>JAHFWL010001193.1:600000-946135 GCA_021292165.1 Shinisaurus crocodilurus | reverse complement strand
TTTTTAAGTGTCTCTGCTTGGCCTGAGAAGGGTTTATGCGCCTGGTCCTAAAGTGTAAGGGAGCGTGTCGTCGCAGGTGTCTTGCACAGGGCCCCCTCAAAAACCTGGAGCCAGTTCTGAGGAAGTCACACAACACAAAATTCTTTTCAAATGGTATAACTCCACATTAACCGGAGCTATCAATGGATTGGACTGTCTTTCCCCCAAAGTTTGCCCACTGCTAAGATGCAGTTGTCCAAGTGTTGCATAGTGGTTAGAGTGTTGGACTGGGACTCGGGAGATCTGGGTTCTAGTCCCTGCTCAGCCATGAAACTCACTGGGTGACTTTGGGCCAGTCACTGACTCTCAACCTAACAGGGTTGTTGTGAGGGTAAAACAGAGAGGAGGAGGAGGAGGAGGAGGAGGAGGAGGAGGAGGAGGAGGAGGAAGAGGAGGAGGAGGAGGAGGAGGAGAGGAGGAGGATTATGTAAGCCGCCTTGGGTTCCTTGCAGGAAAAAGGCAGGCAGGATATAAATATAATAAATAAATAAATAAAAATACTCATATAACAGCATAACAAGAATAAGTGTAATTCTTTTGCACATAAGTCTGTTCGCAGATTTGCAAATAAAATATACTCACAGCCCTAAGTTAAACTGGCAACCATTCAGTTAAAACCATAGAGAAAGCAGGCGCTACAGCTGTCTAAGCAGACAAGAACAGCAAGCGGTTGACATAGAAAATAATTCAAGGAAATTAAGGATGATGCCAAAAAAAAAAAAAGTAAAAAGGCTGGTGGAGAAGAAAGTGAGATGGGCAAGGAGGAAGTCAAATTGGGTTAAGGGAGGAGACCAGGATGCAAAAAAGTTGGAAGTATTTACCTATATAGATGCATTTATTATAGTACAAAAAGTTTGTATAAATACCGCATGTATAACTATGAATTCTTATACATAATTCAATGAACCTTATGCATGGAGAGTTCATAACAATCTGTGTCGTAGACACAAAACAGAACTGAACTAGAAAACTATGAAGCACAGATGCAGATGGAGATCTGTCCATCCCTATTCTCAGCTCATATTTTCTGCCCTTGATAATTATTCCATGTGCAAAACAACCACAAGTATGGCATGTTTATTTCCCACAATCTATCACCCTTCCATGGGCAAAAGAACTGTGCACGGCTCATATGTATTGCCCTCCATCACCATACCAAACAGTTTAATAAGTTGTGCTGGGAAAAGAGAGAGGAGGAATGGAACAGGCATGGGAAGGGATGATAAACCCCCTGAGATATCCAGAGCTTGAATAACTTTCCTAGGCACAATTAAACGGAACAGGAATCTCAAATTTACCCTGCAGCAGAGCTCCCAATGGGGGGGCACATATTCTGCACATGCAACACCTAGGTTTCCCTTCCCTCTCTCTTTCTCTCTTGCTCAGAGCTAGAAGGGAAAGACTGAATCATTTGGTTAAAAAACAAACAAACCCCAAACACGCTGCTATCTGAACTTTAATGGCTTTGTTTCTCGTAGCCGCAGGCAGCGGTTCATATGCATTCCAAACAGCTCTTTGAAAGCAAATGTACCATTTTGGAAGCTATTCCACCTGAAAAACAATATCTTTCATCTCCTTTCCCGCTGCATCCTCCCAGGGCCAAGAGATCTATCAATCCAGGAGGACTTTGCACATTGCAAGAGAGATGACTGGGTGGAGAGAGATGGAAGAAGGTGGATCAATCACAGCCGCAACAACCCTGCTTGCCCTCTGCAACAGACATCACGGGAGACCCCAGAAGGCTGGGGTTGAAAATGTCCCTAGGATGGAAAGTGATTCAGCAGGATGACTGGCAAAGATCTTTGGGAAATCTTCTCAGGCCTCCTTTTTCAAACTCTCTGCGCTACCTAGGTAGGCCTTATACACAGTATAAGGTGTACAGAATTATAATACTAGAACTAAATGGGGTCATCCAGTGAAGCTGATTGGTGGGATATCCAGGACAGATAAAAGGAAGTACCTTCTTCACTAGTGCCGAGTTAAACTATGGAACTCACTTCCACAAGATGTAGTGATGGCACCATCTGGACGGCTTTTAAAGGGGATTGGACAAATCCTGGAGGAAGAGAAGGCTATCAATGTCCTATAGTCCCGACTGGCTATATGCTACCTCCAGGATCAGAGGCAGCCACATATATTTTCCAACCAGTTGCTGTGGACTTGGCCGGAGGGGTGCTGTTGCACTCATGTCCTGCTGGTGGGATCCCGTGGCAGCTGGTTGGCCACTGCATGAGCAGAATGCTGGACTAGGTGGACCCTTGGTCTGATGCAGCAGGGCTCTTTCTATGTTCTTATGTTCCTATGTTCTTATAAACTTATATTAGTTTAATGACAGTGCAACAGGGGCAGCTCCAGGTTTGAGGTGGCATTCTGCATTACTGCCCTCTGGAGCGGCCCTCCTATGTTAGCGGGGCCTAGCCACCCACTTACCTGGCAGCAATATCGAGCTGACAGCCACCATCTTAAATTCCCCAGCATCCCTCCACCCGAAGGAGCGGCACTCTGGAGCATTCTGCAGAATTTAAAATGGTGGCTTGCTGGCCCAGCCTCCTGCCGTAGGGGAACCGGGGAGGTATCTGCTGCAAAGGGCCATGCTGAGGCACGGGGCCCTCAGCAGCATGATGTGTGTAGCCTAGACTCCAAGTCTGAGTTTAACTGTCATGGCTTCCCCCAAAGGAAATTGGGAGATGTCACTTGGTTACCAGGCTGAGAATTCTCTGGCACTCCCCTAACTACCACCATTCCTTCTGGGGTTCCTGGGTTTTGTGCAGTGGAGATACAGGCAGTCCCCTAGTTAAGAACATCCAACTTATAGACAACCCATACTGAAGAATGGACTTCTGAGTTCCCCAGCACTACATCCTTTACATAGAGTACATAGTGTAGTATACTACGCAATTTGCGCAAATGCCGATTTCAACATATAGAACGCTATGCTGTTCCCCTACTTACATACAAATTCGACTTAAAGACATTCTTAAGAATGGAACTTGTTCGTAACCTGAGGACTACTTGTATTAGCCCTTTTCAGACTTGTAATCTAGGGATAACAAACACGGATGGGGGGAGCATCTACATTTGTTGTGGGCTGTCCTCATGGGACAGCACCCTCCTGCCCAAGTTTCCCAGAAGCCGGTGAGCATAGGCATACTGCCTCTGATACTGGAGATAGCGTATAGCCATCAGGACCAATAGCCATGGATAGCCTTATTTTGAACCTTGCTGGATCCGACCAAAGGTCCATTCAGTCCAGCCTCCTGCATCTCACAGTGGCCAATGAGGGAGCTGGCAAGCAAGGTGTGATATCAGTGGCCCTCCTCCACTGTTTTAATACTGCTCCATTGTCAGTAGCCTTCCTCCGATGTTCTTTCTTGTCCTCCTTTCTGGTCTCAGATTCTTATACATATAAAAAAAGCAGAGATTGAACCAGCAGTGGATCTCAAGCCCAATTCTCCACGGTCCCCAGCAGAGGCCTCTGACAGAGATTGAACATGGGGGTCTCATATATGCAGAGCTTGCGCTGTCCCCCCATGAGACATGATGGTCCTCTAAGAGAAAGCTGAAAGATACTCCTGAATGGCAAGAGGAAGGGTGGGCATGAGAAGGGATGGACAGTCAAATAGCCAGTCCTTCGAGGGGGGGCGAGACATCAGTTGCATAAGCATAATGGCTCCGTGGTGTTGCCCTAGCAACCGTAGCCTCCAAGACGAGGCAATCAAATTTGGGGAAGAATGAGATGAGAAATGAAATGACAGAGGGAACGGGAAACCGGGATGCGTGCAGCACACAGCCTGCCGCAAAACGGATCCAGGCTGCGAGACGCAGCGAGACATTATTCCGAGCAATTACACTAAGCATCATTTTGTATTTGCCAGCTAATTACGGAGTACCATTTAGCGCCCACAACTGTCCATCCACTCCGGCTAGCCCTTGCTCTCCAGGCTCCTTCAAGGCCTCAGAAATGACACTCTCATTAACCTGGCTGTGTTTTGATCTGTTGCTACATCTCCACTTGGCACAAGCCCAACCCGGACTTAGCTGGCCCTTTATGAAACTCAGCCAATCCTTCCATTTTTTATTTTTTATTTTATCCTGCCCCTTTCTTCCTGGTTGTAACCCACCCAGAGAACAGTAGTTGTTGGGCGTATTAGAAATGTCCTAAATAAATAAATAAATAAAATGAAAAGGGGGCCCAACAGTCTAGGAAAATCAGCCCTTTCTGGCCTGAAAACTCTTCCCTTACATTTTTAAAGCGTGGGGAGCTGGATGGGGTTACTCAGTGATGTGGTGCTCAGGCACATGTTCAGGAGCAGTCTTTATTATTACTTCCCATGATCTAAGGCCACCATCTTAAATCAATCAATCAATCAATCAATCAGTGTTTATTTGGTCCATAGACCTTTTCCACACAACAATACTCAAAAACAAGCATTAAGACACCATTGTTAAAATTATTATTAAAACAGTGAATACTACATAACGGTGAATAATACATAAAAATGATTTAAAAAAAAAAAAAACAATTATTGTTAAAAAGTTGTTATTAAAACAATAAAATAGGATTGTAAATTATAACAGCAAAACAATGTGGGTAGTTGTTAAAATAATTAATTAAAAAATATACATATACACAACATAAAACCTGTGCCCAATACCGTTTGTTTTCCAAAGTGTTGCTAACAGCCATTTTAACAATGGTGTCTTAGTGCTTGTTTTTGAGTATTGTTGTGTGGAAAAGGTCTATGGACCAAATAAACACTGATTGATTGATACCATCTTAAATACCCCAGCATCCCTCCACTCGAAGGAGCGGCACTCTGAGCATTCTGCTGGCCCAGCCTCCTGCCATAGGGGAACCGGGGAATCCTAGCATAGGGGAATCCTAGCATTGGAAACAAGTTCCAAGGTTAAGCCCCAGAGAACCCAAATTAAACCCTGCCTATTTCAAATTAAGCCTTGCCTATTTCTCTAGATTAGCATATAATATGGGTGCAATAGCCACATTTCAAATAAAGCCTTGCCTGTTTCTCTAAATTAGCATATAATGTGAGTGAAATAGCCGCATTTCAAATTAAGCCTTGCCTGTTTCTCTAGATTAGCATATAATATGAGTGCAATAGCCACATTTCAAATTAAGCCTTGCCTGTTTCTCGCTACCAGTCTAAAATATGTGTGCAATGGCCACACATAGACCGTTGCTTCCAGATGAGGCAAGCACACTGCCTCATTCAAGGAATTTTATGGGGAATCCAGATGTCTTCAATTTGTCATCTTCCCGTGTTTTCCCATGGCTCTTTCCATCTTTTTTCTTACCAGAAAAAAATAAATATGTTAAGGAAGAAAAGCTGGAATAGCTGCATACAATGCCTTTTAATTGTTAGCACTAGGACAGTGTTCTCCAACTTTGGGCCCCCAGGTGTTTTTGGCCTACAACTCCCAGCATGCCCCAGCCAGCATAGCTGGCTGGGGCATGCTGGGAGTTGTAGGCCAAAAACATCTGGGGACTAAAGGTTGGAGAACACTGCACTAGGAGCTCTCCATTCTAGAAGCTCTTTGGGAGACAAGTTTAACATTTGATAATATCTCCCTCTATCCTTTTCTCATTTTTTACTGAATATATTTTTAAAATTTCTTCTTTCGTTAGAGTTTTGTCCCACTCATCCTCTTGGACAGGGGCGGGCAGCCTTTCTGCCTCTGAGGGCTGCATTCAGCAATGGGCAGTTGGTGGGGTGGCCACACCACAGATACACACACACACACGCACACACACACACACACACACACTTTCCCTCACATTTCAGCACACAGAGATGGGGAGAATTGAACCTCCTCTTCCTTTGCGCCTACCACCAACAGCAACAACAACAACCAGCTAGACCAGGGCTCTCCAACCTTGGGTCCCCAGATGTTGCTGGACTATGGCTCCCAGAATCCCTTGCCATTAGCCATGCTGGCTGGGAGCTGTAGGCCAGCAACATCTGGGGACCCAAGGTTGGAGAGCCCTGAGCTAGACAGAGGGAGGTGAGCCATTGTGTTGAAGAAAAGGGCACATACAGACTCATGCCTGCACAACCTCTTCTGCAGCACACTTGCGGACTGTCAGGAGGGAGCATCAATGTGCTGGGGAAGAGGGCCTGCAAGGAGAGTCATCCCCATGCACCTTCTTCCCCAGCACAATTGCGGCGGTGGCAGCTGTGGAAGCACAGGGGGTGGGGGGAATTCAGGGTGGCGGCATTGTGGGCCACGCAGGAGGCCTCCAAGGTCTGCACGCAGCCTATTCTCTTCACATGGTGTACAGCAGGAACGGGGAACTTCTTTCAGCCCAAGGACCAAATTCAATTGCAGAGAAGCTCTCATGGGGTGGGGAGGGGTGGGGCATTCCAGTGGTGGGCGTGGCCAAAGACAAAAGGGTTGGAGCCAAAAATAGCAGCATCTCGTAGCTTAAAGCTCTCATTGCCAGTAACTAAGCCTTAGGAGATGCATTTCAACTTTGTAACTTGGGAGGAAAGCTGCACAAAAGCGAGGAGGAAACCACCCAACGGTCAGTGGTTGGGGGGGGAAGGGGGGCAGGGAAAGTGGGTGTGGGCATCTGACAAACTCCAGAAGGCAGGATTAGGACCCCAGGAGGACTGGATTTGGGTCCTGGGCCTAAGATTCCCCACCCTTGGAGTACAGAGAGTATCCATTTTACTGACGGCTCAGGTTAGGAAAAGATCACATCCCAGCCCAAGGTTACCCAAGGCTCCCTAGATCCCAGGGCTTCTTGTAGCCCTATTCCAGGTAAGGAATGCAAGCCTGATTCTCCCATGCTTTTAGCCGCATTTAGGATGGTGTTGATTTTATTGCATTTTTATTGCATTTTATTGCAGATTTTATTCTGCTGTTGATTTGGCTAATGGTGGGCAGCCATCTCCCTCCCACTCCCAAGAATGCCTATGGGAACAACGCTTCATCTTGATGTGGCATCATTCCCACGGGATGTTCTGTCCCAGGGAAGTCACTGGGCTAAAGAAAGAAAGAAAGAAAGAGCCACCTTCCTCAGCCATTTCATCTTTAATGGTATATTATTATTATTATTATTATTATTATTATTATTATTATTATTATTATTATTATTATCCTTGTTAACATTATTTACTGAGACTGTTTTATTTATGTTACTTCTAAGCCACCTTGGTAGGATTTGTATCCTGAAAAGCAGCATATAAATAATTATAATTATAATAAAATAAAGAATAAATGGCGGGTGAAATCCAACACAAGTCCTACTTAGAGTAGAGCCATTGACATTAATTTACTCTAAGTTGGACTTACATTGAATTTTACCCAAAGTTACAACCCAAATTTTCTTAGGATCTCCCTCCCCATTAATCCAATCTACGGGGGCATTTTTGCCTCACCCACCCCTGAAACATACAAACATTGCTGGGCCAAATACTTCCACACAGCATCAGTAAAAAAAGACACACCTGTTGACTCAGGCTTTCCCTGACTTATAATTGCATGCTCTTTCTTTCCTAGCCTTCTTGTAATGTTTTTAATGTATTTATCATTTTATGTTGTTTTTTACATTGGTTTTTATATTGTATTTTGTGTATTTACTAATGTAAACTACTTAGAGATCTTAGGATTCCAAGTGGTATATGATATGAGTAGTTTGAATATACAGGCCTGTGGCTCATGCTGGCTCAGCTTGCCTGAGCGTGGGAAGCTAAGCAGGGTCAGGCCTGGTTATTACTTGGATGGGAGACCCCTCCTCTATAGTTTCCTGCATTGAGCAGGGGGTTGGACTCGATGGCCTTGTAGGCCCCTTCCAACTCTATGATATATGAAATCTATGAATCTAAATGAATAAATACGTACACAGAGGTTTAAAAGTCAAGGAATAGTGTGTGCCCTGGACACTATATCTAGAGAACTGTACTGCTTTGGGAATTTACAAAGGGGGGGGGACCTCAGGGAATCCTGTAGATAAGCCCAAATCCACTAGGTTGAAAAAGTCAAAGGTGATCAGACATGCTGTTGGCCAGGGCACTCCCTCGTCAATTACAGGCACAAGGAACTGACAAGCCCCCGACTAAGCCAGCCAGATGGCTGGGAATGGGCTCTTACTGCACTGCTATCTCCGTCCCCTGACTGTGACAGCCCTTTATCCCAGGCCTGGAGTGCTAATCCCATTGCATACTGCGGCTTCCGAATCATTTCTTGCACTGCACAGACTTCTCTCGAATACAAAACCTTCCCTCCCGCCACCCATAGTAACCGAGAACTTGTCATCATGGCAAATGGACTGGCCAGGAATGGAATTAACGCCGGCAGGTGTCTTCACGTCCTGGGGGCGGTGGGACCAGGTGCCCTTGGACAGGTAGTCCTAGGGTGAGCCTGGGCTGCAACAAAGGGACGTGTCAGGCATATATGGAAATATCTGCTCTTGCCAGCTGGGGCATAGGGAGGCGATCTTATTAATTTGAATCGCTTGCAGGCTTAGCAGCCAGCTGAGCAGAAGGAAATCATTGAAAAATCCATCTAATGCAGAAGTAATTCTAGTCATTAGGAAGCAGGATAGAGTCCCACTGTCTCTGCAGCATGGAACAGGTGCTGTAGCCAGGAGAGAGTGTCGGCTGCGATTCACCTCGTTGGCCTTTTCCTTATCCAAGGATTGTCTCGTCACTCGCAAAGCTTGCAGAAAGAAGGGAGAATCTGCTGCTGGTGGGATTCTCCCTCCTGTGCGACAATTATATGAGCAGCAGGCCTCTCCTGCATTGGATCTGGCAGCATTAACTACTTACAGTGTATGCTAGACACTGTGTTGGCTCGGCACTATATGGAACATATGCCATAGGGCAGCAGTGGCTGGTGGCTACAACATCAGTGGGGTGGTGTATCTGCTCTGGGTTTCAGTCTGAACTTTAAAAGAGCTATCCACGGAGCTGAGCCTATTTTGGGGATGGGGTTCAGCACAGTGGATAGCTCCTTAAAAGTTCAGACTGAACCCCGGAGTGGATACACAACCCCACTCACATTGGAGCCACCAGCCGCGACTGCCATAGAGGTAGCTAGCTAAAAATGAAGTAAGATTCTAGTCCTCATGGTTCCGAATAAAGGGTTGAATTCAATTCAACAGAAACAACGGTGAGCTGCCTTATATTGAATCAGACTATTAGTCCATCCAGCTCAGTGTTCTCTGCACTGACCAGCGGCAGCTCTTGAGGGTTCAGGGAGAGGCCTTTCCCAGCCCCATCTGGAGACACCCTGAGGACTGAAGCTGGGATCATTGTCATGCAGAGCACATGCTCTGCCACTTCGCTCAGACATTCTTCGGAGTAAACATTCATAGAATTGCGCTGCACACAGCTGTAATCCTGTGCACATTTATCTGGGAGTATGCCCCATTGGATTCAATGGGACATGCTTCCAAGTATACATGGAAAGGATGAAACCATATAGCTCTAATTGTGTGCACGCATATCTGAGAGAAAGTCCCACTGAACACAGCGAGACTCACCTCCGAGTAGATATGCACAGGATTGCGCGGCAAGTTTCTTTAATCCCCTGGCAGCCCTATGAATAATAAAATAATAATAATTCTCAAACACACACTGTGTCAAGTCAATACATAGGGAAATGGCTAAATGCGGAGTGGAAAAAACTCCCTTTCACCAATCCTCATTTGAAATCAGCAGGTTTTCCACCGCCACCGCCTCACACTCTCTCTTATCCAAAATTCCCAAAGCAGTCATTTAAAAATAGCCAAATCCATTCTGGATGGCACTTTTACAAAATAAACTAATCAATAACTCGATCCAGCCAGAGGCCTGCTGTGCCAGTTCATTTAACCCTTCTGCCTGCTAATGATGGGGCGGGTGTGTGTGTGTGTGTGTGTGTGTGTGAGGAGAGATAGATCCAAGGAAGGAAGGGGACGGGACTGTCAGATTTTCTCTTCTTTTTCTTTTCTAAAACATCCAGAATGAAAAATCCCACCATTTGTTTTGCCAATCATACCATCCATTCATCATCCCAAACAGAAAATCTAATGTTCCAAAACTGTTTTTATTGCTTTCTTCTCATTGTTTGCTTTTGCCCGTCATATTTATTTAAATAAAAGCCAGGGTGATCCTCTTTCATCTGCGATGTTCGGAATGGTGTTGCTGTTTCATTTGTGAGGGGCTAATTAATGCATTGAAGTGCTATCTGGCCTGTGTGGTGCCCTCTCCACAGATTTCTTCATTAAGTCCTTGTTGTTGCTTTTTACAATTATGAGATGTCTGTGGCTTTCTCTCCCAATGCAGGTTAATTAACAGCTTCCAGTCTTTATCCCCCTCTCCATCTTCTCGAGCTAAGGCTGTAATCCTGTATACCTGCTTACCTGGGAGAAAGCCCCATTAAACTTAACGGAAGCCAGTGTGGCGTAGTGGTTTGAGTGTTGGACTGGGACTCGGGAGAACCAGGTTCTAGTAGACCCCACTTGTCAGCCAAGAAGCTCACTGGGTGACTTTGGGCCAGCCACTGACTCTCAGCCTAACCTACCTCACAGGGTTGTTGTGAGGATAAAAATGAAGAGAAGGAAGAGGATTATGTAAGCCGCCTTGCATTCCTTGCAGGAAAAAAAAGCGGGGAATAAATAAATATAATAAATAAGTAAAATAAGAGCAGATCTTTTATAAAGCCAATGGGTCTTAATTGACCATTCAAGACCAAGCCAACCCAAAGTACTTTACAAGAAGGAACAATACTGGGTTTGCACGATCATGAGGGCTTATTCCTCATGAATAATAAAATAATAATAATTCTCAAACATACACTGTGTCAAGTCAATACTTAGGGAAATGGCTAAATGCGGAGTGGAAAAAACTCCCTTTCACCAATCCTCATTTGAAATCAGCAGGTTTTCCACCGCCACCGTCTCACACTCTCTCTTATCCAAAATTCCCAAAGCAGTCAAATTCCCCAGTGTGTGCTGGTCATGTGCCAGGGGGATTTCCATAATTGCAGCTTGCATGGCCCGCAAACCTGGTGAGGGCGCTTGTTACCATGGTTAAGAAGCCACCCAGACCCCTAAAACAGCCCAGCAAGGACACCACCAGAGGGCACCTTGACCACCACTGCCTTCTCTTGCCTTCTGGCCCCAATTGCCTCAGCTGACCTGGGGGCAAGATCCCCTTCTCAGCTACTTCTGACTGGAATGACCTACGGTTCCATTAAACCACCCTTCCCCAACCAGATGCTCCCCAGATGTTTTGGATGACAACTCCCAGAATTCCTGACCCTAAGCTATGCTGACTGGGAATGATAGGGATTGAAGTACAAAACAACTGGAAGGCACCAGGTTGGAGAAGGCTGCATTAAACACAAGAACAACCCAACAACCACCCTCCAAAGCTAGAATCACACAGGTCCCCACTCCTCCTCCTCCTCCTCCTCCTCCTCCTCCTCCTTCATCATCTTTTTTAAGTTGTTTCCACAGCGTCCTTGACTCCGTCAAAAGCCTTAAACAGTAAACACACTTTGCAGTGAAACCATTCTTCCTCTCCCCTATGTCCCCCCCGCCCACCCCACAATGTCTGGTAGTTCCCACTGGGTTGAAAAGCAATAAAAAGTCAGGAAGAAGTATGGCTTCCCCTCTCCTCTTTGTCATGTGGATGAATAGCAGCACACAAAGCGCTGAATGCTATCGGTTCTAAGGAACTTGCTGCCCCAGCAAAGTACATCCTGCAGTGCTCTGCGACTTGTAACCTGGTTGGGGGGGGGGGCTTTTCTGGAGAAAGGACACTTTGGAGGGATCCAAGGTTGTTGTGGCATGTTCTTTTCGTTTCTTTCATTTTTTGCATTCCAAAGAAATGTTTGCTTATAAACTCCAAGTGACCGTAGCAGTTCAGATCTCCCATTTTGGCTTGAGGCATGTGGGGTTTTATTTTTATGTCATAGAAATAAATCTCTCAGAAAAGGTAACTTGAAACCCAGATCTCTATGAACATCTCAGAGATTCTGTCTCAGTGTGGATAGCCATAATGTAGAAAGGTGGCCTTTTTGCCTTTTCAGTCTTGTTTGGATATTTCTCTCTTTGTGTGTCTTTAATCTCTCTCTCTCTCTCTCATGCTTTCCATTGGTTGCACTGATAACTGTGTACACGTGTGTAAGGGTAAAAAAGAGATGTGCTCCTGTGTGTTCACACACACATATATTTTGGCATAAATAGATTATGCGACTTGGTGATATTCCATCATGCACACGCCTGAAAAATTATGTCAGTCTGGAATGCTAATATCTCATCTCTGAAAATGATGACGGAAAATTTGGCAGAAATGTTCCCATTAAGATTCTATGATTTCCTATTGTTAAGCAAGCCCAAACTAAGTCAAAATATAAGACGGTGTATTTTGCATTGCATTGCTTCTTTCCTGAGCTGCTGATTTTCCTGCAAGGGTGTGGGGGGGAGGTAAGGCCCAGCACAATGACCTTCCCCCGCATCACGCACAGCTGTGGGCGGGGAGAAATTTTGCGGACGTGGGGGGAGAAGAGGCGGGACTCACCAGTTCTCGCAGGTACGCTCAGGTAGAGGGGGCGGGGTTGCAGGAGCCAATATTAGGACCTGCAGCACCGCCCCACACCCTCTTTGTTCTTCGCAGCTCCCTCCCTCCCGCCCTGTATTCAGTATGGGCTCCTCTGGTCGCCGTTAAGGGGCCGAGTAGGAATTTTGGCTTATCCCTTTTAGAGGGCTGAGCGCGTTTCGCCTACTCCATACTACTGCAGGGTTGGGTGAATTTTTAGTTAGTGCACATAGTGGAAAAATGTCACAAATAGATAGTTGGCAGGTAAGTGTGGGTTAGGGTATGGATAGGGTGAGGTGAGCATCCCTGGCACCATTCAGGTGACAGGCGCTTTTATGATGCCTCAGATGGATGGGTCAGCAGACTCAGACAGCTGGGGGTCAAGAACGCCTGTGAGGCCTTTGTTCTCGCCAAGCTTGTTGTCGTGAGACTCCGAGAGGGTGCGACGCAACAAAGGCTCCCAACACTGGAAAGTGCAAAAGGGGGAGGCGGCGGAATTCCTCGCCACCTCCCGGTTTTGGATGCTCCGCCCAAGTGCATAACAGAGCGGCCTACCAGGCCAGAATAGAATAACCCGCATTCAATCCCTTTGCAGTTCTTTGTATGTAAATATGTAAATAAATGTGGCCCAGTTAAACACCAACTGATGGTCTCGGTTCTTCATTTCCCACCTATACGTCCGCAAAAGCTGCTCACACAACTGGTTCTGCCCCAAAGCCCTAAACAGCCGGGGTTGTTGTATATTAACTGCACTGGAGGTTAGATGCGTGGGTGGCTCCTCTGTGGTGGCACCCTGACTGCAGACATGTTCCTGTGATTACTTCACATTCTTTTAAGTAAAAGCTGTTTTGTGTGCTCAGCAGCTGTTCTTGCTGCCAATTTTGATCATCTGAACTGCGTTGAAGTTGACTCTTGTGTGGTTTCGGTCTGTTGTTGTAATCCAGTTTGGAGAGCATTTGATTAGAAGGAGTAGTGGTACTCTGAAATCTGCGTACCTCTGAATGTTGTCAGGTTCAAGAAAAAATATGTGCACAAAAAAATGTGCCGATTAGGAAAAAGTGTGCAGGATATGCACATATTAGGGGGAAGTGCACACAAAATCACTATATACTGGGGGGGGGATGCATACATTTTTAAAAGTGTACACAAAAATGTCTATAAAAGGCGAAATGGGCACAAAAAACGTGTACGCATTTTTGCGTGGATTTTTAAAAACAGAATTCACAAATTGATGTGGAAACTGAACGGAATGATCTTAGCAGTGGGAATCCAAGAAACGTGAATGAAAGCAAACGTGACTGATTCTTTCACTTCCTACTTACTTACTGAGCAAGATTTGATCCAGAGTTTGCTCCACCAAAACTAAACCCCAGCACTCATTGCCCCCTGACAATGGAATCAACTACCTAGAGAGGTGGTGGGCTCTCCCAGTCTGGAGGCATTCAAGGTGCAGCTGGACAGCCATCTGTCGGGGATGCTTTGACCTGGATTCCTGCATTGAGCAGGGGGTTGGACTCGATAGCCTTGTAGGCCCCTTCCAACTCTACTTTTATATGATTCTATGATTCTATGTTCCATACTGCCGCCCTCCCACTTTGCAAAAGAGAGCTTCTGACCCCGGCAGTGGGGCTTCCTCCTCTCCAAACTTCCCCCTTCACTCACGCAGCAATGCTCAGGCAGAATAAAAACCCATCCCCTTCTACAAGAGCAGAGCAGATGCAAAGAGAAGAGAGATGTGTGCTTTCCTCCTCCCCTTGGCCACAGTGCCAGGATCTGGCAGGCATCCTAGGACACAGACAATAGAAGGCTGATTGTCTACAAGCTCTTCCTTTTACAGTGGCTTTGCTTGAATCATTTTCTGCTGCCTGGCTCCTGGAGACACCACACACAGGACTAGAGTGGGGGTGATGGAGCGTGTGTCTGTGGGAGTGGGGGGAGTGGGGTGGTGGAAGGAGGCCAGCTGAAGATTAATGGATTATTTATTTATTTTATTTTTGAACCACCCCGAAATAGACATTCTTAGTGCTGATTACCAAAAAACTACGGGAATAAAATACAAAACAACACAACAAACAGCAATATATATATATATATATATATATATATATATATATAATCAGCTTCTCTGAGCGTGGAAAGCTAAGCAGGGTCAGGCCTGGCTATGACTTGGATGGGAGACCCCTCCTCTAGTTTCCTGCATTGAGCAGGGGGTTGGACTCGATGGCCTTGTAGGCTCCTTCCAACTCTATAATCTATGAATATATATATATATATATATATATATATATATATATATATACACACACACACACACACACACACACTCTAAAAAGCCTGGGAGAAAATTTATTTATTTATTTATTTATTTATTATATTTATACCCCACCTTTTTTCCTGCAAGGAACCCAAGGCGGCTTACACAATCCTCCTCCTCTCCATTTTATCCTCACAACAACCCTGTGAGGTAGGTTAGGCTGAGAGTCAGTGACTGGCCCAAAGTCACCCAGTGAGTTTCATGGCTGAGCAGGGAATAGAAGCCGGATCTCCCGAGTCCCAGTCCAACACTCTCACCCCTAGGTCTTCATGAAAAGTCCTCCATTGTTATCTCCTTGGAGCCAGATGAGTGTTGGGATTGGGCTCATTGCTGCTGCAAAAGAGCCTTCGAGGGATATGGGAACAGATTCTGACTCAGAGGAGGAGGAGGAGGTGGAACTCACCACTGAAATGCCAAGGACAGTTGAACTAGAGATATGCAGAGAGGTGGAAGAGAGTCAGTTAACCTCAAATACCATGGGAAATCAAAGCATAGATTTCATAGATCATAGAGTTGGAAGGAGCTACAAGGCTATCGAGTCCAACCCCCTGCTCAATGCAGGAAACTAGAGGAGGGGTCTCCCATCCAAGTAACAACCAGGCCTGACCCTGCTTAGCTTTCATGCCTGAAGAGGAGCAGGTGGGCGGAATGGGCATGACTGATCCCACAGTAAGGCGTCAAGGCTGGTAACTCCTATTTCAGTGGGGCTCCTAATCCATTGCAGGTTATATTTGGAGCTTTATAGGACCTATCTTTGGTGCTGAACTCCATCCCCAAAATAGGTTCAGCACCCTGGAGCACCATGGATAGCTCCTATAAAGCTCCAAATAAAACCTGCACTGTGGAGTAAACTGCCTTGTGCACTAGTCATCTGAAACATGTGTAACCAAATTGTCAGTTTGAGCACGGTACTAACTTGTATGTCCATTTAAAAGAGAGCTGCAGAACTCTGTATACAAAAGAGAAAATGGGAGAAGGTCTTGGTTGGAATAACTAAGTTGGCTGTCTTATGATAAAATTTTAATATGTATTCTGTGCCATACTAAATGTTTTTTAAAAAATGGAACTGTTGCTATTGTGAGATGGATTTTAACTGACAAGAATGGCTTCTTCTGAATGGCACTACTTTAGGGACACTCTAGTATTTTGCTTCTATTGTTCGGGTCTTGTGGATAATGTACAGACTTAAAACAAATTCTTGTTGCTGATTTGTCCATTTATTTCCCTGCACTTTGTTACATCTGGGATACAGTCTAACTCATCTGATTTAATATGCATTTCAAAAAATGCCATAACTATTAAACACCTTGTTTACAGACAGATGAAATAAAAAACCTGCACTGGATTTGGAGACCCACCGAAATAGGAGTCACCAGCCTCCACTCTTGAAAAAAGAACATCAACGAAGGAGTGTAAGACGTTCTAAGCGATTGGCTCGCAAGCAACAGGAACTGACTTAAAGGAGGGGGTTTGACAACTTGCGTTTGGAAAGGAGGAGGGACCCTCAGTCTAAGATCAACTTCTTTCCATGAGGCCACATTTCCTTAATGTATTGATTATCTAGCATTCTAACTAAGCTTCTTTCTTTTGGTATTGATCTCTGTGATACGCTTAATTTGTACTTTAAAGCTGGCCTTTAAAAAAAAATTAAAATTTTTTTAAGCTGGCCTTGCTGCTGGTTTGCATTACTGTAATGAAAGCTAACAGTTAGAAGGTCAATGTCTGTGTCTGCCTTTGGAAGGAGAGAGGGAGAGATTGCCCCAACAGTGATCCTCCTTGCAATGGCATTCCACAAACAGGGAGCCACAACTGAGAAGGCTCCCTCTCTTGTAGCCAACTGCCTAACTTCCTCTGGCAGGGGTACCCAGAGGAGGGCCTCCGAGGGTAACCTAAGGGTTTGAGCAGGTACATACAGGAGGAGACATTCCTTTAGATGTGTGGAAATGGCTGCAGATATTCACCATCAGTCTGATTGCTCTGGAAAATAGGCATAGCCTTCACATATGGCTGTTTGTGCTCTCCTTTCCCAGAAACTTCGAGGAGGAGAAAGGATTGGAGGCTTATTCAGACATTCTCCCACACAGGCAAACACAATGACCAGCATGAGAGGGGGAACGGTGAGGGTGCCATGGCCCGGTCCAGGCCCAGGCCGACCTATCTTGCTGCCCAAGGCAAGAAGTTGCCACTGCCACCACCCACCTTCCTTCCTTCCTGGCTGCAGGGAGCTCATCCGAAGTTTCACAAAACCCATCCTGAAGGATCATGAGAGGTCAACCAAAGTCTTGGACAAGCTCTCGTGAGACTTCCGCACCTAGGAAGGGAGGTGGCAGCAGGCGGTGGGCAGTGGTGGCTTCTTGCCTCAGGTGGTAAAATAGGTTGTACTGGTCCTGGCCGAAGGCCCCAGGTTCAGTCCCTGGCCTCTCTGGTTTAAAAAAGATTCAGGTAGGAGCAGGTGATGTGGAGGTTCTCTGGAGAGTTGCTGCCAAACAGAATTGACAATGCAAGGCTAGAAGGACAAATAGCCTGTCTGGATATATAAGGCAGCTTCTTACGTTCCTAACAAATACTTTGTCCAGTCTTGAATGGGCCACCTCTGTGTGGGGTTGCAAGGAGTTAATTCTAGTGTATTCTGATTTCTGGACAGGGATGACAGATTCCCTGAAATAACTTAAATGTGCATTGTTGTGGCAGGCACTGCTTCAGTTCTGTCATGTTGTTGTTGTCGTTGGCATCCATACAGTATTTCCTAGTAGCATTTATTGTTGGCACTCAATAAATGTTCAGCACTAAAGCCACAGCTCCGTTTTTCACCAGTGATCTCAGAGCTGCGGAATGACGTTGGAGGTGGAGCCATCCAGAAATCCAAAGCTCCAGGCTGCACCTGGGTGACTTTTAACATGCCACCCCTTCCAGATGGTAGCTCAGCTGATTGTCTCTCCAGCTCAACAGAGTTCTTTTCTTTCCCACGCCCAGCTTTGTCTCAGGCGGCCATGTGACTCCCAACGCTTTGAAATATTTATGAGTTCTATGGCTTTTAGCAATTTTTGGTTGCGAGGCTTCCCCCCCCCCCCCCGCCTTCCTTTCCTTCCCTAGAATGGAAAGTTACATGACCTAAGAGTCTCTCCAAAGATGGGCTGCTGGATCAGCTGTTACAGGGAATGGTGCTACATTAAATTCATCATTGACACAGCGCTTTTGAGTGCTCAAGATGCTTCATTTCACCTACATTTTTTTTTTGCTGCTGTTGTTATTCTTGTGTTGCTTTTGTTAATCTTCAAAGGCAAAAATCCCAGGGAACAGGATGATAAAAGATTTTAGTCATTTTCGAGAATTTATATGCTACCCTTTCGGTTTGTGAAACTCCCAAAGAGGCTAAAAAATGGGGGGAACTTTTTTTTTTTTTTTAACTATGACAAGGTATTGTCTGGGCAGGTTCATGTGCAACTATCAGTCCTTCTAGTAGCAAATTCAGCTGGTGGCTGCCAACAGGACTGCAGCCAAAACACAGCCACTGAGAAACAAAAGAGGAACACTCCACAGGGTCCCACTTGTCTTTGGTTAATACAGACAGTTTGGAGCATATACAAACCTGCTATTTCTGTGCAAAGACACAAAGGCAAGAAGCAACACAGACAGGAATTCCACACCCCCCACCCCCTCAAGAAGGATAGACAACCCTGGAACTATGTGCAGAACAGGATCAGATTTGCTCTCTAGACAGCTCTGGGGTGGGGCTTTGAAGCACAGATTTGCTGGGAGCAAAAGGCATGGTGAGGTTTTCCTGCGCAGTGTCTCACTGCGACTTTCAGGCAGGTTTTTGAAAAAGGCGAGAAAATTAATCCAGAGTTCACCACATCCACCAGGGAGCTGACAAAACCCAGTGGGGTCTCTTCCTGCCACTAGTCTGCAAGAGCAGCCAGTTTCAGGTGTGTGACATCCAGGCCTCACGAGGAATTATTTGGTTTGCAAATTATTCCAATGGAACAGTTCTTTTATAAGGATGTCATCAAAATTTGCATTTCTGGGCTTGGAAATACTCCTCTTGGGGGCTCCTAATGCTCTCTTCAAATATGAGGAGAGCATTATGATAACACCCAGAATCCTTCACCCTCCCACACAGCCAGACACCCCCCACCAAAGCCTCCCAAACCCCTCTCACCCACTTACCTGGCTGTTCTATGCCTCCTGAATCCATTTCTTCTCCCTCCCACTCTTCCTACCACGCCCAACTCTCCTATTGGTGCAAGTGGGGTTTAACAGTGCTTCATTTTGGCTGCACTGTGTGACCTGCATGTGCTGAAAGCTAGAGTAATGATGCATACCCTCCCTAATGTGACATCTAAAGCCAGGCCACACGTGATCAAGCACAGCTCTTAGTAGACAGCAATTAGTAGACAACAACTGTCTTAGTAGACAATTCTGGGAGCCAGATTATGAGCAAGTGGCCATAACCTGAACCCAGGTCACAATCTACTGCTCAATCCATAGACCATGATTCATTTTTTTGCAGCTTGTGTGGAGAGGCAGTTTATAGGCTTCCAAACTCTGGCCATAACTCTACCAGTGCCTCCAGCTCCATATTCTAAACCCTCCATTAAGTGGCACGGGGAAGCTCACATTTCAAAACAGGTGCAATCGCCAGGTTGAGCTGCATGCATGCTTTTCCAAAAGTTGCCAACAGAGGGCATTGGCATCTAGCTGAGCCGAGCCTCGGTTGCACACTGAGGAGTGCTTTATTTTATTTTATTAATGCTCGTAGTGATAAAGAGCCAGGCCCTCATATCTTCACCTTTGCACATCCATTTGCAGGGTACTGCTTCCATGTTTCCCCTTCAGCCTGAGGTTCTGGTGGGAATTATTTTCTCTTGAGGAGAGTTTAGCCAGGAGGAAGAGAGGGGAGAAGCTGTACAGGTTTTGGCCAAGGTAGTTCTTTGATAAATACACAGAGAGAGAGAGCTAGCTGGGTTCAAAGACAAAGTACCATCTCTGATCTATGCTCTTGTCAACAAAATCAGAAGTGCCAACAACCCAGCACTGCAAAGGCAAGGAGCCGCTTTCAAGAATGTCGGTCTGTGCATGGTGCCTCTTAGGTCCTCGACATTAACGACAGGTATTATTTCTGGGTATTTAATCATACTGTTGTGTTTCTGGTAGGCTGTCAGGAAAGGGGTGTGTGTGTGGATTTCTGACAGTCTGTAATATAGATGCTCTCCAGGTCCAGCCCTCACATGTGGCAGGGTGAATACCCTGCCTCAGACAGTGGAGTGGGAGGAGCAGCAACTTGCATGCTCCCCGTCCCTAGGAGGACCTGCCACAACTGCATGGTGCCAGTCCACCCACCCCATTGCTGCCACCACTGCCCACCCTGTAGATCAGGGCTCTCCAACCTGGGGTCCCCAGATGTTGCTGGACTACAGCTCCCAGAATCCCTTGCCATTAGCCATGCTGGCTGGGTATGCTGGGAGCTGTAGGCCAGCAACATCTGGGGACCCAAGGTTGGAGAGCCCTGGTGTAGATCCTCTCAGAGTGCGTGGTGGGTGGACAACCTAGCAAGGAATGCTAAAAGAGACCCCCCCCCAAAAAAAGCTCTCTTCATCAGATGCATGAAAGACAGAGGAAAGAAATGGCAGTTCAACTATTCAGCTACTCATTGAGGATGGCAAAATGATAACAGATGACAAAGAAAAGGCAGAAGTGTCCAATTCCGACTTTGGCACAGTCTTCTCCTGAAAGAGGGTCTATGACACCACCTGGCAAGTACAAGCTGAAGGGGCAGGATTGCAGCTTGAGATTGATGGGCAAATGGTCAAGGAACACCTAATTACTTTGAATGAGTTGAAATCTCCAGGGCCCGACAAACTGCATCCCAGAGTAATAAAGGAACTGGCAGAAGAACTCTCAGAACCACTGTCTATTATCTTTGAGAAATCATGGAGGACAGGTGAAGTGCCAGATGACTGGAGGAGGGCAAATGTTGTTCCTATCTTCAAAAAGGGCAAAAAAGAGGAACCTGGGAACTACAGACCAGTCAGTCTGACATCAATCCCTGGGAAAATTCTGGAGCAGATTTTAAAGCAGTCAGTCTGCAAGCACCTTGAAAGCAATGCAGTGATTACTAGAAGCCAACATGGATTTGTCAAGAACAAATCCTGCCGGACTAATCTGGTCTCATTTTTTGATTGGGTAACATCCCTTCTGGACTGTGGACATGCTGTGGACATAATATATCTTGACTTCAGCAAAGCTTTCGACAAGTTGCCCCAGGATATCTTGATTAGCAAGCTAGCTAAAAGTGGGCTGGATGGAAAAACTAACTGGTGGATCCACAGTTGGCTACAGAATCAGACTCAAAGAGAGCTTATCAATGGTACCTTCTCTAACTGGAGAGAGGTCATGAGCAGGGTAACGCAGGGCTCAGTCCTGGGCCCAGTGCTCTTCAACATTTTTATTAATGACTTGGATGAGGAGGTGCAGGGAATGCTTATCAAATTTGCAGATGACACAAAATCGGGTGGAATAGCTAATACTGTGGAAGACAAAAAAATTAAAGTGATTTTGATAGGCTGGAGCTCTGGGCTGAAAACAACAAAATGAAATTTAATAGGGATAAAAGCCAAGTTCTGTACTTAGGAAAAAGAAACCAAATGCATAGTTACAGGGTGCTGGATACTTGACTCAACAATACTATGAGTGAGAAGAATCTTTGAATTGTTGTAGATCACAAACTGAATATGAGCCAGCAATGTGATGCGGCTGCAAAAAAAGGCAAATGCTATTTTGGGCTGCATTAATAGAAGTGTAGCTTCCAAATCACATGAAGTACTAGTTCCCCTCTACTCAGCACTGTAGGCCTCATCTTGAGTACTGCATCCAGTTCTGGGCACCACACTTTAAGAAGGATGTAGACAAACTGGAAAGGGTTCAGAGGAGGACAACAAAGATGATAAAGGGACTGGAAACAAGGCCCTATGAGGAGAGACTGAAAGAACTGGGCATGTTTAGCCTTCAGATGAGACGACTGAGGGGAGATATGATAGTGCTCTTCAAGTACTTGAAAGGTTGTCACACAGAGGAGGGCCAGGATCTCTTCTCGATCATCCCAGTTTGCAGGACATGGAATAATGCGCTCAAGTTACAGGAAGCCACAAGGCAGGGCCAGCTCCAGGTTTGGGAGGGGGCTGTCAAGAACTGCTGGATTGGAGTGCAGCTGCAGGTGAACTGCATGTGGCAGCTTCTCAGTGAAGCACCTTCAAACCCTGCACTGACTTTGCCCACCCAGGGTGGACATTAGATACATTTGGGCTGGAAGGCGTATAAAGGGCTTGAGCCGTGCTTGAGCAACGTGGTCTTCCAGAGCTCTGGTGTGTTCCTATATTCTTGGTTATACTTTTGTTCTGACTTCTGGCTTGCTCCTGACCTCAACCCTTACCCTGCTTCCTGCTTTGTCCTCCAGTTCTGATACACTCTCTGGTCCTGACTTCTGGCTTGTCCTATGGTGAATGACCCCTGGCCTTCAGACCTTCCAGTGTGCAGCAGAGGAGTCTGCTGAGGATGAGGCACAGGCTATTTTCTCGGGGACAGGACCGTCAGTGCCTTATTTAGGGCCCTCCTGGCCAGAGGACACAGCCATGCGATCTGACTCAGAGGATGAGTCCCTCAGGGAGGATGAGTCCTAGTCTGAGACTGCAAAATCAAGTGAAGGCCCTTTAACAGTCCAGTCTGTTCCTCCAGGAGGGGCAGAGCTGACCACACTACAGGACTTGTCAGCCCACATAAGCCTTCAGTTGGTTTTATCTCCATGCTGAGACAACGACTGGGTTCAAACAACACGATAACCCACACTCAAGGGTTGAGTATGGGTTGACTGTGGGTTGTTGTTGTTGAAATGTGGGTTATCATGTTGCCTGAACCCAGCTGAGCAAACAAGCCATGGCTTGTAACCATGAACAACCCATGAAGAGAACCCATGGTTTGTTGCAGGGTTGTGGACTGTGGGTTGTTCACCATGGTTTGTTATCTCAGCTGGGTTCAGACAACACAATAACCCATGTTTCAACAACAACCCAAGGTTCAATGACAACATGTTGTCTGAACCCAGTCAACATCTTCTCGTTCTGGTGGTAGGAGAAAGCTCTGGCCTGCAGGACCCACTTGGAGTTGTCCAAGGTCCTGTTTTCATCTGTTGTCTGCTTAAGAGGGTTTCTGCCTTGACTTGTCTACCTTGACCTGACTATATATCTGGTTAATCTGATCTTGCCCACTGTGAATTGACTCTGGTTACTAGACTGGAGTTTATTTGCCTTAATCTGACTCCATCAGATGCTCCTGGCTTCCCCTGCGAGCTACAAGTAAGCACAGAAAAGGACACTTCTGCTTCCTGATGGTGGCCTCTTCTGACCCTGGTCGGGGGGTGACACAGTCCAGTGTTGTAACAGTGTTGATAATTGACTTGTTAACTATGGTTGCTTTTTTAGCAGAGCCTTCATTACTCAATAGGCCTGTTCTATTTTAGCAAATGAATATGTATTTAGGACACACGGTAGTTGCAGAAGTAGCATCCTAGAGAGAATTCCTTGCAAGCAGATTCTTGCACCTTTGGGTGGGCCAATCTCCTGCAGGAGGAGCAGCAATCTATAATAAGCAAAAGAGGAAGAGAGAGAACACTTGCTCCCCACCCTCTCCACTCCTGAGCTACTTTTCAAAGAATCCAACGCTAGTGTTAGCAATCCAAACCAAGGCAGGCAGGCTGCTTGGACTGCGTTGCAACTGGAGTGTTTTGCGGATAAGCTGATTCATGCACAATGCACATTCACTGTTAAGCAATGCATTATTTCCTGGCATGTGGCTCAATACTTCTTGTGGGTGATGCAAAGTAATATGACTCCGTCAAGTGGTGCTTACTCTGCCATGGCTGCTACAAGTCATCCTTTGATGTCATGGATGGGATGCTGGAGAATTGTGTCCCCACCACAGTCCCAGACTACTATGTGGATCTGAATGCAGTTATCCTTCAGACTGCACACTTTGAATTTTGCATTGCAGTTCTTTCCTTTTTTAAAAAAATATATGCATGCATTAGGGAAATGTGCATACAAAAATGCATATTTGGGGGTAGGGAAATTGTGTACAATTTAAATGTATTTTTTAAAATTATTTATTTATTTATTATATTTATACCCCACCATTTTTCCTGCAAGGAACCCAAGGCAGCTTACATAATCCTCCTCCTCCTCTCCAATTTATCCTCAGAACAACCCTGTGAGGTAGGTTAGGCTGAGAGTCAGTGACTGACCCAAAGTCAAAAGTGAGTTTCATGGCCAAGCGGGGACTAGAACCCAGATCTCCCGAGTCCCAGTCCAACACTCTCACCACTACACCACACTGGCTCTCTTTTAATGCATTAAAAAAGAAAATGGGGTAAAAAATGCATAACTGACACAAAGAGAATATAGACTTGATTCATCTGTCCTCTGTAAAGTAGGACACTTGGCCATCATAGGCTGTCAGAGAGTAGAGGAAATACTGGAGAAGATGGATCATAGCTCAGTGGCAGAGCACATGTGTTGCATGCAGAAGGTTCCAGGTTCTCCGGGGTCTCAGGTTGCACAGCTGTGAAAGAGAACTGGGGTGAGGCCTTAGAGGACTGTGGCTAGTCAGAGTAGACAATATTGACCTAGGACCCATGTGCACGACAGCTTCATGTGTTCAAATTAAAGGTAAAGCTCCAAACACAGCAGCAGAGGTTCAGAAGGGACAAGAGCAACAGGAGGATTCTCGGAGGTTTGAGTTCCATATGGACCAGGAGCTTAGACCTGTTTTCAGTAAGATAGGTTATTTCTAACTAAAGACCACATGCCACCAGGTAAAGTACAGACTGCATTATCAGCGTGGTTGAATAAGATGATTAGATATGGTCAGTTGGCCACCATCCTCTTAACAAAAAGCAGTTGTGGGAGGCCCTGATCAGAATTGTGGGTAGGGTGGCCATATGTCCTACTATACAGAGGGCAGCCCCTCTTTTTGAAGGGGTGTCCAAATCCAGTTTAAAGTAAAGACACCTATGAAGGAGAGCAGGGCCCTCGGAGCTGCCCATCCACCATTATTAGCAGCGCCTGGTGGAGAGCAGACTGAGCAGCGGGCACACACAGTATCTAGTCATAGTCTTCTTGTTCATTCTGTTGAGATGTACTGTGTTTCTATTTAAATTATAATAATAGCTTCTAAATTTGCATCTGCAGATATGAATTGGCACATGCAAATTTGATGCCCGTCTCTGCCCTCTTGGGGGCGGGATGCATTTCCTTTTTTGGGTGATGCATAAATGTGCATCTTTATCAAGAGGAAGAGGGAAATTAACCCTTCTCTCCCTCTGCCATGATTCTGAAAATCAGCCCTTCCCAAAACTGCTGTTTTTGGGGGCAAATAGCAACTTCCACAGCCGCAATCTTTGGTGTGTGCAAATGGCGGCCCTTCTTGCTACTGCTTTTTGTTAAGAAAGAGGAGTGGCCAGTCCGAACCACACTGTTTTAAGAACACTTTCAATGCTAACATGCAGTCGGGGCCTGAGGCTGGGGTTTTATAAGGTTTGGTGTTGCTGGATTGGTCTTTGCAGGTCAGTAGGCTGAGTGCTAACAGCTAGGTTCTATGGTGGTTAACTAGATGGCACTCTCTGGAGAAGCAGTCTATAAGGCAGGAGTGGGTAACTTGTGGCCCTCCAGATTTTTGGTGAAGGATCATTTACCCAGGGATGTTGAAGAGTCCTTGGTTTCGAGTCATGAGTCGAGTCACGAGTCTTTGGACCCGAGTCTCGAGTCCGAGTCCTTGGTCCAAAATGGTGACTCACGAGTCATGAGTCACTCCCAAAGCTGACTCCACAAGTCCCTATTAAAATCAATGGGGTTTTTTCCCAACAAAATAAGGCTATTTCAGATGTGTGGCTTAAATAAATTCTAGGCACAAGTGTGCCTTTTTATTTCAAAACTCTGCAACTGATTTTGGCAAGAACAGACCAAGCAGACAAACCCAAAATAACCAGACAGGCAGAGGAGGCAGGGAACCCCAAAGCAGGCAGGCAGAGGCATTTGTCTTGGACAATTCAAACTGTGGAACTGGTTAAGAAGAGACCAGGCAGGCAGAGGAGGCAGGGAACCCCAAACAGGCAGGCAGAGGCAGCCAAACCCAAAATGTCTGAAAGGTTGCATTTTAGGAAAATGATTTTAAAAAATAAACTTGCTGTACTTCCTAAAACCTATCCATGTTGCATTTGAGGAACACGATTTTGGAACATGAGTCCTTGGTCTCGAGTCCCAAGTTGAGTCTTGAGTCCCATTAAAAATATTGGGACTCGAGTCTGACTCGAGTCAGAGGGGGGACTCAGTCCAACTCACGAGTCAAGTCTTGGAGTCCGAGTCCCCATCCCTGCATTTACCATTTGCTATTCTGACTAGGGCTGATGGGAATTGTAGGCTAAAACACTTGGAGGGCCACAAGTTCCCAACCCCTGCTGTAAGGCTTGTGGCAAGAAGTCAGCTCTGATGGGGCAGGAAGAGAAAATAAATTCCTTGGGCCAACAAGAAAGTTTCATCAATTCTGGTGAAAATTCTCAGCCTCCTCCTCCTCCTCCTCCTCCTCCTCCTCCTTCTAGTGACAGGAACCCAGATTCCACCTGGACATCAGGAAAATTTTCCTGACTGTCAGAGCAATAAGACAATGGAACCAACTACCTAGGGAGGTTGTGGGCTCCCACTCTGGAGGCATTCAAGGTGCAGCTGGACGGCCATCTGTCAGGGATGCTTTGACTTGGGTAACTGCATTGAGCAGGGGGTTGGACTCGATGGCCTGTAGGCCCCTTCCAACTCTACTTTTCTATGATTCTCCTCCTCCTCCTCCTCCTCCTCTTTTATGCATCTCTACTAAGCCATTCCACCTCATTTAAGACATCTGGAGGATGTTGCAGGAAACCAAAGAGCTTTTGATGAGTCTACAGAAAGTTTTTGACTGTGCTGTAATCTGCTTCGTAAGGTTTTGGGGGGAATTGGCTTCATTCATATTTGCTACATGCTGTCTTATCCACGTTTGCTTCAATAAAATATATTTAAATGTTTTCAAAGAAGACTAGTGAACGATTTCACAGCAGATAGGGAGGGGTTTCATGCATAATCAGGACTGCAGCCGCATCTCTGAATTTTGAAAATTCAGAATTCTCTCTCATGCCATAAGGACTGCTGGGCAAACCCAGTTCTAAAACTTGATAGAACATGAGCTGCTTCCCCCAGCGCCCCCGTTGCTTCAATTCACGTTGACCTAGAAATGGCTCATTCACCTATTAGCAGAAATGTCCTGCCGTTCTAATAATACCTTCCTCAAGTTGTCCCAGTCCAAACTGACTTAGGGTGCAATCTTATGCATGTTTAGGCAGGAGGAAGTCCTACAACTCTCAGCATCCCCTGCCCAACCATACTGGCTGGGGAACACTGGGGGTTGTAGGACTTGTTTTTCTGTCTAAACGTGCATAGGATTGTGCCCTTATTAATTTTAAAACGTGCACACCTGGGCTAGTCCCTGAGCCAAGACTTTATCTGTCAAATGTAAGCCTAGAACAATTTTTTTTAAATCCATGATGTAAAACACACACACACACGCACACACACGAAAAACCCCCCACGGAATTAGAGTTTGATAATTGAGATTCTGGCTGGAGTTGAAAGAACAGAGATGCTCTAATTAAATTCTGTGTGGTGGTTATAATTAACCCGTTTATTCATTTATTACCCTCTATGCAGATAATGCAGGCAACATTACTATCCCTCATTTATTAAGATCATGTCACTGCCATGTTTGGCACGGGCTGTACATTAAGGGGTTCGGTCCCTTGGGTGGCCTTCAGGGGAAAGAGCTGGGCGGTGATGTAACACCGGAACGTTGCCTTTTATCTTTAAATTAAGCAAAGATATTGCAAAGCATGCAGGCAGGAATCCCATGTTTCAAATCTTTTTTTCTGAGCATCTGCACACCCTAGAACCCCATCAGCCAGGCACAAAATGGTGCAAGATGAAGCGCTCCTGTTCAGGATGCTCCATTCCATCCCACCTAGGTTTCCAATCCCTCCCACTACAATCGGGTCGGCACTCTGTGGGCACTGAGCATGCTGAGTCTTCATTGGGCTGCTTTGGAGGTCCCCTACAGAGTTGTTGTTGTTTGTTGTTTTTTCCCCTCCCCTTGGGTCCCCCAAACCTGCTAATAAAATACCTTCTCTTGTGTATGGATGGCGCTCTTTTGGATACATAAAGACTAGCACTTAGAGAATTGAGATCATCAGCATATATCAGATGTGAGCAGACTTCAGGTTTGCAGGATCTAGTTTGTTTTATTTTTGCTAGAACCGAAGCAGAGCCAGCTGCAAAAGACATACACGTAGAATGAAAGAATTCAGAGCCCAGGGATTTGTTTTTGAGTACCAGAACTGAACAGAGCTCACAGTCCCCTCCACACAAAAATCCAGTCCTGGTTACCCCAAGCTTTCTTCATTTCAGCAGCATAATTTGATGGGGGGGGGGGGAGTGGTCATTTTGTTTCTGCTATTGATAAACAACTGGAAGTCAGAAATCCTTGCTGATCTACTGCCAATCACCCAGAGATCTGGCAGTAGATCCAGACCTATGTTCTGTTTACCCCTGGTATATAAAATGCTGTCATAATGTACAGAAGTATTGTAAAGATTATCTTCCAGCTGTCCCTATTTTCCAGGGAGAGATGCTATTGCTTGGAACCTGCCCCTGGTAAATCAATGCCACTCTTTTGTTCCTATTTCTGTATTTGGGGGAGAGGTTGGGGGGGGGAAAGTTAACATGAATTGCTAAAGTTACTTAGGGGGCACCATCCTAGACAGAAAAAAAGGCCTACAACTCCCAGCATGTCAATAAAGTTGTCTTCAGGGTTCAAATCTCTGAATGGGGCGGTTGGATGGACGCATTTTGTTTCTGGCATATTGGCATGAACATTAAGACGAAGCAGAGCCCTGTCTTTTCAGATGCTGCTGCCTGAGGCTCATTTTGAACCGATGATAACAGATTGTAGGGCGACTGTGCTTTCCTAGTGTATCTTTTAAGCTGAAGAACAAACACATACTACTTGGCTTTTCACAGCAGGACGGGCTATTACACAGTAAATGGATGCAGCATGCAGAACATAGGAAGCTGCGTGTTATCCCAAATCAGGTCATTGGTGCATCTAGCTCAGCGCCGTGCTACGGACAGGCAGTAGCTCTCCGGAACTTTCAAATGGGAGCCTTTCCCAGCCCTACCTGGGGATCGAGACTACGACCTTCTGCATGCAACTCATGCTCATGCTCTTCCACTGAGCTACGGCCCTTCCCCTAAAGCAGTGCTCTCCAACCTTGGGGTCCCCAGATGTTTTTGGCCTACAACTCCCAGCATGCCCCAGCCAGCATAGCTGGCTGGGGCATGCTGGGAGTTGTAGGCCAAAAACATCTGGGGACCCCAAGGTTGGAGAGCACTGCCCTAAAGCATAGGAGGCTGCCTTATACACAGTCAGTGGTCTGTTTAGCTCAACATTGTCTCTACTGACTGCTGGCAGCAACTCTCTGGGATTTCAGACAGGAGTCTTTCCCGGCGGTGCTGGCTCTGGCCCTTGGGCAAGGCATTCTGCACGGGCCCTCGGTGAGTCTGTCTACTACCTTCTCACCCACCATTCTCACCAGCTGCCCTCTTGCTCCCCGTTCACTTCCTCATCATTGCTACCACTTGCTTGCTTGGCAGGCAGGCAGGCAGAGAGCCAGTGAGCAAGCAGGCAGTGGCATCTGCTGCTGCTCGTCCTCGCCATCCCTGTTGTCTAGGCCAGAGTGAGAGGCAGGTGAACAAGGTAGTTGCAAGCAATGGTGAGGAGGAAGAGGAGGAGGAGGAGGAGGAGGAGGAGGGGGAGCAACAACTCCAGGGAGCTCTCGTCAGTGAACCCTTGCTGGGTCGTGGGCCTTCGGCAGGTGCCCAATTGTGCCACCCACCTTTGATAACATCCAAACAATGCTGGCTCCAGGTTTTGGAGGACCGTTGGGCAAGATGCCCTTCATGGGATGCTGGGAGCTGTTGTCCAGCAACATCTGGGAACTCAAGGTTGGGAACCACTGCTCCAGAGCACCCATTGGAGGAAGCAGGGTATCCTCAGTGAGTCTACCTTCTCACTGCCATGGTCACCAACTGCTCTTGCTCCTCCTCATCCTCTTTCTCATCATTGTTGCTACCACTTCCTGGCTTGACATTCGGAGAGCCAGGGAGCAAGGAGGCCGTAGCATCTCCTGCTCCTCCTACTCACCACCACTGTTGTCCAGGTCAGAGCAAGAGGCAGGCGAACAAGCAGGTTGCAGTGGTGAAGAGGTCAGTGGATCCCAGCTGGGGTGTGGGCCCTTGGCAGGTGACCAACCATGCCTACCCTTGACACCAGCCCTATTTCCCAGTCCTACCTAGAGATGGATTGAACCTATGACCTTCTGCATGCAAAGCATGTACTCTACCACTAATCTACAGCCCCAGGATCAGGGCCATCCCACCCATGAAGCAGGATGAGGCACCTGCATCAGGTAGCAGAGCAGTGAATTGTGCCACTCCCCACCCAGTCCCAGCCACCCCACCCAGGAGGGCCCACCACCAATAGCTCACCGCTGATACCCTGCTTCCTCCAATGGGTGCTCTGGAGCAGTGGTTCCCAACCTTGAGTTCCCAGATGTTGCTGGACAACAGCTCCCAGCATCCCTTGCCATTAGTCATGCTGGCTGGGTATGATGGGAGTTGAAGGCCAGCAACATCTGGGGACCCAAGGTTGGGAACCACTACTCTAGAGAGTCCTTCCAGCTGCTCTCCCATCTGGCATTTGCCACAGCGAGAGCGGCTGGCGGGGCTCTCTGTAGCAGCCGCCCACCCTCTGCTTCTCCTTCAAGAGTCCCGTGGCTGGAAGAAGTGGCTGTGGTGGGGCTCTCACAATACCCACCCAAACTTCATGAGAGCTTCATGGGTCTCACAAGTCCCAGGCAAGCTCCTGTGAGACTCTAGAAGCTGCTTCTTCCAGCCGCGCAGCTCAACATAGAGCCAGTGGGGGAAGGAGAAGAGGATGTGGGGGTGGCAGTGGGGAGAGAAGGGGTGTGAGGCGGCACCAGCACATGTTCCACTGCTTCAGGCAGTGAGAGAGCTTGTACTGGGGCTGCCCAGGATCTTCGCTGGAGTCCCTTTTCTTCCTCCATCTTTCCCAGCCCTACCTGGAGATACCTGGGACCAACCAGCCTGACTTGGAAAGATGTCACACATTGAACCTGCAGCCATTTGCATGCAAATCATATGCTCTACTGTGAAGCTACATTTGAGTACATTTGCATATTTAGTGAAATGCCACCACCATCCGTGCAGCAGGGACTTCTCTCGCCCTCCGTTGTCTGATACAACTTTCCTTCCCTTTCCCACTTCTGAAAGCTTCCATCTGACTGTACATCAGCACGACTCTGCCAGAGTTTGTCTTCTCTCTCTCTCTCTCTCCCCCCCCTCTTGCCAAAAAACTTATTTCCCCTTTTTTTTTCATGTTTGGACCGCTCCCATGATACAGCATCAGAGATCCCAAATATCTCTTTCTCTAGAAATTAAATCCTGATCTGCCACCCCATCTTGCCTTGTTGTGCATTTCTGTGTGATAAGCTCCAGAGATTTGGATAATGAGCAGCAATTGGCGTGATCAGTAAGGATCTAGTGTGTGCATTTCTGCGTCCGCCTAGCCATCTGCACAGACCATCCTGTTTAAAAAGATATACTGTCTGTCTGCAGCTTTGCTGGCCCGCTCTTCCAGCCAGCCATCTTAGCAGCTGAGTGGCGATAACAACAAACTCCACCTCAACCAGTTCCTCTCTCTCTCTCTCTCTCCCTCCCTTCCTTTCTTTCCCCCTACTTCCAATGCCTGGGTATTTAATGCTTCAAAGAAGTTTAAGCTTCTAATGCAAATGTTGATTAATTACAAGGAGGTTCAGGACTCCCACATGCTTCAAGTCCCTTTTATCTCTGGATGGAAAGGAGACTTTTTGGCAGGAAAATATGCTCTTATCTCGCCAGCTAAAGGGCTTCGAAGGGCAAGCTTTGAGAAAGTGACTCGCTGGATCCAATTTGGAGGAGAACTCTGCAGCATGTTTAATGTTGGGCCCAGTAGCCGGACCCCTCTGAGGGCATAAGAGGCTGATCGCTCTTGAAGCAGGGCAGATAACTGCTGGACTGAAGACTGTTTGTGAGTCCCGCGTGACTTGCTCCGAGATTCCCCAAGAAGAAGCAGGGTGTGTGTGTGATGTGTGAGATCAAGCAAACAAAAAATAAATACATTCTTAAGCTTGGAATGGCCAACTTCTGTTGTATTCCTGGGGTCCATTCTGTTCTTCGGATATTGGTATTAGGAACTTCTGAGACTAGAACCAGGAACTTGTAGATCTATGTACAGCTTCCCCCAAGTAGTAAGCCAACAGGGCTACAGGCTGGAGCATCTCCTCAGGCAGCAGTAGAGCAGCCTTCCCCAGTCCGGTGCCCTTCAGATGTTTTGGATAAGATTTCAGCTCCCATCAGCCTCAGCCAGCATGGCCAATGATCAGGAAGGCTGGGAGTTGTCGTGTAGGGCACAAAGCTGGGGAAGGCTACAGTAGAGCATTCCCAGGTACTTGAGTGACATGGCCAAGGCTGACCTTTGGCTTTCCTCAACAGGAAGGGCTGAAGAGGCTTCCCTATTCAAGTTGGTACTTTGCCTGGGCAATGATAATTGTTAGTGTTCTGGTCCCTGGCTTGACTCCAGGCTTTCATTTCTGACTCAAAAGCAGCCTCTGGCTCAGCTCTGGCAGTGACTCCACCCACCCAGGCTGGCCTGGAAGGACTGTAATGGTTTCCTCTTCAGGCTGGGACTTTGCCTGGGTATCAACCATTTTCACTGTGACTGGGTTCAGACAACACGATAACCCACACTCAAGGGTTGAGGAAGGGTTGAGTGAGGGTTGTCCTTGAGCCATGGGTTGTTGTTGAAATGTGGGTTATCGTGTTGTCTGGACCCAGCTGAGATAACAAACCATGCTGAGATAACAAACCACAGTTCACAATCCAGCAACAAACTATAAGTTCTCTTCATGGATTGTTTGTGGTTAACAAGCCATGGCTCGTTAGCACAGCTGGGTTCACACAATACAATAACCCACAGCAACCCACAACAACCCACAGTTCAACAACAACCGGGGCTTTTTTTCTGGTGGAACTCACCGGAACTGAGTTCCAGCACCTTTTCTTCTATTAATTGCATTACAATTTAATCGCCATCTACTCCCGAGGAAATGTAATCCAAGAGTTCCGGTACCCTTTTCTCCAGAAAAAAAGCACTGACAACAACCAACACTCAACCTATACTCAGCCTTTGAGTGTGGGTTCTTGTGTTATCTGAACCCAGTCTCTCACTTAGTGGCTGTCTACAGTCCAGTGCTGGATGAGCTGTTTGCTGAGTAATAAATGTTGTTATACTGTGGAAATATTTCTCTGGCCACTAGGACCCAAATAAGATTGATGGGGTAGGTGGGTATATCCACCCTTCATTGGAGGCCTTTTCCTGGTGGGTGGGTGATCCGGTGATGACCAGAGAGACGGGGGGGTCTTTTTGGTTGTGGTGCCCCATCTTTCCAATGAAGCTTGTCAGCCTTCCCATCATTTCAGCATCTGGCGAAGCCTTTTTCTTTATTTGCCCAGAACCTTCAGGCAGCATGTTTTATAACCGATTTTAGCGTGATGGTTTATTTATTTATTTATTTGAAGTATTTTTATGCTGCTGCTCAGCCAAAAAGTCTCCCAGAGCAGCTTATATATAATCAATTTAACATGGCAGTATAGTTCTGTTGTCTGTTTGTTTGTTTGTTTTTGCATTATTGTATAGCTCTGCTGAAGTTTATTGGGTTGATGGCTGCTATTTCTGTACTTTCAACTTTTTTTCAGCATTTGGTGTAGTTTCAGTATTGATTATATGCTGCGCTGGGAATTTTAAACTGAAGAGCAGCAGAGAAATACATATAACATATGCAAACCCTTGGACCACCCACTGCCTAGCCCTGGTTTAAGCACCTGATTCCAGTTCCTCTCCAAGCATAGCTTGGTTTGGGAATAAACAGAAACATTTATTCACCCCCATGACTGCATTTGACTACTGTGATTCGACTGAACCTATATGCAGCATATTCTGGTGAGTGTAAGTTCTTTTTGACTCAGTACTCCATTTGCCAGATCATTCTGAAGTCCCTCCCTAGCACTGGGATTATGGCACAAACTGGCATACAACGGCAAGACACCGATGTTGTTCTAAAGCAGGGCTCTCCAACCTTGGGTCCTCAGATGTTGCTGGCCTACATCTCCCAGCATACCCAGCCAGCATGGCTAATGGCAAGGGATTCTGGGAGCTGTAGTCCAGCAACGTCTGGGGACCCAAGGTTGGAGAGTCCTGATATAGACCCTGAGACTTCACCCAGACCTTTGCTAGGTTAAAAGCTTGCATGAAGCTCCTTACTCCCAGCTGTGTCCTGAGAACACATACCTGTAGCATTTCACTACAGAAGAGAATAGGGACAAGCTGGAAATACCTCTACTCTCATACTCGGTGTGGATAGACAGACCATGTTTAAGAAGAAAATAACATAAGAAGAGCCATGCTGGATCAGACCAAGGGTCCATCTAGTCCAGCATTCTGTTCACATAATGGCCAGCCAGCTGCCCATGGGATCCCACAAGCACCCTCCTGCCCATGTTCCCCAGCAACTGGTGTATATAGGCAGACTGCCTCTGATCCTGGAGGTAGCATATAGCCATCAGGGCTGGTACCATTGATAGCCTAATCCTCCATGACTGCTGTACAATCCCCTTTTAAAGCTATACAAATTGGTGGCCATCACTATATCTTGTGGAAGTGAATTCCATTAACTATGTGCTGTGTGAAGAAGTCCTTCCTTTTATCTGTCCTGAATCTCCCACCAATCAGTTTCATGGGATGAACTCCACTAGGTTCTAGTATCATGAGAGAGGGAGAAAAATGTCTAGCTATCCACCTTCCCTACACCATGCGTGATTCTGTACACCTCCCCCAAGGTTCGGTTTAAAGGCTGTTTTTCCACCTTCTTTATGTTTTGCGCCAGCAGTCTGGTTCCATTTTGGCTTACATGGACTGACCACTGACTCCACCCCAGCACTATCTGCAAAGCTATCTAGATGGTGCATGATATCCACAACCTTCACATCAGGCAGGCAATTTACCATGCGGACTACAGGCCCATAACAAACCCAGCTGTCTATGTGTCTAATGAGCGAATCTCCCACTACCATAAGCCCCACCCCACCCCTGGAGGCACACCCTTAGCGCAAGAGGATATGTGTTCATCTTCCAAGGAATGGGTCCCTTCTAAGGGATCATTTCCCTCTTCCAAGGAATGACACCCTCCTTCCCCAAGACCCCCATTCTCCTTGACAGTGGAGAAGCTGTCACCCAGGGATTGGGAATACCACTATATGGTCCCTGAAGGTCTCATCCACCAACCTCTCTGCCTCTCTTAGCTTCTCCAGGTCAGCAAACCTTGGCTTCAAGGGAACAAACTTGTTCCCTGAGAGCCAGGAACTCACTCCATCAAGCACACACCCATTACTTCTGTCCAGCTGGCAGTTAGTCATACGTGTGGCACTCAGTGTAATACACTTGATAGACCCCACACCCCTGCTGGCTTTCTACCTTCATAACTTGGGGTGGGTGGGTGTTATTGTTATTATTGAGTCTGTTTACCTGGAATACAAAGTTGTTTACTAGGAGAAGTTTGGGAGTTTATATATGGTTTATATATAGTTATTTATTTATTATTTATAGTTATTTATTTACAGTTACTATGAAAAGGGAGATAAGAGTCCCTGCCCTCCTCAACCTGTTGCTAAACTCGCACAGGTGCTTAACTTGCTAGTGTGCTGATGCTTTGTCACTGGGGCTGAGGCACTTCATCGCTGGTGCTTCTCGCACTCAGAGGGCTGACTCCCTTGCAAGCCTTCCTCCTTATCTAGCTCTAGCTAGCTTGGCCCAAATGCTGCTACAGCCAATCTGATTAGAGGGCCTCATTTGAAAAGCAAAGGAGGCTGTGGCTGAACTACTGGTCTGCACTAGCTTCCAGTGACTGGAAATATAGGTCAGTTGAGCCCTTGGGGAGTGGAGATTTTCTATTTAGGGGAGAGGATAATAGTCAAAGGGTCATTGGAGGGGACAACAGACAACGGGTAGGTGATTCAATTGCTTTTTGGCCAACAGTTATTGCAACTTTCCAGAGAAAGGATACATCTAACATCTCAGAAATGCAAAGTCCCAGAGACTGTCCTGTCCTGCCCCACCTTTCCTCTGACCTTCTAGGGAAGTGAGTGGCAGACAGTTGCAGAACCTTGCAATCGGGTCGTGTAGCTGCAGATGTGGAAGAATCACAAGCATGTTCTGGAAAGTTAAAGGGAAGCTCAGACAGAATAAAGCAGCTGCCCCCCCCATCCTGGTGCTCTCCACATGTGTTGGACTACAGTTCCCATCATTTCTGGCCATTGGTCATGCTGGCTGAGAATGTTGAGAGTTGCGGTCCAACCCATCTGGAGGGTGCCAGGTTGGGGAAGGCTGGAGTAAAGTCTTGGTCTGGACTCAGCTGGAATCAAGCTAGAACTACTAGGCCAAACTGATCAGCACCATGCATACAGAATGGGCTAAAGGCTAGGCTTCTCACTGCTGGCAAAGGGAGCTGTTGCTTCAGCAAAGTCAAAATGCCTTCTGAGAGCTTATAAAGTTGGTCCAGTCAAGTAGTACAGCCATGCCTTGGATTGAGAGAGCATAATCCGTTCCGGAAACGTGCTTGTAATCCAAAACACTCTTATATCAAAACGAAATCCCCCCAAAAAAATTTATACACAGATTTTTAATTTAAGCCGTACTACAGTACTTGTATTGCAAGACGTCGCTTGTATAGCAAATTTAAAAAAAATATTAAATAAATATTTAAAAATTTGCTTGTCTTGCAAAACGCTCTCAAACCAAGTTACTTGCAATCCAAGGTATTACTGTACTGGGAAGCTGCCTCAGATCTTAAAGGGACTTTGCTTTATTCAGTAGTCATTGGCTCTTACAGCAAGAAGTGATGGGGGCTTCACTAGGAGAGAGTCTTCTGAATCTGGTAAGTCAGGTCATGATGGTGCCTTATTTATTTATTATTTATTTATTTATTATTTACATTTATTAATCGCTCATCTGGCCGGCAACTGGTCAAGCATTTTTAAAGCCTTCTGGTTTAGAAGGACCTGGTAAGGGAGATGGAGATGCCTCGTCCAAGTCACCATTTGAGCTGGAGGGATGGTTGAAGTCATTGAACGTGACCGATTTTGGGACAGATTGGGGCAGGTGGGCTACAGGGGCAGGAAGGTCCCATTGGGCATGGATACCTCTGCTCATGTGACATTGGATTCTGCCCAATGGCTTGTTATATTTTTAACTATTTCTATGTATACTTTCTTTCATAGCTCTCTATTTCTTTTTAAGTTAAAAAAAAAAAAAAGCAACGATTTAGGAAACCCAGTGGGACTCAGTATTTAGCTCACTTTTTTCCCAATGTTCCAATATTAACCAGTCAAACACTGGTCAAGCATTTTTAAAGCAACTCTTAATTAAATCAGCTTAATACAGCCATTCCATTTATTAGAAGAGCAACAAAAAGTCTTTTCATCTTCATATGTATTACATATGGTAATTACAGAAAAGAAAAGTTAGCAAATGGCCATTGTGAAGCATTGAAGTTTAATCCCAAACAAACCATAATGAATTGTTATAACTTAGGGAACAATATTAAGTATAAATGTATTAGATAAAAGAGACCAAGCAGCTCTTCTCCTTGGCTTTTGTCTCAGAATCCCAGGATGAATGAGCCAAAAAAAGAAAAGAAAAAATACAAAATGTACAAAATATTAAAAGAAACTGAAACCAAACAGCAAATATCAAAGGCCAGCTTCTAAAAGCTCTTAAACTCATTTGGCATCAAGCCAACTATACTAACATTTGGCTTTGCATTAAGCAGCCTTCCCCACCCTTCCAGATGTCTTGGACTTCAGTTCCCATCATCCCCAGCCAGAAGGGTCAATAATCAAGGATGCTGGCAGGGCCAGCCCTACCATGAAGCAGATTGAGGCAGTCACCTCAGGCAGCAGATTTTGGGTGTCATAAATGGGCAGTGAATTATTTACTTTGTTAGTATTGTATTTCTATTGCCTGGGATGGGGAGAGGTGCTTATGGGATTTTCTGCCTCAGGTACCAAAATAACTTGGCTGACTTTGGATACTATGCACCTTGACTTGGGTTGCCATTTACTGCTGTGCCTCAGGCAGAAAAATGTCTTGAGCCAGCCCTGCATGCTGGGCATTGTAGTAGCCCTAACATCTAGAGGTCCCAAGGTTGGGGAAGGCTGGATTAGCGTTTCTCTAACTGTGGGGCAGGATTCCTTCAGGGTGTATAGGACACTAGGGCGGAGATCTTGACCATGGTAGTGCCTTCTTCCCTGCTTCAGCCAAGATATGGGTCAGTTGGGTACCCCTAACAGGAGGAGCACACATTTATTTAGAATCATAGAATCATAGAAAAGTAGAGTTGGAAGGGGCCTACAAGGCCATCGAGTCCAACCCCCTGCTCAATGCAGGAATCCAGGTCAAAGCATCTCTGACAGATGTCTGTCCAGCCGCACCTTGAATGCCTCCAGACTGGGAGAGCCCACCACCTCCCTAGGTAGTTGATTCCATTGTCTTATTGCTCTGACAGTCAGGAAATTTTTCCTGATGTTTAGGTGGAATCTAGGTTCCTGTAACTTGAGCCCATTATTCCGTGTCCTGCAAACTGGGATGAACGAGAAGAGATCTTTGCCCTCCTCTGTGTGACATCCCTTCAAATACTGGAAGAGTGCGATCATATCTCCCCTCAGTCTCCTCTTCTGAAGGCTAAACATGCCCAGTTCTTTCAGTCTCTCCTCATAGGGCCTTGTTTCCAGTCCCTTTATCATCCTTGTTGCCCTCCTCTGAACCCTCTCCAGTTTGTCTATGTCCTTGTTAAAATGAGGTGCCCAGAACTGGACACAGTACTCAAGATGAGGCCTAACCAGTGCCGAGTAAAGGGGAATTATCACTTCCCGCGATTTGGAAGCTATACTTCTATTAATACAGCCCAAAATTGCATTTGCCTTCTTTGCAGCCACGTCGCATTGCTGGCTCATATTCAGTTTGTGATCTACCACAATTCCAAGATCCTTCTCACTTGTAGTATTGTTGAGCCAAGTGTCCCCCATTCTGTAACTCTGCATTTGGTTTCCTCTCCCTAGGTGCAGCACTTGGCATTTATCCCTGTTAAATTTCATTCTGTTGTTTTCGGCCCAGCGCTCCAGCCTATCGAGGTCACTTTGAATTTTGTTTCTGTCTTCCAGAGTATTAGCTGTTCCACCCAACTTTGTGTCATCTGCAAATTTGATAAGCATTCCCTGTACCTCCTCATCCAAGTCATTAATAAAAATGTTGAAGAGCACCGGGCCCAGGACCGAGCCCTGTGGTACCCCGCTCGTTACCTCTCCCCAGTTTGAGAAGGAACCATTGATAAGCACTCTTTGAGTCCGATTCTGTAGCCAATTGTGGATCCACCTGATAGTTGATCCATCTAGCCCACTCTTAGCTAGCTTACTAATCAGGATATCATGAGGCACTTTGTCGAAAGCTTTGCTGAAGTCCAGGTATATAATGTCCACTAGCATTCCCACAGTCCACAAGGGAGGTTACCCGATCAAAAAATGAGATCAGATTAGTCTGACAGGATTTGTTCTTGACAAATCCATGCTGGCTTCTAGTAATCACTGCATTGTTTTCAAGGTGCTTGCAGACTGACTTCTTTATAATCTGCTCAAAAATCTTCCCGGGGATTGATGTCAGACTGACTGGCCTATAGTTCCCAGGTTCCTCCTTCTTGCCCTTTTTGAAGATGGGAACAACATTTGCCCTCCTCCAGTCGTCTGGCACTTCACCTGTCCTCCATGATTTCTCAAAGATAATAGACAGTGGTTCTGAGAGTTCTTCTGCCAGTTCCTTTATTACTCTAGGATGCAGCTCATCAGGCCCTGGAGATTTAAACTCGTTCAGAGTAATCAGGTGCTCCTTGACCATTTGCCTATCAATCTCAAGCTGCAATTCTGCCCCTTCAGTCTGCATTTCAGGTTTGCCAGGGGGGTCATAGACCCTCTTTTGGGAGAAGACCGAGCCAAAGTAGGAATTGAACACTTCTGCCTTTTCTTTGTCTTCTGTTATCAATTTGCCATCCTCATTGCGTAGTTGAACCACCAGTTCTTTCTTCTGTCTTTTACTGTGCATGTATCTGAAGAAAGCTTTTTTGTTGCTTTTAGCATTCCTCGCTAACCTTAGCTCATTCTCAGCTTTAGCCTTCCTGACACTATTCCTGCAGTTCTGTGCTACCTGCCTGTACTCTTCCCCTGTAGCCTGTCCTTCCTTCCACTTCCTATACGTGTCCTTTTTTGTTTTCAGGTCATCTTTGAGTTTATTGTGAAGCCACATTGGCTTCTTCTGTTGCCCTCTGCCTTTTTTCCTTGTGGGAATTGTTTGCAATTGTGCCTTTAAAATTTCCTTTTTTAAAAACTCCCACCCCTCCTGGGCTCCCTTTCTCGTGAGAGTCATTTGCCATGGGATCTTACTAATCATTGTTCTGAGTTTGTTAAAATTGGCTTTCCTAAAATCCAGGGTACGTGTTTGGCTACACTCAGCTTTTGCTTCTGTTAGAATCAAGAACTCAAGTATAACATGGTCACTTTCCCCCAGAGTTCCCGAAACTGCCACTTTATCCACTAACTCGTCTCTGTTGGTTAGAATCAGGTCAAGGATAGCCGATCCTCTAGTTCCTTCCTCCACTTTCTGTAGGAGGAAGTTATCAGCAGCACAGCTCAGGAATTTCTTGGAGGGGCCATGTTTGGCTGAATAAGTCTCCCAACAGATATCAGGGAAATTGAAGTCTCCCATTACTACCACATCGTGCCTCCTTGAAACACTGGCAATTTGTTTTTCAAAAGTTCCATCCTCGTCTTCTCCTTGATTGGGTGGTCGGTAGTAGACTCCAACCGCCATGTTCGCTTTATTCTTTGCCCCCTTTATTTTAACCCAGATGCTCTCAATGGGGCTGCCAAGCTCCTCTTCCTGTATCTCTGTGCAGAGATACGTATTTTTAACATACAGTGCAACTCCACCTCCCTTTCTGTTGCTTCTGTTCCTTTTGAACAAGTTATACCCTTCAATTGCTGTATTCCAGTCATGGGAGTCATCCCACCAGGTTTCAGTTATCCCTATCAAGTCGTACTTGCCCTCATGTATCAAGAGTTCAAGTTCGTCTTGTTTGTTGCCCATACTCTGGGCATTAGTATAGAGACATTGAAGACTATGTGCTTTACAGTCCGACTTTCCCCCTACATTTTGTGGTAGACTATCAATGGGCACCGCTGGAGCTGTTCTCTCCATTGTGGCAAAGAGGCCTTCTTCCATTGGTACCCCCGAGTTTATGTCTCCCTCCCCTGTTGGATTCAGTTTAAAGCCCTCCTGATTAAGTTCCTCATGCTGTGTCCAAACACATTCTTCCCAGTCCTTGTGAGGTGCAACCCATCCTTTGCCAGCAGTCCATCTTCCAGGAAGTGTAGCCCGTGGTCCCAGAATCCAAATCCCTCACTTCGGCTCCACCTTCGTAGCCAGTCATTCACTCGGAGTATTTTTCTTTCCCTTTCTATGCCTCTTCCAAGTACTGGAAGGATGGATGAGAAAACTATCTGGGCCCCGAAGTTCTTGAGTTCCCTTCCCAGCTCTTCAAAGTCTGCCGTGATTTCTTTGTAACTCCGCTTGGCAGTATCATTTGTACCCACGTGGAAGAGAAGAAAGGGGTATGTGTCGGTGGGCTGCATGAGCCTCGGCAGCTGCTCTGTCACATCCTTAATCCGTGCCCCAGGGAGACAGCACACCTGGCGAGTCCATGGGTCTTCGCGACATACTTTGGCTTCGATCCCCCGCAGGAGGGAGTCTCCCACTACGAGTACTCTTCTCTTCCTCTTGCTGTAGGCCTTGGTTTGATTGCCTCCACTTGACTGACCCTCAGCCTCTTGCTCGCTGTCACGTTGGGTGCCCGGTAATCTGTCCTCTGCAGGCTGTCCTCTGCTCTCGTCCTCAAGTACATGGAAGCGGTTCCATAGCTCCACTGCTTCCACAGGCGCAGAGTGTCTTGTAGTATTTCTGCTCCTAACAGTCACCCTTTTCCAGGGAGTTCCCCCTGCGTTATTTTCCCTTGCCTCTGCAGTCTCCGACTCCGCCTCATCCTGCCGTTGCCCTTCTGGCTCCTGTACTGTGCTTTGGTGCTGTAGATCCACCGTTCTGTCTAAGAACTCCTCGCTTTCTCTTATGCTCCTGAGGGTTGACACTTGCTGCTCCAGTCCTCTGACCTTTTCTTCCAACAGCGTGACCAGCTTGCACTTGTTGCACGTGTAGGCCATGTTGATCTCCGGCAGGAAAACAAACATTGCACACCCCTTGCAGGTCACCACCACTGCTGAGTCCTTTCCTTCCATAGTGCTCTGTTTCTGTCTTCCTAGAATATATATATATATATATATATATATATATGGTTTTTTTTGTTGTTTTTTTTTGTTTGTTTTTTTTTTATTTTATTTTTTTAGGGACCTCCCCCTTGACCTCCCCCCGACGAACTCCGCTGCCAAACTCCTGCCCGCTCTCCCTGCTCGCTCGCCCTGCCCGCCCGCTCCCCGGGAGACCGCCTGCCCCTTCACAGTCCCAAAAACAGTCCCAAAAACAGCTGGAGCCTCTCTCCCGCTGTGCCCCCGCTCAGCTGGGAGTCAGGAACAGAACGAGTTCCCAGGCCACGCCCCGCAATCAGCCCCACCTCCTGCAATCAATCAGCTGCAATCAGCCCCAGGCAGTCGCAGTCAGCAGGAGCCTCCGCCCAACAGAATGAGCTCCCAGGCCACGCCCCTCCCCCGCAGCACCTGCCGCCGCACTACTCCGCTGCCAAACCCCTGCTCGCTCTCCCCGCTCGCCCGCTCCGCCCGCCTACTATTTCTTGAGTAGTAGAGTAGGCGATCACTCGTGACCGAGTAAGATTGTCTTCCAGGATAAAATTACAAAAAGAAAATTATAAAAAGAGGAAATTCTAAAAAAGTGTGTAGACTCTAGTGATGGGTCCGTAAGTCACTATGGAGGCCAATTCTAGATCCACACAGCTTCCCACAGTGAGGACACAGGTTACCAGATGGAAGATGGTCTTGTAAAGGATTCATTTGACTGTGCTTTTCACTTAGCACGTTTCTCCCTTTCACCCTGCACTTGGGCTTCTTCAAAGTCCAAAGAACCTTTGTGAAATGATAGACTGCCAAATAACCAGAGTTCTCTGGGTGGTTTACAGGTAGACTAAAAACATAAAATGCACAACAATGGGCCATGATAGAAATGGCACATAATAAAACCAGCAGCAAAGGATGATAACAAAATCCAAAGTAAAAAAGAAAAGAAAAGAGAGAGCTACCAACAGAATATAAGGGCTAAGAACTAAAAGCAGTTCTTGAAATGTCTGGAAGAATAAAAAGGTCTTCACCTGGTGCCCAAAAGACCATCACGTAGGCACCAGGTGAGCCTGTCTGGGGAGTGTAGTCCACAAATGGGGCACCACCACCAAAAAGGCCCTCTATCTTGAACCCACATAAGAAAGACAGCTTATGTGTTTCCAATGAATTACAATGGTATCAAAAACCTGCATATTCCAGTAGCCTCAAGTAAAAGTGAGTTTGGTTACTGGAGCTTGCAGCTTCTTCTGTGTCTCCCTCCTCCAGCTGTTTCTCTCTTTTATTTGCTTGCACCCCTAACCCCCCCTCTATTATCCACATTTGAATTCTTATTCTTATCACAAGTGGGGCCTGCAACAAAATGTTGCAGTGTATTCCTCAATCCCTAACAGGAGTGCTCCTGTTCAGGGTTCCAGTCAGACATGTCCTTCTCCGTGATACAATAACCTATAAGAGGCTCAAGCAGGCCAATTCACTCTCCCCTTTCCCAGTTTTCCATTTAACTTTTCCAACTGACACTCAACATTCCACCATGGCTCCTAGACTTTACTGAGCATACTCAGGTCTCATTGACCTGTTGGGGGCGGGCGGGCAGGGGGGCTCCATTTGGGTTGCTCTTATTAATGTTTTGTACTTCTGCATACCACAGGATTCACCTGAGCATACTGATACCTCCCTCTTGTTTTGCAGTTTAGCTCCAGTCCGATCAGCACTCAGCCATTTGAGTTTTCTATTACAGTAATACCTTGGATTGCAAGCATAATTCGTTCCGGAACCATGCTTGTAATCCAAAACACTCTTATATCAAAGTGAGTCTCTGACGGGCGTGAGCGGGGCCAATTTCGGCCCGCTACGCCCACTCGAGGTGAGTGGTTACATCCCTACACAAGCGACGTCTTGCAATACAAGTAGTGACTACTTGTATTGCAAGACGTCGCTTGTTTATCAAGTCAAAATATATTTAAAAAATTTGCTTGTCTTGCAAAACGCTCTCAGACCAAGTTACTTGCAATCCAAGGTATTGCTGTAGAAGTAATTGTTATTGCTGTTGAGGTTTTTACATGGGAGATTTGTGGTATAAATATTCCTCCACCATCCCATCTAATCATTCTCACCAGATTTGGGAGAAAGAGTTCTTTTTAGGTTGCATCAACAGAGGAATAGTTTCTAAATCATGGGAAGTGATAGTTCCACTCTACATGAATCTAGACCTCACCTAGAATACTGTGTGTCCAGTATATGGACACCACACTTTAAAAAGGATGTAGATAAATTTGAACAAGTTCAGAGAAGGACAACAAAGATGATCAGGGGACTAGTAATCTTATGAAGCAAGATGGACAGAATTGGGTATGTTTTACAGGGATGGGGACTCAGACTCGAGGACTCGACTCGTGAGTCGGACTGAGTCCCCCCTCTGACTCGACTCGGACTCGAGTCCCAATATTTTTAATGGGACTCGAGACTCGACTCGGGACTCGAGACCAAGGACTCGTCAACATCCCTGGGCTGTTGACGAGTCTTCTGGCTGTGCCAGAAGGAGCGCGATCACCGGTGAAGAGCGCATGGAAGCGAGGCGTGCCGCTGCTCGGCCACTATGGACAGCTACCAGGAGTGCAGCCCCAACGATGTGTTGAGATTTATTTTGATTGATGTGTTGTTGTGGGGGGTTTGGGACCTTAGGGTCAGACATTTTGGGTTTGGCTGCCTCTGCCTGCCTGTTTGGGGTTCCCAGCCTCCTCTGCCTGCCTGGTCTCTTCTTGACCTGTTCAACAGTTGAATTGTCCAAGACAAAGGCCTCTGCCTGCCTGCTTTGGGGTTCCCTGCCTCCTCTGCCTGCCTGGTTATTTTGGGTTTGTCTGCCTGGTCTGTTCTTGCCAAAATCAGTTGCAGAGTTTTGAAATAAAAAGGCACACTTGTGCCTAGAATTTATTTAAGCCACACATCTGAAGTAGCCTTATTTTGTTGGGGGGAAACCCCATTGATTTTAATAGGGACTCGTGGAGTCAGTTTTGGGAGTGACTCAGGACTCGTGACTCGTGAGTCACCATTTTGGACCAAGGATTCGGACTCGGACTCGAGACTCGGGTCCAAAGACTCATGACTCGACTCGTGACTCGAGACCAAGGACTCTTCAACATCCCTGATGTTTTAGTCTTGAGAAGAGAAGCGTGAGGAGGATATGATGATAGCTCTTTTCAAGTATCTAAAGAGTTGTCACACAGAAGAGAGCTGCAACATGTTGTCTATCATCCAAGACTGTAGGACACAACAGGCTTAGGTTACAGGAAGCCAGATTTCAATGGAATATCAGGGAAAGCTTCCCAATGGTCAGCAATCAAACAATGGATGAAACTCCCTAGGGTAGGCTCTCCGTCACTGGATGTATTCAGGCAGAGACTGGACAGTCATCTGTCAGGGATGCTTTAAACTGGAGTCCTGCACTGAGCAGGGGATTGGACCTGATGGCCGAAATGCCCCCTTCCAACTCTGTGATTCTGTGCTTTGGTCTAATTATGTTTCCCTGTGCAACATTTTAAAAGGGCAACAACAACAAAAAGGGACAAAACAGGGACATAAATTTACCAAGGATGGGTGACAAAAAGAGAGAGCTGTCCCTAGTAAGAGATAATTGGAGCATAATGCATACCAAATTTAAAAAATTCTGAAATAATTTGCTTATGACATACTGACTTTTAAAGATTTATTTCTTCTCTCCCTAGGGAACACAATCCATAACATTCCAGTGCCCCATAAAACCACATGCTGGCTCACAGCTATTTCGGAAGAATCCTGGCTATTGAATCATAAATGTCACTTCCTGCATTGCTTAAAGATTATTTCTCTCCCCCTCCTTGCTCCCAAATCTAGAAGACTTTTTCATTGAATTGCTGACCTAAGCTTGTCCCTCCTTCAGAGTCCATGAAAACTGACAAGACCACAGGTTGCACTGGTATAACTCTGACCGCAGCTAGATAATATATAGGCACAGAACAGAGTTTAATACTCTGCAGTTTAAGGGGCAAAATTAATTTCTGTGGCATTTTCCTTTGGACTATGAAACCGCTATCTGCTCTTCCTTAACAGAGTTATTGATGCCGATGTGGATCTTGAAAGGTGAAATATAAGCCTCAGATTACATCACAGTAGAGCAATATGACTCATTTCTTTTATTTATTTGTTCTTCTTCCACTAGCTGGCCCTAGAATTTGTCAGATCCATTAAAGAAAGCATGAATCGTTCCATATATTGTAAACACATATATAGTGCTCCTTAATTATTATCACTGTATATACATATTGCCGGTAATCAGGCCAATTGAAAACCACTTCAAAAAGAAAATTCCAAGCCTCTATATTGTTATTTTTGCAATAACTCCCTCATCTCCTGCAACCGTCTTGATTCAAGGTGCATTATGCCAGGCCATCCAAAGCTATAAGCTCACGAGATTCTATGTCAAGGCAAATATTCTAACTGCTACCACTTAGACCAAAGTGGCTATTTTCTCCTCTTCCTTTGTAAACTTGGATTGCATTGACACTTTTAAGTATTAAGCTGTCTGCATGAAAATGCCCAGAAAGAGAGACTAACCATAGGCCAGCTACAATCACATGCATATATACATAAGGAGAGGAACTGATGGCACATAGAAAAAAGCATCTCACATGAACCTGTTTCATTGGGAGTCAGTGTGGCATAGTGGTTAGAGTGTTGAACTGGGACTCGGGAGATCCGGGTTCTAGTCCCCGCTCGGCCATGAAACTCACTGGGTGACTTTGGGCCAGTCACTGACTCTCAGCCTAACCTACCTCACAGGGTTGTTGTGAGGATAAAATGGAGAGGAGGAGGAGGAGGAGGATTATGTAAGCCACCTTGGGTTCCTTGCAGGAAAAAAGGCAAGGTATAAATATAATAAATAAATAAATAAATAAATATTGGTCCATTAAGTCTAGTACTATTCTGGCTGGAACAGGTCTCCAAGGATTCAGGGAGGGGTAATTCCAACCCTGGGATTGAACCTAGGACCCACTGCAGTGCAAAGTTTGCATTCTGCAACTGAGCAACAGCCTCTAGCCTTTGATTTAAACTAACAAATAGGCCAGCACCAAATGTAGAGGAAGAGCTGCATCCAAAGATTCTGCATTTTTTCATCACAGCAAGCTTCCACCTACTGAGAGATAAAAGATAACTTAGTAGATAAGAAATTGCTCTGGTTTGTGGTAGATCAATGGAAAATGAGTTGAGTTGAATATGCCATACTGAAAGGCACCTCTGCACAACACAGAATTATAAAATTTCAGAGTGGGACGGAATCTTGGAGGTCATCTATTCCAACCCCTTGCTCAATACAGGATCTATAATGCAGGATGCAACTACAGCATGTTGTGATATGTTTCACATTACCAGCTGTGGCACATTGTTTACACATGGAAGGGACAGAATGGCGGGGTAAACAGGTTTATTATGTCTTTCTAGAATCTCGTGTTTTCGCAGGGGTTACTAGAGTGTGAGAGCAATATGAGCTAGTCACATGGTTTGTATGTTCTGATGACGTGTTAACTTGTTTTCTGCCTGAAGCCATTTTAGAGAGAAGCTGAACTGCTTTCCTCCTCCTCCTCCTCCTCCTCCCTCCTCCTCTTCTTCTTCTTCTTCTTCTTCTTCTTCTTCATGGTACAGCTTGCTGGACTTGTTACTGCTACAATGTAACGTCTTTGCTGAAGTGGAGTGAGCTCAACTTACTCCACTGGATGTAATGCTTGCTATGCATTTATACTCTGCACATGGACTGTAACTAGGAAATGTATACTCTGTAGAACTTTACTTGCTAAGTGAATAAACAGGTAGAATTAGACCTGTGGTGTTTACAGAGTGTTTCCTGACTCTATGGATTAATCTGCAACGGAGAAGCTTTGTTGGTTCACTGGCACACACGCTGCACGCTGCTGCATGCGGGAGGAGGGAGGTGAGATCTGGAAGATCTGTGTGTGGAATGTACAGGCATCTGCTAGCACACAGTCAAGGATTATAAATCTCCCAACCCGCACACGTACTCTGCTCAGGTCCAGTTCGAACACAGCATCCCTGAGAAATGACCATGCAGCCTCTACTTAGATACTTCCGGCAACAGAGAGCCCACCATATGCTGAGGCAGTCTGTTCCACTGCATTGTACCATTGGGAATTTTCTCTGGTTGTTTAGCAGAAACCTGCTTCCCTGCAATTTCCACCCATTGGTTCTAGTCCCACACTCTGGAGTGGCCCTTCAGGTATTTGAAGACGGCTAAACTGTGACTGGGTTCACAGGACACGACAACCCACTGTGAGTTACTACCCACATTGGGCTGTCATGCTGTGCGAACCTGGACTGATTTCCCCAGGGTGGCTTGTTCATGGGCAACAAGTCACTCCAACAACCCCTGGCTGTTGTTGGGGTTGTTGTACTCATGGTGGGTTGTTGTGTCAGTCAAATCTGGGGGACCAACCCCATCATGGGTATGGGGAATCGACTACGGAGTCCCTTGGCAAGAGCAGCAAAAAACAACCCTTGCTGCTCTTGCCAAGTGGCTCCTGGGTAGCCAGCCACCCCAAAAGTGTCCTAGCGGCACTTAGGGGAAGCTTGCACTGGCTCCCCCCCCCCACCCCCCATGGCACAATTGCAAGCCATTTTGGGCTCAGAGCAGCTTTGTTTCCCTTTAAATGTTTTCCCCCCTGGAGATTGTGAAAGCCGGCTGTCAAACCAGTTTTTGCGACCCCCCTTTTGACAGCTATGGACAGTCCCTTCAGAATGCCCCAGTGGCGCCTTGGAGAGGTTGCCCAGGGTTGCCCAACATTTTATTTTAATTGTTTTTGTTCCCAGTAATTTTTGCAAATATTTGCTATATATATATATATATATATATATATATATATATAAAACTATTACCCACACTTCCACAACTGCGAATGTTGGAGAGTTATGAGCAGCCTGATTGAATTGTGCCTTAAAGCTCTTATTGCAAGTAACTAAGAGGCATTTTAAAATTTTTGAATGGGGGAAAAATGGGCAAAAGTCAGGAAACTGCCAAACACTCAGTAGTTGGGGGAGGGAAGGGGGCCAGGGGCGTGACCGTGTGGGGAAACCTAGAAGGATGGATCGGGCCCATGGACCTGGATTGAGCTCATGGACATGTTTGTCAAATATCACATAACTTAAAGGAAATTCACTTTTGAAATCCTGATGTAAGCAGAGTTGTTTGCTCGACTGAAAGAGAGAGAGATTTGTTCATTTCAATTTGTATAAAACTTGCATCTTAATTTCCAGAACACACGTCTCTTGTGACCTTCAGCCCACACCACGCAAGTGAATTGAACTACATCTGAGAAAGATATGGGATTTTCATTTCTTGGAATTATTTAATTCGTCGGATCCACTTCTGAACTGCAGCTGGTAAAAACGGAGTGGAGGCGGGGAAAGCAAATGCAGGATTGCTCTGAGAAGAATTCTCCTGTGAAGTGAAGCCAAGAGAACGTCGTCAACCATATGGTCATGGAATACTACTCGTGGCTCCTTCCATATAAATATTGAAGCAAAATATGTTACTAGATACAGGGCTAGCCTGAGACAAAGGACAAGTCTGAGCAACAGAGCACGTTAAGCATTCACTAATCCACGTGTGGTCAGCTTTAGTATGCCCCTCCCTTTGCCTTTTGTTGCTCTACACTGGAGAAACCCATAGAGCTAAGGGAAGCTTCTCATCAAGCCATTATCTCCACGTAGGCTCAGTGCTTCTCTGATGCCTCAGACAAGCTAGAGAAGGAGGGGGAGGCAACTGAACGCGTGCCTTTCAACTGCTCCGTGAAGATCATTTGCTGCGGACAAAGCAAGGGTCGAAAAGCCTCTCAGGGATGAGAACGGCTGAAGGTGATCCTGATGGGGACACCACCGCTACTGCTGCCACCACGGATGCAGTCTGATGAATTAGGTCTACTTTTCACTGAAGTGGTTAATTTGTGCCTGGGCTTCACCATGAGTGCTGCCACATTGGTCTCAGGGGAGGGAGCCCGCATGCCAAAATGTGTTTAGCTTACAGAAGGGGTGCAGAACTACTTTTACCCTGGGGGCCAAATTCCATGCTGGAGCAGCTTTTGGAGGATGCATTCCAGTGGCTGGTAGCACCAAAGGCAAAAGGGGCAACGTACACACACACACACACAAACCACCCCCAAATACCAGCATGTATTTATTTATTTATTTATTTATTATATTTATACCCCGCCTTTTTTCCTGCAAGGAACCCAAGGTGGCTTACATAATCCTCCTCTCCATTTTATCCTCACAACAACCCTGTGAGGTAGGTTAGGCTGAGAGTCAGTGACTGGCCCAAAGTCACCCAGTGAGTTTCATGGTCGAGCGGGGACTAGAACCCGGATCTCCCGAGTCCCAGTCCAAAACCCTAACCGTTAATCTCTCACTACCAGTAACTAAGCCTTAGGAGAGGCATTTAAACCGCTTAGAATGGCACGAAACTGGGAAACCACCGAAACAATTGGTGGTTGGGATAAAGGGGGTGGAGCCAGAGGAAGGGGGCATGACCTACTGGGGATCCTCAGAGGGCCAGATTCTGCACCTCTGGCTTACAGAGTCCTTCTAGAAGAGGCTTTTATGGCACCAGTGCCCTGATTCATTCACAGAAATTTATGGGGGGGTCTAGAAGTCATTTCCTATGCATGACCCTCCCTTGTTTGTTTTTTTAATCACTTCTTCCATCTTTTCCCCCTTTTTTATAAAGGAGAAAAAGATGGAATAGCTGCACAATGCCTTCTAATGGATACCGCTTGGAGCTCCCCATCTGGAAGCACCCCAAAACTCAGCTCTGTGTGTTTCTGTCAGTAACCGGGTTTGCACGATCACCGCAGCTCACCCATAGTCTGTGGTAGGATTATTTGAGGGTTGTTTAACCCTCAACAAACCCCTGCTGCCCCTGTTTTTATTTGAGGGGCATACTAATGAATAGTATCCACCTCTATTTTCGGGTATCTGGTAAATTATGGTCCCTATTTTTCCTTTTGGGGATGTTTTATTAACATTGTGTCAGTGTGGAATGTTAGCATTGTTCTTTTTACCAATTAAATACTGGAGGGGTGTGTGTGTGCATCTTGCCCCTAGTGCGCATGTATATAAATATATGCACATGAACACTAAGATCCCATGATGTGTACAACCTAGTATTTCACACTGCAGCTGCTGAAGTACGTATATTTTGAATTGTTGTTATTATATTGTAGGACAATGCTCTTTCCCCCCCAAATATATATTTTAACCTAAAGAGCAAACACCCTCTTGGCTATTTGAATGGGGGAGTAGAAGCTACTGCAGAGTAAAAAAGAATCAATACAGCACATAGCAGGCAATCAGCCTTCAGCAATGTTTAATAAGTGGTGGAGAGTGTGACAGTCATAGATAGATAGATAGATAGATAGATAGATCATAGAGTTGGAAGGAGCCTACAAGGCTATCGAGTCCAACCCCCTGCTCAATGCAGGAAACTAGAGGAGGGGTCTCCCATCCAAGTAATCACCAGGACTGACCCTGCTTAGCTTTCCACGCTAAGTCCAGGCAGTGATCCATGTTGTAAAAATAGGGTTGTCACAAGCATATCCATACATTCATCTGTGAAATGTTGACAGTTATGGGGTTATTCAGATGGTGTCTGGTTGACAGGGCCGGTCCCACCATTAGGCAGGGTGAGGCAGTTGCCTCAGGCGGCAGATGCTGGGAGGCAGCAGCAAGGGGTTCAAGGAGAGAGCTGTGGGTCTTGCAGCCTACTCTGGCACCCTTAAGTTAGCCTGCTGCCTTCACATTCAGTGGAGAACATTGTCCCACCATTAGTGCTGAAGATGCATTCATCTGCTGGTCAGCTTTTGTACATAGAATAAGAGGAGGTGCCATCTTGTTCTTTGCCTCAGGCAGCAAAATGTCTTGGGCCAGCCCTGCTGGTTAAATTTGAGAAGGGGGACGATGACACTCAGTTCCAGAATCTATTTTTGGGGTCAGTCACTGACTCTCAGCCTAACCTACCTCACAGGGTTGTTGAGAGGATAAAATGGAGAGGAGGAGGGGGGAGGGGGAGGGGGAGGGGGAGGTAAGCTTGGTTCTTTGCAGGAAAAAAGGTGGGGTATAAATAGAATTAATAAATAAATAATATTTTCAATTTCTAACAGCAGAGTGTTTTGCCCTCCGTTTTGCTAACACTAAATGGTTATTTGTTTAAAAAGGGGGGGGGACTCTCCTACCCATGATAACACCCACCTTTTTTGCTCTAGAGTCTGCTAGATGCTGTTTTATTATTTATTTTATTTAAACTATTTATAGCCTGTTTTTCCTCAGTTGAGCTCAAGGTAGATAACAGCAATGAATTAGCACAGTTTTAACAATTAAAACATTACAATAGAACACTAAAACCAACAGCAAAACACTGAGACACCAGAATAAAGACATTAAAACTTACAGGTAGATGTAATTTATAGCACAATCCTATAAACATGTCTATTCCAAAGTAAGCCCATGGGCAGTGCAATCCTATGACCACTAGACAGTCTGGACAGTCATAGGATTTTTTTTTGAAGTCCCAGTTCTGACCTTGGAAACTTGCTCCAAGGTCGGAGCTGGGACTCCAAACTCAGAGCACCCTCCGCCCGCCCTCGCAGCCGGTGGCGGAAAGAACCACGACCTCGGAGATAAGCTTTTGGGGGTGGGTAGGGGAGGAGACAGGCTCCGCCAGCATATGAAGTATCCTAGAGGTGCCTTGTCCTTCTTCCCACCCACTCCAAAGCCGAACACTTAGGCCAGTTCACACGACCCAGGCTGCCGGCGGGGGACGCACCATGGGGTGATCGGCGGGGTCTGGCGGGGCGCCGCAGACGACCTGCGCCCCACACGCATGGGCGGACCCCGGTGGAGCCGGCAGTCCCCACACCGCAGTGTGGGCCTCCTGGCGCTAGGGGGCGGGGTCCCAGGATGCCCAGAGGGGCCGTTTGCCCCTACAGGCTGGAGCGGCGGCAGCTCCGGCTGCAAGGGCCGGAGTAATAATGCCCATGGGCTTACGCTGGGCTGCCGCCTCTGTACGGCCCCCGCGGGATGGCCGCCCGCTGTTCGCACGGCAGGGTGGCCACGCGTGGTAGAGGCTTACCCCTCTACCGCCCATGGTCACGTTGCGTGCGTCCCGTGCACGGCTGTCCCGCGGGGGCACCCCCGGTCGGCGTTCACATGACATGGGAACCAGCGGGGGACTTCTGCTCCCCCGCGGTTCCCGTGTCATGCGAACACGCCCTTAGATGGCCAAAATCAGCCATCCCAGTGTTTTGCATGGCAGGAGGGGTGTGGGGGCGACCTTTGCCTCCCGGCTCCATGCATAGGGTCCCTGTAATCCTCCGAGTTCAGAGGGTTATGGGCAGCCTCCCTGGACCGTGCCCTACGTTCAGTGGGACTTACCCCCAAGGCAGCTGGGATAGGTTTGCAGCCTTGAGTTTCTTCCTTCTCCCTTCTTGCTCCAACATTTTCAGATCACAAAAAGCGGCAAACGTACACAAACAAAAACTGCTAAACTACTAAGCACGTGATAAACTGTTGCCTGGGCATGTGATGAACTGTGCACTGTTCTTTTTATTTTATTTTATTTTATTTTTTGCTCATTGCCATTGGGGAACAAATCTGTTTCCAACTTCAACTTTTTGGTGAGTTCATTCATATGGAAGGAGCACTGCCTGGAACTGGGTGTTGAGGACATCCAGCTGTGATTTTAGCAACTACCAGCTTTCTCTCACATATGTTGCTAAACAGACTATCAAGTAGTAACAGCTCTTTAGCTGCTATTGATCGGAGCTGGATTTGAACTCTAAGGTACGAATCCCCAGAGCCATTCAGCCAACCCAACAGCTGATATTTGAAAGGGCAGGGAAAGGCTCAGCTGAAACTACTTTTTTTTCCCAAGGCCTTCTGCTGTCTCACGCTTGCCTGAACTAGACTGTTCAGCATAGGGGAGCTCAGCCACTTTGGAAACTGTGCGTGCATGCATTATAAGCCCATCTACCTATAAAAGGGTAATAACCAACCCAAAATCTTCCCTAAAGCACATTTCTGTGCTGTTATTACAGAGTTGATAGTCTAACAGGAATGCATAGCCGGTGGGTAAACACAGCAATGAGCTGGGTACTGTTTCAGGAGAGAGAGAGAGAGAGAGAGTGATCTGGGCCGTGGACTGCATGAATCCAAGACAAGGAGAGAAATTATATGAAGGGCAGGAGAGACATTGGAAGAATTAATAGCAGATGGGAAAGAGAAGGCAGAGGAAATGGACTGAATGAGGGCGCCAAAAAAAGAAGAAAAGAAAAAGGGAGAGAAGACAATGAGAGAACAAAAGGCTGAAGACAGAGTTGATGAGGGAGATATAAATGTGCTATTAGGGAAGGAGTTTGTTGAAGGCAGTGTAACAGAAGGGCAGACCAAAGTAAAAGAGAGCAAGAAATGGGTTTAAGTGACAGAATGGTGCAAAAGAAGAAGAAGAAAAGATAGCAAGAAATGATTGGAAGAGCAGTGTGCTTCACCCAAGATAGGATTGTTCCTCAGATTTTGTGTTTTTTTGAAGAGATGTGTGTGAGATCCCAATTCAGGGCCAGGGGGATTGAGGACTTCAAATAAAAATAATGAAAGCAAAAACATCAGCAGATGGAGAAAGGGGAGTGATGAAGCTGTCTAAAATAGTCTTTAGGAAGGGCTAATGGTGGGAGAGATTAACAGAATGCGGGAATGTAGAGGCAAAAAGGTTAAATAACACCGTAAATTGAATAGCCACTTTTATCAGGACGAGGGAAAACGGAGGCAGCTTGCAAAGTGTACACGAGTGAAGAGAACATGTAGGGGGGGGGGAGAGAGGTTCTTCTAGCTGTAGTGATTTCAATTTTGTGATTCCATTAACTTTTCTGAACCCTTCTTGGTGTTATTTTCTTGGGGGGGGGAATGGACTGGAGAAGAGCCCCACTGAATCAGACCGGCTGCCTGTCTGTCCCAGCATCCTGATTCCCACAGTGGCCAATCAGGTAGCCCTCTCCGGCTGCTGTTCCCCAGAAACTGGTGTAGACCGGCATGCTGCCTCTGATCCTGAAGGAAGCCCACACAGCATCCAGACTAGTAGCCGTTGACAGCCCGATCCTCCATGGATTTGTCTTATCTCCTTTTAAAGCCATTTAACTGGTTGCTGTTACCACAGCTTGTGGCAGGGCATTTCATAGTTTAACTATGCACTGCGTGAAGAAGCACTTCCTTTTGCTGGTCCTGGCTCAGCTTGGCTGAGCGTGAAAAGCTAAGCAGGGTCAAGCCTGGTGATTACTTGGATGGGAGACCCCTCCTCTAGTTTCCTGCATTGAGCAGGGGGTTGGACTCGATAGCCTTGTAGGCTCCTTCCAACTCTATGATCTATGAAATCTATGAAATCATTGGGTGACTCCGGGTATTATGAAATCTATGAAATCATTGGGTGACTCCAGTATTATGAAGAAAACTTGACTGTATCTCCTTTCTCCACACCATTCCTAATGTTATAAACCTTACTTGTACCCCCTTATTTCTCTTTTCCCCCCCTAAACTAAAAAGCCCCAAAGGTTGTAACTTTTCCTTGTGGGGAGAGTTGCTCTAGCCTCCTAAGAATTTTGGTTGCCCTTTCCTGCAGGTTTTTCAGGACCACAGTATATTTTTTGAGATGCAGCAACCAGAACTGAACATAGTATTCCAAGACTAGTTGCAGAATAGATTTCTATAAAGGCATTATGAGACTGTTGGTTTTATTTTTAATCCTTCTATTAATGATTCCTAACATGGAATTCACCTTTTTCACAGGCGGCACACTCTGGGTCAACATTTTCATTTTCACCACAACCTCAAGATCTGTTTTCTGGTCAATCACTGCCAGCTTCAGATCCCATCAGTCAGTGTATATACGAAGTGAGGATATTTTTTGAACCAATATACATCACTTTACACTAAAGTAAAGTGTAAAGTGAGTTAGTGTAAATGCATTTGCCATTGTATTGTCCATTCACCCACTCAATCTTTTGGATGTGGGACTTTGGTGGCAGAGGGGGAATATACAACAACCTCTTGGAATTGAGAATTTGTGAGAATTTTACACAATGAACATAAACAAAGGGTCTATATTATAGGAGTAATGATTTTTAACATGTTCATGAGTCAGTTATTTGATATTAGGGGAGAATAGTGAAGTGACCAAGTTTGCTGATGACACCAAATTATGGAGGGCTATAAAAACAAAAAAGGATAGCAAGGAGCTTCAAAAGGCCCTCACCGAAATGTGTGAATGTATATCACATAACCTAAATCTACCCTTTCACCATCCCAGAGTAGCATATACAGTAATACCTTGGATTGCAAGCATAATTCGTTCCAGAAACGTGCTTGTAATCCAAAGCACTTGTAAATCAAAGTGAAATTCCCCATAAGAAATTTGTACACATATTTTTAATTTAAGCTGCAATAAAGAATGATAGTGTAAAGTCTTCATTTTTCTTGACCGTACTACAGTACTTGTATTGCAAGATGTTGCTTGTTTATCAAGTTAAAATTTATTTTAAAAATTTGCTTGTCTTGCAAAACACTTGCAGACCAAGTTACAATCCAAGGTTTTACTGTGTGTGTGTTTGTATATATATATATACACACACACACACACACATATTTACTTGATTTATATATTTTCCTCACACAAATTCTACATCTTGAGGTGAAGGGTGGTGGTGGTTTTAAAGAAGATTTGTTTGTATACTTTCCTTTTCAAATCTGCAGATAGCATTTTAAATAGGCTATTTACATACATTCCCCTCAAATCTCCAAATGCAAAAGGTGTTTGTGTGTCTGTCCATTTGTATTTTCAAAAGCAGCAGTACTATACTACTGTGACTAATAATGCTTTTTGGATTTTGCCTAATGGACCAACATAGCTACCTGCATTTTTTGCCTGCTTTGAAGAATTTCCATTTGAGCTTTGTATCTACTTCTCCTTAGAGACTTTGTATCTAGACTGCGTATAGGGGTTTTCAGTGTTTTTGACTGTCCCTGCTCCTTTGCTTTTAACAGCAGCCTGATGGGCAGAAATTTTTAGCAAAGTAAGGTCTTTCCTGGCATGAAGATGAAGTGATATGAAAAAAGTTTCTTCCCCACCTCCCAACCCTGTTGGCTACTGTCAAAAGCAAGATAGCCTAGGCCAGTAAATAATGCTTGTGTGTGTGTGTGTATGTATATTTACTCTATCTATCTATCTATCTATCACACACACACACACACACACACACACTATATATATATATATATATATATATATGAATGAAACCTTTTAAACATACATGTGCATGTGTAAAGAATGGGAAGTGCTTTGAACTCTTGCAAGTGCTGTATGAATGCTAAGCATTATTGTAATTGTTGTTGTTGTTGTTGTTGATAATAATAATAATAAATACATTTTTTTTCTATTAGTGAGGGGAAGCCCAGCTAGTCAATAAGCTGGGGAAACAATTTTAACCAATCTGTGTATCATGAACATAAAATGCTTCTGAGTGTTCAAAGCTCTATATAGAGCTTAGATAACAATATTACTATTGCGGAGTTTATTTTTTCCCCCTCCTTTGTGGCAAGAGAGGGAACTTAGTTAGGAAATAGAGATGAAAATCTTTAAAGGAGTTCGTGTGTGATGTGCATAAAAGCACACTTATTTTTTTTTTACTTGTAAAGAGAAGCAAGCCATTAAATAAAGTTGGAAACCATTAAAAGTGTGTGAGTGTGAAGGTACGTTTATTTTTGTCTCTTGACTTGGGAAGTGAGTCAGACTCACCCAGCACATAAAGCTGGAAGCCTATGGTGACTCCTGGGGCTGCCTGTCTGAGCCAGGTTGTATTCTGAACTTTAAGGGAGCGATCAATGGTCCTGAAAGCTAAAACCAAACTAGATTCAGGACCATGGATAGCTCCTTAGAAGAAGGCCGAGATGAAATCCGAAGTTCCGAACCTGTCCCCAATAGGTTCAGCACCATGGATAGCTTCTTAAAAGGTCGAAGTGAAGTCCGAACCTACCCCCCCCCCCCCCAAATACGTTCAGTGCCATGGATAACTCCTAAAAAAGTTCGAAGTAAGATCCGGAGAAAAAAATAGACAGTCCCACTGACATTTGGAGTCACCCAGCAGCCTGCGTGTGAGGAATGTGAATCTACTTTACCACTCAAAGAGCGTCATATAAATCCTAAGCAGAAGTAGTCTAATTATTATTTTTGCTTCTTCTCCTTGTGAGGGAAAGTGATCCAGTAATTGGAGGAACCTTAAAAAGTGTGTGTGTGTGTAAAAATACATTTATTTTTCTCTTTTGAGTGGGGAAGTGAACCAGTACATGCAAGGTATGCCGTTGCGTCTGGTGAATGTCAAACTCCTTTCACCATTCCAAATTGCCACGTCCACGTCCAGCAGCAGTAGTTAATAACACGTAGCGATGTACGTTTTCATTTTTCTCTCTGTGTGGGGAGTGAGCGAGCCAAGCCAGTTGGAAGGAGCGGACGTGCCTCAAAGTCTATTTTTTTCCCCGTTTGCGGGGGTGGGGGCGAAAGCGGGCCCCTCTTCGAGGGCGCGCGCGCGCTTCCCTTTCCCTTTCGAGTGGGGAAGATAGAGACCCTTCCCAGCAGGTGTGTGCGTGGATAATATATAAATCTCTTTTCCCCACTCCAAGCACATCATCATCATCATCATCATCATCATTATATGAACGTTTTATTTTTATTTTATTTTTCCCTCTCTGTGAGAGGGTGGGGGGTGGGGGAGAGACCGCGCCACCCAGCCGCCGAAGTTGGGCACCTCGGCAGGCAGGCGGCGTGTGCGCCAGGCTCCGCGCGTCTGTCGCCTCCTCCTCAAGTCCATTTATTTCCCCGCCGCCCGCCCGCGAGGGGAGGCGAGCGCGGGTCCCTCGCGGGCGGGGCGGGGCCGAGGCTGAGGGCGGCCGACACGGGGGCGGAGCGAGGGCGGGACGGGGGCGGGCAAGCCAGACTCTGCCTAGCAGGCGCGGCGGCGAGGCAGGCGCGCTCGAGCGGCTGCTGCTGCTGCTGCTGCTGCTGCTGCTGTCACGGGCTCCGGCTCTCCCTCGCGCGTCCCCCGCCAGCCTCCGCGGTGCCCCCCGCTCGCCCGCCCGCCCCTCAGTGCAGTGCCTCCTCAGACTCGGACCGGCATGGCAGCCCCGCGCCCGTCTCTGCTCCGCCGCCGCCGCCTCCTGCTCTTCCTGCCCGCCGCTTGCCCGTCCCCCTCGGCGGCGGCTTCGCCCTCGTCGCCGCCGCCGCCGCTGCTGCCGCTGCTGCTGCTGCTGGCCAGCGGGCCGGGCCCCTCGGCGGCGGCGGCGGCGGCGGCGGGGCGGGCAGAGCCGGGCGGCGGCGGGAGCAGCGCGGGCGGCGGCGGCGGCGGCAGCCCGGGCGGCGGCGGGGGCGGTCGCGGCGGCGGCGGCGGCGGGAGCAGCCCGTGCCGGGAGAAGACGGTGACGGTGTCGACCCTGCCGGTGCTGCGGGAGAGCGACATCGCTTGGAGCGGCGGCGGCGCAAGTAGCGGCGGCGGCGGCTCCCCGGGCGGCTCCGGCTCCTCCTCCTCCCCGTCGTCGTCCTCCTCCACTTCCGCGGCTTCGGCGGCGGCCGCCGCTGCCCCGGGCTCGGCGCCCCTCGGCGGCGGCGGAGACTCGCGCTTGCTGCTCTTCGTGCGGAGCGAACTGCCCGGCCGCGTCGCCGTGCAGGACGACCTGGACAACACGGAGCTGCCCTTCTTCACGCTCGGTGAGTTAAGGGTGCCGAACTCGTGGGGGGGGGGGGAGAGGAGGAAGAAGAAGAGGCAGCCCTCTTTTCTCTCTCTCGGTCTCTTTCTCTCTCTCTCTCTCTCTTTCACACACACACACCCGAGTGGCATTTATTTTTCTTCAATAAAGAAGTTATGTGTCCCTCTTGTGGGTTTAAGTCAGCCTTCCCTAAACGGGTCCCCGCCAGATGTTTGGGATTACAACTCCCATCACCCCTGTCATTGGCTATGCTGGCTGGGGTCAGGTGCCTACCAGATGTTTTGGACTGCAACTCCCATAACCCACACCTTTGGCCATGCTGCAGGTGCCTACCAGATGTTTTGGACTACAACTCCCATTGGCCCCACCTTTGGCCACGCTGGCTGGGGTCAGTGGGAGTTGTCCTCCAGAACAGGTTGGGGAAGGCTGGTGGAGGTGGAGTGGGATGCAGAGTAGACATACACACTCCTTCCTGGACTCCGGGGGTGTAAAAAAAAGGACCTCCCCCCCCCCGTGCGTGTGAGCATAAGGGGGCTGCAAAGGTGGAACATGAACCCCTCCAGGATGTACATGTTCTGTGCATGGGGGGGGCATGTTCTCCCCCACCTCCAATAAGCATAGGTGGAGGTGGTTGGAAAAGTAGACATGCACCTCCCCCTCACCTCCAGGGGACGTGTGTGTGTGTGTGTGTGTGTGTGTGTCAAAAAGTGGTGCCTCCAGCTGGCAGCTCCAATGTCAGTGGAGTGGTGTGTCCATTCTGGATTTTAGTCTGAACTTTTAAGGAGCTGTCCAGGTTTGGCACCATGGGTAGTACCTTTAATGTTCAGACTGTAACCCGGAGTGGGTACACCCCCCGTCCCACTGACATTGGAGCCGCCAGCCCCTGCTGGGTGCCTCCCATTTGTGGGCATAAAAGGGCTACAAAAGGATGTGCCCCCTCCTGGGGGGGAGGAAAAGGTTTTCTGTCCCCACCCCCTTCTTGGGCATGGAGGGAGGGCAAAGTTCATATAGGCTTAGGTTAAGGGGTCTGTAAAAGTAGCCATGAGCTCCCCCCTCACCTCTAGGGTGGGGTAAGAAGAGGGGCATCCCCCCTTGTGGATATAATGGGGGCTGCAAAGGTAGACATTTGCCCCTCCAGGGTGGGAGTAGAAAGAGGTTCCCATTTGTGGGCATAAGGGAAGGGGCTGTGAAGTAGATGTGCCTCCCCCCCTTGCCGGTGGATGGGTGAAAGTAGCAGGTCCCCCTCCTTCACTATACCTCCAATAGTAAAAAAGAGGTTTTCCCCTTTTGGACTGAAGTGGGGAAGGGAATGTGAGATAAACATGTGCCTCCTCCATCACCCCTGTGGAGGGTAAAAAGAGGGGTTCCCCTTAAAGGTGGGTGAACCCAAAGTTGGCATCTGCTCGCTCCCCTTCATCCCAGGAGTGCTGCCTCCCTCTCCAGAATGCATCTTGTAAAGGTGGACTGAGATGTGAGAAGTTGAGAACAAGATGTAGTGCCTCTGTTACTGCTATGGCTTCTACTCTAGGCGCTGTAGTACAACTTAAAAAGAAGTCTGTGTCCCTTGCTTGCAGTCTCCTGCAGGGTGTGATGTGGAGGTGGGGGCCGGCTGTCAAATGTGAGGTTCGCCAAACCGGACTGCAGGAATAGAGAGCCCCCTCCAACCGTGTGTGTGTGTGTGTGTGTGTGTATACATGTGTGTGTGTGAATGTCTTCAAAGCATGCATTAGGATGGGGTGTAGGATGTAGTAGCATACTGCCTCTGCATGATGATGGGTAATGTGCCCCACACTTGGGTAGAGGGTACTTTGGGCTGGCTGAAACCTTAGTACACTGGAATACAATAAGATGCCCCCCCCCCCATCCTGTGAGAGCTTGGATCGGGGAATGTCCATGGAATCCTGGCCATTTGGTAGGATGAATCAAGTGTGTGTGTAACACAATGGGGTAGAAGTCAGGTATGGGTGGGGGAATGGCACACACACCTTGTAGGATGCATTATTTGGGCCAGGGGTGGCGGAGTGCGAAGTAGATGCTCTCCTGTACTTTGGAGGGAGGGCAGGGTCATATATTGGGGTGGGGGCATTTAGGAACTGGGTGGTATGGAATGGGAAAGAATTGTGTACATTTGGGGGTACCGGAGAAGGGTATGTCTTGAAAGGATGTTTTGTAGGAGGGAAGCATGTGTGGCAATGGGATGGCTTGGAAGGATGCACCACCAGTAATGTGTGATGGTATCACAGAAGATTGTGCGGGAAGAGGGACACAGGATGAAGAGACTACAGTTCCGGATGGCACTGGGTGGGGAGTTTGGGAAAAGGAGACACCGGGCCAGGGAGACCCAGCTATGGATTTGGGGAGAGGGAAGGATGAACATGATTTAACAAGAGCTAAGCGTGGGTGGATGGCTGGTGGGGTGGCATCCAAAAAGATGCTCCTGCACAGGGGAAGCGAGTGATTTGACATGATGCACCAGGGTTTAATCTGAGCGGAACTGGTGAGTTGGAGACACTCCTGAAGAAGGAGTAGCAGGTGTCCGCAGCTAAAGTGAGGCAGTGATAGGGATCGGTAAGTTTGGGGAGAGGAAATACAGTTTTGCAACAGCCTGTTGTCCTTTCCCATCCGGAAAGGAGGAGATAATGCTCTGGGTTGCATGTGATTCTAAGGTTATGGGATGGGGTGAGGTGGTGGAGGCACTGTGTGCTGTAAGGTACTAGAGCTTACAAATACCCCTTGGGTAGGAATGGGAAGGAACATGGAGGCAGAATATTTATTTATTTATTTATTATATTTATACCCCGCCTTTTTTCCTGCAAGGAACCCAAGGCGGCTTACATAATCCTCCTCCTCCTCCTCCTCCTCCTCCTCCTCTCCATTTTATCCTCACAACAACCCTGTGAGGTAGGTTAGGCTGAGAGTCAGTGACTGGCCCCAAGTCACCCAGCGAGTTTCATGGCCGAGTGGGAAATAGAACCCAGATTTCCCAAGTCCCAGTCCAACACTCTCACCACTACGCCACACTGGCTCTTGTTGGCCTTGCCTGGGTTAGGCATGGAGGTGACTCGAGGAGCAACCACTTACAGCCTTAACTAGGTCCTCATTAAATGTTGCTGAAGAAGGCAGGGGGAGACATGTATGCAGTAGTGCAGGGCGCAGCTGCATGGGATAATGAAGTAGGAAAAAGGAAGAGTGGTGCAGAACACAGTCTGGGGGCCAATGCATGGGAAACACAAATGAAAATATTTTGCAGCTGCACAAATGTTCCTATGTATTTTGGAAAGCTGGCAGTGGATCTGATGAGTGCTCCTCTTACCTTACTCAAGGCAGCTTAGCTTTACATCAAGAGTAGAGGTGAGGGAGAACTATCCCCCCCCCTGTGGATTTGGTGGTGGGGAAGCGCAATGAATGCTTGGCTCTATCAAGGGCAGAAGCAGAGTGGCTGAAATTGATTTAGGATCCTGCGTACATGCATGGGGGCATTGAGGTCCAGGAGAACTGAAGGATGGCTGCTTGGTTCTGCTTGGGTGGTTTATTGGATGGGCGAGTGGGAAATAACATAAAAGTAAGGACTGAAATGTGTGGCCTGTAGGGTGGCTTCAGTGAAGCTAAGGAGTTGTTGGGTGCTGCGTGGTGAAGCAGTAATGGGAAGGCTTCTCTGGCTGTCATTCATTTCCTATTATAGGAAGGGGGCTCATAGTGTTTATTTGACCTACAGCTGCATCAGGAAAGAAATGGGAAATGTGGGTAAGTGGGCAAAGCTGAACAGTTTGTTCTTCAGACTGTTATCCCTGGCATCTATGTCTCTCTGCACTGTGGCTCACGCTGGCTCAGCTTGTCTGAGCGTGGAAAGCTAAGCAGGGTCAAGCCTGGTTATTACTTGGATGGGAGACCCCCTCCTCTAGTTTCCTGCATTGAGCAGGGGCAGGGGGTTGGACTCGATGGCCTTGTAGGCCCCTTCCAACGCTATGGTATATGAAATCTATGAAACCTAGTTGCCCTGAGTGATGTACTGTTGATTGACACTTTCCACTGTTAATGGTATGGCTTGCACCTGATTTCTGCTCATTGGTGAGATGAATGTTGGGCAGAAACTGTGGCCATTATGTTTCAGTTAGCACAGTTTTTGTTTCAGTTTCCAGGGCCTTGCATGTACGGAGCCCTGGTACGGAGGTGAAAAGCAGTTCATGGGCTTCCTTGCAGCCTCCTTTTACTCGCTTCCCACTCTATTGCAGCGTCTATTCAGTCCCTCGAGGATTGTCACCTTTGTGACGAGAACGCCATTCCCTGCGGAGGTTTAAATTTAGGCCATAGTCTTAAAATGGAAAATGTCATCTTCCCCCACCCCTCCCCTTCCAAGCTGCCAAATGGTTTGATTTTATTTTTTTCTATTTTATTTTTTTAAAGACATTCTTTAGGCTGAGACAGGAGCCTCTTTAGTGCTGCTGTCACTTTGCTGTGGCTTGATTTCCTTCTCTTGCAATTGATAGCTTAATTATCTTTTAGTGCTTTGTACTGTTTCCTCCCCCCCCCCTCCTGGTGTTTTCCATGCCCCCCCCTTTTTTGTTCTGTTCATTTGCTTTTGGAACAAGGTCTGCAAGCCTACCGAATATCTCTGCTTTGGACTAAACTCTGCTCATCTTCAGAAAGTGACAGGTGCTATCATAAATGGACTCTGTTTTTTAATCTAAGTGGTGGTATCCAAGAAGTTGCTCAAAGAGAAGGCTTTGTTGTAGTAAGTAGCTTGAATATAAATATTTTGTCTAGACGTGTTCTGATTATCCTTGTTTTAGCTGTCAGGGTCTGTCGCTTGTGTGTGTGTGTGTGTGTGTGTGTGCATGCACGCGCACACTACAAGCTTCTAAGGTTCTCTCTAGTGGGAAAGAGAGAGAGGAACAACCGTCTGTCATGTTGTGTACCTTGTTGCTCTTTTGCTCTAACATGGGGTGTTATTGCCATGTCTTGTCAAGGTTGTCGTGTGTAGCTGACTTGTTATCCTCGCGAAAAGTGAACTGTTTAGAATTCTGCATCTAGAAGCAGGCTATCCGCTCTGGCAGAACAGCAAAGGCAGTCTGTTGATCTCCAAACAGCTCCTCTTTTATCTACCAGCTCTTCACTGATGTCTCAAGTTCTTGCTCTAATTTGTGGATCTGTTTTGCTTTGTGATGCTACCAATTGGTACTTGACAAGCTCTGGTTGTGATTCTCCCCCCCCCCCATTCCCCCAGGTTAGATTTTCTTGTGTGAACTTAGTATGTCAAGTCTGTTGCATGTGCATATATGCCTGGTAAGGAACATCTGGTATATAATATATGCCTGGTAAGGAACATATATGCCCCAAGGAACATCTTTTGCCCATAATAGGGGTGGCAAACCTGTGGCCCTCCAGATGTTGTTGGACTCCAACTCTCATCAACCCATGCCTCAGGGCCAGTGGTCAGGGATTATGGGAGTTGTAGTCTAAAACATCTGAAGGGCCACAGGTTCTTTACCTCTGGTTCATAAAGCAACTTCTTTATAGGAAGAGAAATGGCTCTCTTCATACCATGGTCCTCTTAACCCTTCGCAGATGATATTGAATGAAGTTATGCATACATGTTTATGCAACACATGAATCACTAGATACAGCTTTCTGTTCAATGTGTATGCCTTACTCAGGGTGCAGTCCTACACTTGAGCTCTGCGGGCTGAAGGGTTATAGGACTTGGCAGGAAACCCAGCTACACAGGCAGAACTTGAGATATATTTATTTATTACATTTATTTTATACAATTGGCTTGCACCTGATTTGCACCTTGCCAGCAGAAAAGATATACTGGCAGAAGTAACTAGATATGCTGGTGGATCACTTCACTGGCGGAGCAGTTCCACTGGGGAAGATATGGCAGTAGAATGGAGAAAATGGGGCAGAGCCATGGGTGGGATGTGGGTGGTGCAGGGGAGGAGCACAGTTATGCCATATCTTGTACTCCTCACCCCAGACCGTGGCCACAACCCTGTCAATGGTGCAACTTTACAGCAGTCCTGGACCTGGTTCAGTAAATGTCTCTCCTATTGACTTCAGTGGGAGGGGGCAAAAGTTTAAAATAGTTGCCCCGACAGAGGCAACTTCACCACTCACATCACGTGACAGAGAGCATAAGATATGGGGCAACACAGCACCCAATTGCAGCACTCCGCCAGTTTATAAACCCGACACAGGGACACCATGACTCAGATGACAGGGTGCGTGCGTGGAGTGGGGCTTTATCTCTCTGGCCCTGTGTTGCACACATTTAGGGGGAACTCTGGAAAAATGGCACTTTGCACAAACAGATTATTACTGAGCTCAGTCATGCTGGCTTTCACAAGTTATTTTTTGCAAGTATCACCTAGCACCTAGTCAATGTAAAACCAATTTGTAAAAATGGATGCAGGGAGGATCCAGAAAAATACAGGCCAGTTAGCTTAACGTCTGTTCCAGGTAAATTGATTGAAAGCATTATTAAAGATAAAATTAGTAAGCATATAGAAGGATAAGCCCTGCTGAAAAAGAATCAACATGGCTTCCACAAAGGTAAGTCCTGTCTCACTAACTTTTTAGAGTTCTTTGAGAGTGTCAATAAACATGTGGACAGGGGTGATCCAGTAGATGTTATTTACTTGGGCTTCCAAAAGGCCTTTGATAAAGTCTCCCACCAAAGACTCCTGAGAAAGTTTAGGAGACATGGAATAAGAGGTGAAGTCGTCTTATGGATCAGTAAGTGGTTAAAGAACAGAAAGCAGAGCATAGGAATATATGGTAAAGTCCCCCAATGGAGGGATGTAAACTGCGGGGTCCCACAGGGATCTGTATTGGGACCAATGCCTTTCAACTTATTCATAAATGATCTGGAATTAGGAGTGAGCAGTGAAGTGGCCAAGTTTGCTGGTGACACCAAATTATTTCAGGTGGTGAAAACAAAAAGGGATTGCGAGGAGCTCCAAAAGGATCTCTCCAAACTGGAAGAATGGGCATCAAAATGGCAAATGCAGTTCAATGTAAGAAAGTGTAAAATGATGTATAGTGGAGCAAAAAAATCCCAGCTTCATGTATATGCTGGCGGGAACTGAGCTAGCAGTGACTGACCAGCAAAGAGTTGTGGTGGACAGTTCGATGAAAATGTCAACCGAATGTGCAGCTGCTGTGAAAAAGGCAAATTCCATGTTACCGTAGGTATAATTAGAAAACCAATTGAAAATAAACTGCCAATATCTTGGCGCAACCACACCTGGAATACTGTGTACAGTGCTGGCCTCCGCACCTAAAAAAGGATATTGTAGAGTTGGAACAAGTGCAGAAAAGGGCAACTAAAATGATCAAGGGGCTGGAGCAACTTCCCTATGAAGAAAGGTTACAACATCTGGGACTGTTTACCTTAGAAAAGACGTGAGTAAAGGGAGACATGATAGAGATGTACAGAATTATGCAAGTTGTGGAGAAAGAGGATAGGGAGACATTTTTCTCCCTCTCTCATGATACTAGAACCTGGGGGTCATCCCATGAAGCTGATTGGTGGGAGATTCAGGACAAATAAATAGGAAGGACTTCTTCACCCAGTGCACGGTTAAACTATGGAATTCACTACCTCAGTGATGGCCACCAATCTGGATGGCTTTAAAAAGGGATTGGACAAATTCCTGGAGAAGAAGGCTATTGATAGCTACTAGTCCAGCTGACTATATGCTACTTCCAGTTCCAGTATCACGAGCAGTATACATTTATTTTATACAATTGGCTTGCACCTGATTTGCACCTTGCCAGCAGAAAAGATATACTGGCAGAAGTAACTAGATATGCTGGTGGATCACTTCACTGGCGGAGCGGTTCCACTGGGGAAGATATGGCAGTAGAATGGAGAAAATGGGGCAGAGCCATGGGTGGGATGTGGGTGGTGCAGGGGAGGAGCACAGTTATGCCATATCTTGTACTCCTCACCCCAGACCGTGGCCACAACCCTGTCAATGGTGCAACTTTACAGCAGTCCTGGACCTGGTTCAATAAATGTCTCTCCTATTGACTTCAGTGGGAGGGGGCAAAAGTTTAAAATAGTTGCCCCGACAGAGGCAACTTCACCACTCACATCACGTGACAGAGAGCATAAGATATGGGGCAACACAGCACCCAATTGCAGCACTCCGCCAGTTTATAAACCCGACACAGGGACACCATGACTCAGATGACAGGGTGGCGTGCGTGGAGTGGGGCTTTATCTCTCTGGCCCTGTGTTGCACACATTTAGGGGGAACTCTGGAAAAATGGCACTTTGCACAAACAGATTATTACTGAGCTCAGTCATGCTGGCTTTCACAAGTTATTTTTTGCAAGTATCACCTAGCACCTAGTCAATGTAAAACCAATTTGTAAAAATGGATGCAGGGAGGATCCAGAAAAATACAGGCCAGTTAGCTTAACGTCTGTTCCAGGTAAATTGATTGAAAGCATTATTAAAGATAAAATTAGTAAGCATATAGAAGGATAAGCCCTGCTGAAAAAGAATCAACATGGCTTCCACAAAGGTAAGTCCTGTCTCACTAACTTTTTAGAGTTCTTTGAGAGTGTCAATAAACATGTGGACAGGGGTGATCCAGTAGATGTTATTTACTTGGACTTCCAAAAGGCCTTTGATAAAGTCTCCCACCAAAGACTCCTGAGAAAGTTTAGGAGACATGGAATAAGAGGTGAAGTCGTCTTATGGATCAGTAAGTGGTTAAAGAACAGAAAGCAGAGCATAGGAATATATGGTAAAGTCCCCCAATGGAGGGATGTAAACAGTGGGGTCCCACAGGGATCTGTATTGGGACCAATGCCTTTCAACTTATTCATAAATGATCTGGAATTAGGAGTGAGCAGTGAAGTGGCCAAGTTTGCTGGTGACACCAAATTATTTCAGGTGGTGAAAACAAAAAGGGATTGCGAGGAGCTCCAAAAGGATCTCTCCAAACTGGAAGAATGGGCATCAAAATGGCAAATGCAGTTCAATGTAAGAAAGTGTAAAATGATGTATAGTGGAGCAAAAAAATCCCAGCTTCATGTATATGCTGGCGGGAACTGAGCTAGCAGTGACTGACCAGCAAAGAGTTGTGGTGGACAGTTCGATGAAAATGTCAACCGAATGTGCAGCTGCTGTGAAAAAGGCAAATTCCATGTTACCGTAGGTATAATTAGAAAACCAATTGAAAATAAAACTGCCAATATCTTGGCGCAACCACACCTGGAATACTGTGTACAGTGCTGGCCTCCGCACCTAAAAAAGGATATTGTAGAGTTGGAACAAGTGCAGAAAAGGGCAACTAAAATGATCAAGGGGCTGGAGCAACTTCCCTATGAAGAAAGGTTACAACATCTGGGACTGTTTACCTTAGAAAAGACGTGAGTAAAGGGAGACATGATAGAGATGTACAGAATTATGCAAGTTGTGGAGAAAGAGGATAGGGAGACATTTTTCTCCCTCTCTCATGATACTAGAACCTGGGGGTCATCCCATGAAGCTGATTGGTGGGAGATTCAGGACAAATAAATAGGAAGGACTTCTTCACCCAGTGCACGGTTAAACTATGGAATTCACTACCTCAGTGATGGCCACCAATCTGGATGGCTTTAAAAAGGGATTGGACAAATTCCTGGAGAAGAAGGCTATTGATAGCTACTAGTCCAGCTGGACTATATGCTACTTCCAGTTCCAGTATCACTGAGCAGTATACCTATGTACACCAGTTGCTGGGGAACATGGGTGGGAAGGTGCTTTTGCATGCATGTCCTGCCTGTGGTTGGCCACTGTGTGACCAGAATGCTACACTAGATTGACCCTTGGTCTGATCCAGCCCAGCTCTTCTTATGTTCTTAGGTTTTTATGTAGTCTTACATGTCTTTATTGTTCCAGAAAGCTGCTAGAGCAAGAGGTTTATGGCAGTTAGCAAAAGGTTCCTGATAGTAATGGGGAACAGATTAGCACCTAATCTGTTCCCCATTACTATCCAGTTTTAAATTCATACCTCCAGTTTTAAATTCATGAGTTATGTGTCCTCTATTCATATTGAATTAATAGGAGTTGTCCTCATGCGACTATGCAAAGCCTGGAAAGTCTGGATAATTGCTGATGCCTTCCTAACTACCAGGTCATCACCATTTTTATCCCGTTCAAAGGATAACTTGAATTAGCCTATCCTAAAGCCCTGGCAAGAAATATCCTAAATACTGAAGTGTCCCTCGCTTCTAGGTAGACATTAGGTTGTATGCAACACCATCTGTTTGTCCCTCTGAAGCATGGTTTTTGCAATTCTTAATTGACCAGCCCAAACTTATTCATAAGACCAGGAGACTAAGAAAGTTTTCCATTCACTCTAGGAACCAAGCTGTTATATATACACCTTTGTTTGACCCCAGCCCAATCATGCCCAGAGTTGTCATCATCCTCTTGTGTCCTTCACCTGTGCTCTACAATCTGCCTTTGAGTTCAAACCCTCAGTGGGATTGCAGGACGCTAACATACACTGAGCCTTTCTGGAGACCTGTTATTTTCTTGCATCCTGCCTGGGATGTTGCCTGTTCCTTATGATCCACTCCTAGCACTGGCCTCCCTCTGGGACTGAACCCATGTTTCCAGGCTCAGAGCTTTCCTCTTTGCTTATACTACTTTGCTGCCATGTTTTTGCAAATGCTGCTTCACCCCCCACCCCCTGTGAAGCACTTATTGCTGCATTTAGGCAATTTCCATTCCAGTGGTGCTGCTCTCAACCTCACTGCAAGCTCAGCTACCTGGTTCAGGTACTCAAGGGATGTGTGTGTGTGTGTGTGTGTAGCAGCAATACTGGGTCTGTGGACCTTTGTGAGTTGATCCTCTTGGAGATGAGGAAGACCTGTGCCTTGGGAGCATGTAGCAGGATGGTTATGAGTTGTTAGCCTTAAGCTCATCAGTTTACCCTCCCCATGGCCAAGGTAAGAGTCGACGACGAGGACATTCTGCTAAGGCTTTGCAGGGTCTTGCGCTAGGTGCATCTAAAACCTAGCTAGCTTCCCTCCCTTGCTTCCTTTTCCAAGTACCCTTGCCTATTCTCCATGTCTGTTATTTTCTTCAAGTTAGCTAGGATGCCAGAAGATACATTGCTTCAATGCCCACTACCTCCAGTTCTATTTTTGCAAGCACATTCCACACCATGCGGAGCTCAGGGCTTCCTAAAAATGATTTTTAGTTTGCTATTGGTGCTCCATCACATTTCTTTTTGGTGTTAGTTGGCAACAAGGTCCATCTTGTTGTCAATGAGAGCAGGGTGACTATCCCATTGTGAATTCATGACCAGAGGCCTATAGAACAGGGGTGCGGAACCACTTTCAGCCCAGGGGCTGAATTCGGTTTCAGAGAAACTCTCGGGGGCCACATTCCAGTGGTGGGTCAGGGGTCCAAAACCAAAAGGGGTGTCGGGCCCAAACCACAAAAATACCAGCATATTTAAGCTTGAAGCTCTGACTGCCCGGAAGTAAGCCTTAGGAGAGGCATTTCGACCTTTTAGAATGGGAAAAAATCCTGCTCAAGTGCTAGGAAACCACCAAACAATTGGCAGTTGGGTATTGTAAGGATTTGCCTAGCCAGCGCAGCTCCACAGCTCCACCTGGTGGCTGCTGTCCAGGTAGCAACCTGACTAGCACCCCTCTCTTCGCAGGATCTGGCCTCATACCTCCAGCTACTCTCAGGTCAGTTAATGCAGAGCAGCTGGGAGCTGCAGGAAGGCCTACTTAAGGGCTTCCTCTTGCCTCTAGCCTCTTCCATAGTAACACAATTCTTTGTGCTGTCTGCAGCCAGCTCCTGACCATCCATGTTAGCCTTGCCTTGACTGTGCTCAACCCTCGCCTGCTTCTGGCCAACATTTCTCATCTCTGGCCCTTCTTTGCCTGGTATGTGCCTGAGTTTAGCCTGCCCCTGGCCCTTGCCTGATCTCTGATTGTCTTCTGGACTTGCCTCTGGCCCTTGCCTCAGCTCTGTTTGCTCTCCTGGTTTGCCTCTTGCCTCTGGCCCTTGTCTGAACTTGGCTGCCTACTGGACTTGCCTCCTGCCTCTGGCCCCCACCTTGCTTACTATGTGCTTTTACCTCGGCCCGGCTTCTGGACTTTGCTCACCCCTGGCCTGCTCCTGCCTCCATTGCCCCCTGGCCCTGATGTTCCTGCTTGAGACCCTTACATGACCTGGACATAACAGGCATAAAGGAGTGGGGCCAGGAAGAAGAGGCTGTGGCTATCTGGGAAACACGACAGGCCAGGTTTGGCCTGAGGTTCCCCATCTCTGCTGTAGTAGAACCAGGGGTAGTCATTGCTCTCTGTGAACATTTAAGCAATTGTGCACATCCAGGAAGTGAAGCCCTCTGTTTTCTGCCTCCTCTGAAACAGGTAAATATGCCTTATCTCACTTGCTTTCTCTTTTTCCTGACATTGCTCTGAATCTGTCTGCTTAGCCCCTCATGGCCAGTCTTGTGCTACTGAAACTCAGATTTTCTCCACTGCAAATAGACCTCCAAGTACTACCCCGTTATTACCCTAGTGCCCTCCTCACTCCTTATTTGGCAAGCCATAATTTCCCTTCTCGTCTTCTCTTGCTCTATTGCTGTTAGGAATCATAAGGAAATACGCTGCTCGTCCGAGGTTAAGGGTGTGATGGTCTAAGTAATCCTTCCTTTCTGTAATTATTTTTGTTAAAATAAAACTTACATTCTTAATGCTTAAGCTTTCTCGGTGTTCTTCAGCCAACATCCCTACTTATCTAGCCCAGGATACAATCTGCTGTGTGCACATCACTTCTCTGCCCAAGATGCTTGCATTTCCATGTCATTCCAGAACACACATACAGATGTGTGTTCACACGCTTTTGTGATTGAAGGTTTGCTGGAGCAGTTCTGGTAACAAGCCTGTCTCTAGAACAAACACAGGAATCTTGAGCAGAATTGTTAACGCTGCTTCTCTGCTTGGAATCCTAGCAGCACTTGCCTTGGAACTTGAGACAAAATCACACAGCGCTCCAACAGGTAAGCAAGGGAAGAGCGGGTTACACTCCAAAGTGTAATTGCTGCAAATGTCTCCTCCCACCCTCTTGCTATATATGAACTGCAATATGTTGGAACTGTATTCCTCTAACATTCTTCTCTCTACAACAGTGAGGAGCCGTGTCTTTCACCTTCCGGGGGAACAGGTAACAGCAGGTACTCTGCTCCAAACATTCCAATTTCCGGCCAAACACTCAAGGACATTTTTGGCTTGCAGGATCCATGCAACAGAGCAAGCTGTCACCACACACACACACACACACACACACACTACAATAAAATCTTTACTGGTCAGGATCTTTTAAGACTTTTCTCCCAATCACAGGTAACTGGGGACAATCATGGGTCCCCAGGATGTAAAGAAAGAAAGATGTAACTGTCCTGCATGTGTCAGAATAATATGAGCATGCCATTTCTGTAACTTTTTACTGATTATTGTTTGTTGTAAGTTGTTTATTGTTACATTTTATATTGCATTGCCTATGTATTTTAGTTGTGTTTATAGCATTTGTGTGTTAAACTGCTTAGCCTAAATTTTTATATTATGCAGTATATAAGTATTATAAATAAATACATAATGTGCAGAGGGATCCTTGGTCTGACTGCATACAAGGTGGCTTGCTTATTTCTAGGAAGCATAAAATCGAAGACTGGGGTGGCAGCTGTCATACCAAGTAGTGTGTTTGTGGCATTAATCTAATAAGTTGCAAGTTTATGGGGGTCTGAGTTGCCTAGCCTTATGCTTTCTTGGAGATGAACAATAACATCTCTTTAGAAAATTGCATCCGCTCTTGCAACAGAGAGAATTTCCTGTATCAGGATTTGCTGCCTACATGGCTTAATGGGCTACTCTTCCTCACGGACTGCAAATGCTTTAACATTGTCACAATCTAAGGAGATGTTTTATTTTGTACCTGCTGTGAAATAGTTTTGACTCCTTTGCACTGACTGCATTGGGCTATCCATGCAAGTTCAGGTTTGGTTGCTTCTATACATTGGCTGGGGGTGTTCTGTAAGGATGTTATGGGGTGATTTGTAAGGCTATTAAGATGTTGAAAAGAGGTGAGTGATTGTGTTCAGCACTGATGACTGTTGCAGATGTATCGTGAGTTAGAAGATGGTGCCTTGTGGATTTTCCTTGCATGTATGATAATGTGTAAGTTTTATTAGTCTGGCATGTGCCAATTAGTCTGGCAAATTGCAGTGTTCTTGTTCTGAAGTTGTTATGCAAAAATCTGAAAAATCCTGAGTCACCCTATTGAAAAGATCTTGATCATGTGGATTTCAGAAATATGGAGAGCAATGAATTGTGTTTTCTCTTTTATTGGCCATCTTGTTTTTGAATTCTTCAATATTCCCCCCATTTGCAAATGTATTTTCAACCCTGCAAACTAGAAGCGTTTTAAAAACAAAAACTAGTGTCAGAGTAGAGGTCTTGGAACATGCCTTCATATACCTATATTGTCTGCACTTAATAGGCTGCACTTAATTATTATATGCATGTTTAAGTTGGTATAGTACTGTAGCCTAACTCAGTTGAACTGAGTTTCTATTGAAATAAATGTGGGTCATGTTATGACTAACCTGTCCCATTGATTTCAATAGGACCCAAGTTCAAATAACTTAGTCTGGGTCCAAACCACTGTGTTTGTGGGAAACATTAGTGGATGCACTTGCTACATGTAGCATGTAATAGCCTGAGACTAGGAAAGAAGTTGCTCAGCTAGGCTTGAACAGCCATGGTTTTTTTTAGTATTGTGTGGCTTTAGGTCTGGCAGAAGCTGTAGTGCTGGCTGCTACCTTTCAGAAAGTATTTTCTGCTCAAAACAATCTTTATTGGTGTGATGTTTTATCAAGCTACTCCTGTGGCAGCTGTCTCTGCAAAAAAAGTAGCCCTGCTGGAGCTGACCAAAGGCCTATCTCTTTGCGGCCAACCAGATGCCTATGGGAAGCCTGCAAGCAGGATAACAGGGCAGTAGCGTTCTCCTTCTACGGTTTCCCAGCAACTGGTATTCAGAGATGTGTTGCCTCTGTTCCTGGTGACAGCATATGGTCATTGATAGTCTTATTATCCTCCATGAATATGTCTAATCCCCTTTTAAAGCCATCTCAAATTGGTGGTCATCATCACACTCCTGTGGTAGCAAATCGGTTTAAATGAACTGTGTGAAGTTCTTCCTTGCGCCTGCACTGTGTATCCCACCCTTCGGCTTCACTGGATAACCCCAGGTTCTAGTATTATGTTCACTTTCTGCACACCATGCCTGATTTAATCCACCTCTGTTGTGTGCCCCTTCAGTTGCCTGTGGTAGGTGTACTGCTCTGGACATAAAGATCTCATTTTTGCTAGCATAGCTGCTCATAGACTTATTGCCCATAAATCTCCCTAAGGCCTTTTTGGAAGCCACCTATGAGACATGGATTTATTGCAGAGACAGATAAAATCTCATCTGGCAACCCTAGGCAAGAGGCAGGCAAACAGACAAAGCTGGGAGAGGAATTCAGGGCAAGCAGCATACCCAAGGGTCAGGCTCAAAGAGAGGAATGCTGGGCAAACAGAAGAAAAATGACCTAAAGGATAGACAAGGTCAGAGATGCATGACTTATAAGCCTCTGTCATGTCCCCCCTTACTTGCTTTTTTTTTTTTCTAAACCCAAAAGCTCCAGACATTGTGACCTTTCCTCATAGGGGAGTTGCTCCAGTCCCCAAATCATTTTAGTTGCCTTTTCCTGCACCTTCTCTGGCTTTACAATAACCTTTTTGAGGTGCAGCAGCCGGAACTGTACAAGCATCCCAAGTGTGGTTGCCCCATAGAGGCATTACGTTATTTTGGGTTCCTTTCCTAAAGATCCCTAGTATGGAAATCACATTTGTTTTCCCCAGCTGCTGCAAGTGGGTCAATGTTTTCATTGAGCTATCCATCACAACCCCAAAACCGCTGTACTGGCGAGTCATCTCCAGCTCAGACCCCATTAATATATATGTAAAATTGGGATTTGTTTTCCCCAATGTGCATCACTTTAGACTTGCTTACATTCAACCACATTTGCCGTTTTATTGGCCAGGCACACAGTTTGGAGCGATCAGAGAGCTGTAGAAGTAGAATTGTATACTATACAAAATAAGAAATGCTGCGATCAGAGTACTATTACTATCCCTTGTCTCGGTTCAGGGTGCAAATAGTTAATGACGTGCCCTTCATCGGTATTAATCACACCTTATCTGGTATGTGTAACAGTGAAAAAGTTGTGACAGTTTTTGTTCTTGTCACCTCAGAAGAACAATTTAGCCCACTAGGGGGTGTTGGTGATTAGATGGAGACACACGTTCATGGAGTTTTCAGCAGTGGATCTGACTCCATGAGTGTCTTTTTGAAAATACCTTTTGAGCATGGGGGTAATAATTCCATCTTGCTTTCCATGCCTGATAATGGCTTTGTAGATTTGTTTGTATGATTACTGCGGGAGTTCTCCATCAGAAAACGTGTTCCCGACTTATTTTCTTAGTCCCATGAGAGCTGTTAATACAGGGGTGCTCAGCCTTTCCTATCTGTGGAATCAGGAGCCTTTGCTGTTCTTTGTAAATTGTTCCTCCGTCCTGCACTACAGACAACATAAAAGAAATGCTCAGTTTATAGAAACTGAAGAAACAAGCTTTGTTGTTCTTTGTTCACAGCATTATGAATTGATACTTGAATCTATAGTTGTTGGAACATAGATATGGGTCCCCTATCCCCCTGATGCATGTTCATAGATATTTCTTGTAGCTTAGGATACGCCGTGATACCTAACAATATATTTTCAGTCTACTGTTCCTTTCATCATTGTAAAAGACTGTGAACTCTGATCTCTAAACCTTTTATATGAGAAGGACTTTTCTCTCCCTCCCTCCCTCTATATCTATATCTATGCACACACACATATAGTAATTTTGTCAGCAGCCATAATATTTCTCCAATATTATTCTGTACCTTTTATGTTCAATTCTGTACCTATTATGTTCAATCTCATTTCCCCCCCTGAAAAATGTGAAATGCTAGGCTGAGTTTAGCAGAATGCAAAATTGTGTGACCAGGTTACACACACACGTGTTGTCTGTGAGCATTTTATCTATACACACCTTTTGTGTGTGTGTGTAAAACCTGTATGGAAAATTTCAGTTGCTTTGTCGTGCTTGTACTATGGTGTTCAAGCACAACAGAATAGAACATTTCTGTCTATTATTTAAGTGTCTTTATCTGATACGAGGTGATTGCTATACAATATTGTGTAGCAGAAAAGGTTTCCAGACAACATGGTTAGTACTGAATATGCACAGTAGCAGATAAGTAAATGCATAACATTTAAATTGACCCTGTCTAGATTAGATTGGTTTCCCCTTACTTTGGCTCAGATCCAAAGAACTGCATTGTATGCCCACAGGGACTTTAAATGTTTCTCAGACTTTAACCAGTGATGTAGGTTTACCAGAAAAAAAATTAATTGGAACATTTTCTGCTGCTCGAAATGGACAGAGATCTGATTTAGTGTGTTTGACTTACATGTAGTAAACAGAGCTAAAAAATAATTCAATGAAGTCTACCAAGTGTGGTTTAAATGTTCAAATAAATTCAAATCATGTAGTTGCTTTCTAGTATATACTAAGTTCAGATTTTTAGGAAAAAACAACTGAAGGCACTGCAAACTGTTAACATATTAATTTTAGCATGTTTGAAGAGCTGTATTTATTTGTTTGTTTCATTTTTATACCGCCCAATAGCCGAAGCTCTCTGGGCGGTTCACAGCAATTAACAAGACGGTCCCTGCCCGCAGGCTTACAATCTAAAAAGACACGACTCACAAGGAAAAAGGAATGGGGAGGGAAGAAGGGGGAATATTAATGAATACTCCTGGCAGGGCTGGTGGAATGGCCCTGCGCTCCCTCCCATCTCCCTCCTCTCAGCCTGCTGGAATATACGAGTATGTGTGTGTGTTTCCTAGGAAAAGTGAGCTGAAAAAAATTAAGCTTCAACTTTGATCTTATATTTAACTAGTACTGTATTTCAGTTGCCCAGTTTAATTTGTATTGTGCCCATTCATTATGTTACTACTTAAGGGAGCAATCCTGTGGGCCGTGTGGCCCCTAGACAGCATGTGAGGAGTCCTTGGATTTTTCAGATTCCCAGCTCTAAGGCTGGAGACTCGCACTCTGGCCTCAGAGCAGGGAATAGGAGCTCCACCCCCTCACAGCCAGTGCGGAAAGAACCGCACCAGCCGCTCTCCAAGGTTGGGAAAGTGACCTTGGAGAGGGGTGAAAGGGGCGGGCGGGTAGGGGAGGAGTCTAGCGAGGCCGGGATATGAGGCATCCTGAAGCCACACCAGCCTCCTTCCCTCCCGCCCCCCTTTCTGAGACACTCCAGCTAGACGGGCAAAAAAGCCGTCGAATGAAAACAGAGTGGGATGGTGGGGAGGCAAAGATCACCTCTGCCACTCCTCCTGCCCTGCATTGGATGCCTGTAAACTTCTGAGTTCCGGGGCTTATGGGCGTCCTGATAGGATCGCTCCCTAATTCTATGAAACGATGCATTTCTAAAAATGGAAGTGGAGAATTCTCCACCCCACATAACTGAAAGAAATCCCCCCTTACTGCGTAGCATTTTAAACTTGGGAAGGGTGATTTGGGAGAGAGGGTATCTTTATTAAAAGGGTTTGTGATATAGCATGAGGGTCTGCTGTGCAATTATTATTATTATTATTATTAATAATAATAATAATAATAATAAATATAAAACATCACTGGGTGTATGCCCAAGACTCTTGGGTATGCCTAAAGCAGGGCTCTCCAACCATGGGTCCCTAGATGTTGCTGGCCCAGCGCTCCCAGCCAGCATGGCTAGTGGCAAGGGATTCTGGGAGCTGTAGTCCAGCAACATCTGGGGACCCAAGGTTGGAGAGCCCTGATATACATCATATTTCTACAGTGGTAGCACGCACTGCATTGCTGCTGTGACCCACCTTACATTTGGCTGCAACCCAGTAGTGGCTACTGCCTCATCAGCTGAGGACCAATGATCTAGGGTAGAGGCAAACATGGCTTGGGCAGAGCTGTGTGTAAATGGCCTCTCAAAAATTATCCATGTGTGGGCGGAGAAATGGGGGGAGCATTTCACTGAATTTCTTCAGAGGGAGGAGAAATTCTCCAACAGTTTCTTGGGTAGGGGGGTTGGCTCATCATTAGCAGTGACAGTAGCACAGCTTCTGTTTTCCCCTAAGGTTTTTTTTTGTGGGGGGGTACAACTGACAGCACCAGCAGCAACTGTGTTGGCAGCTTAGCCACCATTGTTGCTGGCCCATGCTCCCAGCATACCCAGCCAGCATGGCTAGTGCCAAGGGATTCTGGGAGCTGTAGTCCAGAAACATCTGGGGACCCAAGGTTGGAGAGCCCTGGCCTAAAGTATCTCTTTGGATTCTAGTCTTTTTAAAATTTAATTTTTTATAAGATTTCTCACGTGCAGAAAATAAAATTCTGAAAACTGCAGTGAGGAGATTAGAACATTCAAATATTCCTTCTGTGTAACACTGCCAAAATGCCTTCAGACGTTACTGCTTTGCAATTTTTTGAGTCCCCCCCCCCCCTTAACTGCATTGCATATAGATAGGGAAGGGTAATGTAGGGATTCTTAACACGATTCTGACTTGTGCACAAATCTATGAAATTCCAAGCCTGTGTATAAGTTTAGATTTCATGGATCTGTCCACTAATGAAACTCATTCTGCTCCAATTTGCAGTTTTATCTATATATGCAAATGCCAGAACAACCTGCAAAGGTGCAACTTGTGAACTAGCCTTTAATCATCAGGGGTAGGAAGGCTACAGGTTGAAGCCTTAAAGGAGAAGTGTTAGTTGGTAAAACCTGTCACATTGCTCCATCTCTCGCAAACCACCTGTGTTAGTTCCACCCGGCAGCAGCACAGGTGGAACTAACAGAGGTGGTTTGCGAGGAATGGAGCAAACCACCTCTCCTTCCATCACTTTGGCTGGGGCTGACTTCCAGTTGTCTCTTCCTCCATCCAGAACTTTCTTGTGCAGTGAATGAAGTGAGGCTCCTTCCATCACTTTGGCTGTGGCTGACTTCCAGTTTTCTCTTCCTCTGCCCAGAACTTCCTTGTGCAGTGAATGAAGTAGTGAGGCTACTTCCATCTCTTTGGCTGGGGCTGACTTCCAGTTGTCTCTTCCTCTGTCCAGAACTTTCTTGTGCAGTGAATGAAGTGAGGCTCCTTCTATCACTTTGGCTGGGGCTGACTTCCAGTTTTCTCTTCCTCTGCCCAGAACTTCCTTGTGGTGTGAATGAAGTGAGGCTCCTTCCATCACTTTGGCTGGGGCTGACTTCTAGTTGTCTCTTCCTCCATCAAGAACTTTCTTGCGCAGTGGCCATGGAACCTGAATTTGTTTATTTTTCTTCTTCCTTCCCTGTCCCTTTTGTGCCATGTTTATTGCGTTGTTAATAGTTTATATTAAACGGAGAACTACCTTGACTTGAGAGCTGTGGCAGAAAGATGGTAAATACATATATACGTAGCATTGAAAAATTGGTGTTTGACACGGGCACTGTTGTGCTATGATGCACACTTGGATTTGGTTAAGGAATTGGTTCCCAATTACTTGATCTGCAGTATGGGCTTTACAGTAATACCTTGGATTGCGAGCATAATTCGTTCCGGAACCATGCTTGTAATCCAAAACACTCGTATATCAAAGTGAATTTCCCCATAAGAAATAATGGAAACTCAGATGATTCGTTCCACAACCATTTTATCTTATACTATACAGTACTGTAAAATGTAATGCGTACCTTGGGGGGGGGGCGCCTTGCCTCTCCACGCAGGGCCCACCCTCATGATCGATTCTCCTGGGCCAGTTCAACGTGGAGGCACGGCACGGCCGCTTGCTCAGCCAGTGCAGCAGGGCGAGGCATTGGCCGAGAGAGCAGCCGCGCCTCTACCTGGACCTGGCCGGGAGCCTGCGCAGGAGGGCGAGGCGCCAGCTGAGCGAGCGGCCGCGCCACCCCTCCACATGCGGCTCGGCTCATATTGCGAGACCGGGCTCGTGTTGCAAGACGTTATTTAAGCAAAAGAATTTGCTCGTCTTGCAAAACGCTCGCAGACCAGGTTACTCGCAATCCAAGGTATTACTGTATTTTTAAAATCTTTTTTTCTTTTCTTTTTTGCTAGTGCATTCATCAAAAGCCACAGATTCTCTTACATGAGGGCATGAAGAAGCCTAGAATTTGTAACGCCAAGCACAGCATCCACTGGTTAGTTAACGTCACTGTTTCCATTGGATATGACTAACATAGTCTTGTCAGGTAGAGTAGCAAGCTTCCAAAATTGAATATCACTTATGTCCTGCTGAGCAGATGTAGTCCTGTTGAGCAAAACCACTGAAGGGATACAAGATGTAGTTTGAGAGCTCTCTGTGGTGAGGACTGGGTGGATGTCTGAGTCAGAAAATGGGGTGCATCCCCTTTTGAGGCCACCTACCATCATGGAGCAGCCATTCTGTCACCATGTATCACTTTGCTCTATCCAACAATGCCAAAAAATGGGCAATTGAGACTGTTGACTCATGTTGGCAGTGCGGGAATAAAGAGAAAATGGAATAGACTCTGAATCTGATTGGGTGGTGATGGTGTGCTGCTATTTCCACTTTCCTCTCATTCATGTGTCCCTGTGTCTGCCAGTCTATTCTCTAATTTGTACAATGAAGACTTAAAACATTTTGCAACAGCCCTGTGAGGTAGATGACAATTCCCACTTTATAGATGGAGGACAAAAATGGCTTCTGTAGAGAAATTAGTGGGACCATGTGCCGGATCTTCTGGGGCCATAGCTCAGTTGTGAAGCACACACTTTTGCATGCAGAATATCTTAGGTTCAATCCTGGGCATCTCCATGTAGGGATCGGAAAATCGCCTGTCTCAATCCCTGGAGAGCCATGGCCAGTCAATGTAGGCAATACTGAGCTAGATAGACCAATGGTCTAAATGTATAAGGCAATGTCGTACATTCAGATGGTCAATGCTCAATGCTCTTGAAGGTTTATGCAGCCAGCTACCTGTCGTGAATATGAGTGAGGAAACTGGGTCAATGTATAGGAGAAGCCTTTCTTATTGGAAATCTTTGCCGTTCAAAGAAAAAGAAAAAAGAAAATCACTTTCAGCAAAATGTACCATTGTTAGCTCAATTTTTGTCAGCTGTCAAGCCATCATCCCTTCAGCTAATGCTTCTGTTGAAGGGAAATCACATTTTCCCAGCATTCACAGTGCAACATTTTGTCAATGGGACACGTCGGTTTCCCTCAGCTAGTATATCTATCTATTGCAATTGCAGCAGTATGGAAATGTAGTTGTGCAAATATTGCAAGAACCTTTTGGATAGCGTTGGTGACATCTATAATGAACCATCTTCCTCCTCCCAACACTTGTACTTTTTTTTTTTGTGGATGTAAAAGTTACAAATGCAGAGTTACAGAATGGGGGACACTTGGCTCTACAATACTACAAGTGAGAAGGATCTTGGAATTATGGTAGATCACAAACTGAATATGAGCCAGCAATGCGATGTGGCTGCAAAGAAGGCAAATGCTATTTTGGGCTGCATTAATAGAAGTATAGCTTCCAAATCACAGGAAGTGATAATTCCCCTTTACTCAACACTGGTTAGGCCTCATCTTGAGTACTGCGTCCAGTTCTGGGCACCACACTTTAAGAAGGATGTAGACAAACTGGAGAGGGTTCAGAGGAGGGCAACAAAGATGATAAAGGGACTGGAAACAAGGCCCTATGAGGAGAGACTGAAAGAACTGGGCATGTTTAGCCTTCAGAAGAGGAGACTGAGGGGAGATATGACAGCACTCTTCCAGTACTTGAAGGGTTGTCACACAGAGGAGGGCCAGGATCTCTTCTCGATCATCCCAGTTTGCAGGACACGGAATAATGGGCTCAAGTTACAGGAACCCAGGTTCCACCTAAACATCAGGAAAAATTTCCTGACTGTCAGAGCAATAAGACAATGGAACCAACTACCTAGGGAGTTGGTGGGCTCTCCCACTCTGGAGGCATTCAAGGTGCAGCTGGACGGCCATCTGTCAGGGATGCTTTGACCTGGATTCCTGCATTGAGCAGGGGGTTGGACTCGATGGCCTTGTAGGCCTCTTCCAACTCTACTTTTCTATGATTCTATGAAGTTCTTCATAATGTTTAGTCGAAATATCTTTTCTTGTAATCAGAATCCACTTGGTTTGGGGCCAACTTTCTGAAGCAACAAAGGCAAATTTGTGACAGTCGTCCAAGTGTTTGCTGTACTGGCTTGAGCTGTTCATGCACTGAGCAGTCCTTTTAATAATAGCCTCTCTTTTCTACCTCAAAGAAGTGTGAGTGTTATTCAGAAATTAGGTGGCTTTCTCTGGGAACAAATAATAGCTGTCTGCCAATAGGAAACGTGGACAGGGCAGAGTCTCTTAAAACTTCTGTATCGGTGTTTATCTATTATCCAACTGGCCACAAAAACAGTGTTATAAAATTGGGGATGTCAGTGTCAGGAGCAAAATGTTTGTTAGAGCTGCCATTCGTATCTGAACAAATGAGCAAACCATGAGGAGCTGTGTTTTTCCAAGAATACTTATGCCGACCAGCTGGTGCCAACAGACAATTAACTAAAGAAAGAGCACTTGCATTCTCCAGAGACAACAAAGGCAGTATGAAGGTTAAAAACTAAAAACCGTTTGAAGACCCTGCAGTTGGGGAGGGAAATGGGAAGGTTAATAGCTTCTTTCTAAAGAAGGGCTATGAATCGAAGGTGGGGTCCATTCCAAGAGTGCCTTTCCGGTGTGCTGGTGGGTGGTGGTATGAGAGAGGTCATAAAGTGCACTTCCCCAGAGGCTGCCGTGGATGAGGAGTGGGTGGGTGTACGTGGCAGTATCAGACAGGGAGCTTCTACAGGACTTAAGACATCCCGGTTGCTGAAAGGTTTCTCTCTCTGAGACTGTAAATAGATTTTTCCCAGGGGTCAGCAAGTTAACCCTGTGGAGATCTGGGTTGATTGAAAGCCTATGAGCCAAATAGAGTTGCCACATTTTGGGTTTAGCAATATTTGACAAGTGGAGAGACCTCTTTGGGGAGTAGAGGAAGAAATCGTTACTGTTCCACGTGAATGGCTGAGCTCTCACGTGCCTGCTGGGGGAAAAATCAGTAAAGCAATTCCTTTACTTCTGGATGTTTTGTCCATTTAAAGAACTCTGTGAGCTATCTACAGGGATGGGATGTAGCCTAATAAAACCGTATGGCCTTACCTGTTTTTGCATCTCATTCTCTAGCTCCATCATAGCAGCAGCAATCTCTATCAAGTTACTCGGATGGATGGATGGATGGATGGATGGTGTGTGTGTGTGTGTGTGTGTGTGTTGCTTAGCAGGTAAGCTAAGTCAGGACTTTCTTGGGTGCCATTGTATATATGGTGTTATCTGGTTTTAGTTGTTAATTTTGATGTGATTATTGCTTCCTTATTACCATTGCATTAGTGCATTTTGTGGTTCTAAATTTTGTACACTGCCTTGGGAGAGCTTTCCCTAAAAGGTTGCCTATGAATCTTTGAAAATAAGCAAGCAGACAAACAAACAAACAAACAAGTAAATAAATAAGCAAGCAAGCTTCTGCTTTCTTGAATGGTGGGAACTGGAGGTCAGGTTATGTTTGGGAGGAGAGAGTACTAGAGACTTCTGGTGTCCTTGTGACAGCTATTTCCAACCACATGAATTGAGAAAGGAGTGACGGGATGTAAAATCCAGCATATTGCAGTCTCAAGGTAGAATCTGCATAAGTGTCCTCCCCCCAGCATCCAAAAACCTTGTCTTCCATGTTCAACTGCTTCTCTTTCCAACCTCCTATCTAGTCAGTAGAAGAAAAGATTTAATGCTTCTTCCCACCCATTTTTTTAAAAAATTTACTTATTACATTTCTATACCACCCAATGGATGAAGTTCTCTGGGCAGTTTCTGAAGCTCTCTGCCCATTTCAGAAAACACACCAGCTTTCTATGTGTCTGAACTAGGATAAACACTTAGTGAAGTGTTTGCTTGAGGTCTGCTTCCATCTGTGTGTGTGAGAAGAGAAAGGAGAAGTCTGGGGTAGTGAAGGCTGACTTAAAAGTGTTGACTGCACTAACAGTTGTTCCCTACATTACGTTGGGAACCTTTGATGCTGTGTGGTGTAGTGGTTAGAGTGTTGGACTGGGACTTGGGAGATCCGGGTTCTAGTCCCCGCTCAGCCATGAAACTCACTGGGTGACTTTGGGCCAGTCACTGACACTCAGACTAACCTACCTCACAGGGTTGTTGTGAGGATAAAATGGAGAGGAGGAGGATTATGTAAGGCGCCTTGGGTTCCTTGCAGGAAAAAAGGTGGGGTATAAATATAATAAATAAATAACACCAGTCCAGCAGTAGTAGCACTAGAAGAAATAGGAAGTTCTGGGTAGCTATCCTACTGTAAATTAATTGAGTGACTTAGGAAAGTAAGTCTCTCCTCCCTATATCGTGTGTGTGTGAGTAAAGACAACCCATGAAATAGGTGCTATTATTCCTCTTCCCTTTCTGAAGCACTTGGGTCTATTCTTGATGTTGCAATGAGCCACCCCACCCCTTCCCCAAACTCATTCTGGGACAAACAATTACCAGGAATCTTCCAAATCAACTGGCAGAGAACAGGAAACACTTCAAAAAAGATGCACACTGATAACTGGGATTCTGCCTTCTGCTGGTTTTATTGGGATTATCAGCATCTGTGTACATGACACCAGTGTTTGGGGTGAAGTTGAGAGGGAAGTTTAAGGAATGGACACTATCAACTGTATTAGAGGTCTTCTAACTGAAAGGGGTGTTTATTACGTCGGCTGTGTTTGGACAATTCTCCATCACTGATATGCACTGTGTCCCATTGTGTGCTAGCTTCAGTGCAAAGATCCTGACTTCCATTACCGGTAAGTCAGAATCTTCATTATGTCCAAGCTAGGGACCAGGAGGAGGTGGACTGAGGAGTGCACAGCCCTGACCATGGTTTATGAAGCCTGGAATGATGGTGAAAACTGGGCCATTGTGTGCTTCACATGTTAATCCCCATCTTTGCTGATCCTGGGTGTTTTCAAACTCTGTCTGCCCCCCCCCCTCCAAGTAGGTTAATGAGTTGCTTTTCAGGTGTGCCCCTCCCCTTTCAAGCCCCTTTCAGATGGTTTTAGATGTTGAGTATTGTTGCATTAGCATTTGCAACTGCAGGGATATAAAAATCCGCTTATCCACAAATAAGTTCATTCCCTTTAAGGGTTGGTTAATTTAAATTCCTTGGGCTTTCCCCCCCCCCTCCTTTCTGTTCTTAAAATGCTAAGGAATTTGTTTTAAGGAGCAGTGACAGATGCAACAAATAAGCTGCAGAGATTACAATTATTATTATTATTATTATTATTATTATTATTATTATTATTATTATTATTATTATTCTTTGCAAGGGCTTGGCAGGGAGTGGGGACCACTAAACAGGAAGGGTATTTAAGATGCTGCAATCATTTCAGTGAATAAATTAGATTGCCTGAGTACAAAAAGCCTCATTCTCTGATTCTTCAAGAATCGGACCAAAGGGTTCATCTAGTCCAGCATCCATTGCATTTGGATGCTTATCTCCTCCTGTTTCTGTCTCCAAGTGGCCAACCAGATGCCTCCAGGAAGCCCTCAGGTAGGGCATGATGAAGCAGTAGCTCTTCCCCATGTTGTTCTGCAGCAGCTGACATTCAGTGTACTGCTACTCAGGCTGCAGCAGAGGGGATGAAGTATAGTAGGGCCAATCCATCAGTTGTGCGGAGAATCCAGCTCCATCAAGCTCCTCCCTCTGTCACCTGTCACTTGGCAGCAGCCAGCCAGCACATCAGGCCATAGCAGAGAGAGTGAAGGGAAGCAGGGCCACTCCATCAGCTCTGCTGAGAGACGGGCAACTTTGGTATCCTCCTCTCCTTAAATTGTTTTATTCCAGCTGGTCTTTAAGAACTGGCCACAGCCCAGCAAGAGCTGGAAAAGGGAGAAAAACCTGTACTTCACCTCCCAGGTCTGGGTGAGAAAAGCATTTCCCCCCTGGGACGACAACACAACATCTGGCCCTAGAGGCATTTTAAGGGGTGGGTAGACTGTTTCCCTAGGCTTGATGCAGGTGACAAAGCAGCAGCAGACTGACACAGGTCCTCTACTGTTGCCGTGCTGAAGTCCACTATACAGGCCTGTGGCTCACGCTGGCTCAGCTTGTCTGAGCGTGGAAAGCTAAATAGGGTCAAGCCTGGTCATTACTTGGATGGGAGACCCCTCCTCTAGTTTCCTGCATTGAGCAGGAGGTTGGACTCCATAGCCTTGTAGGCTCCTTCCCAACTCTATGATCTATGAAATCTATGGTCTTTTTGGTCTGCTCTATATTATTGTCTGTTCTTTTATGTGCCTGGGGGGATTTGTTGGTTAACCTGGGGAGGGATGAGGGTGCCCCTATTAGTATGGTCATGGGTAGGGGGTAGTAGTTACAGGCCAGTTATGAAGAAGAACATTTAGGCATATTATGCCTGTTCCTCTTCTGGTTTCCTCCTCAACTGAAAGGTTCCCTGGTTGCCTTAACAGCGTGCCTTCTGGCCTGTTAGTACACATGCTGAATGCGAGTTCAGTCCAGAATAAAATCTGCCTCATCCACAGATTGACTGAGGATGAGGGGGCCGACTTGGTATGCATACCCAGGATTTGGGTGATGGGATGGAGAGGAATTAGTCTCTCCCATGTGGGTACTCAGTGCAGCACCAACGTAGACCTGAGGGAGGGAGAGGGGGGTTGCTGTAGCCCATAGGAATTTCATCTCCCTCTGCAGGCTTCCTGTCCCTCTGAGTCCCAATCTTGAGTGTTTGTGTCTTGTGTTTGTGTATCCCTCCCAATTCCTTTTCCTTTTGTGTCATGACTTTGATTGTAAGCCTGAAGGCAGGGACTGGCTTATTACTGGTCATTTTTAAGTTTCTCTGTGAAACTTCTTTGGCTGAAGAGTGGGGGGAAATATATACGTAGAGGTTTCACACAGCTGTCATGACTTAGAGGTATTGTAGACCTCCATGAATTTCTCATCCCCTTTTAAAGCCATTTAAGCTGGTGGCCATCATCACATGTGATGTCAGTGACTTCCCTAAATTGTATTAAGTATTAAAGAAGTCACTTTATTTTGTCTGTCTTGAATCTATGGCCACTCAGTTTCATTAGGTTACCTCAAATCATTTTGCAGCAGAATTGGAAGCAAACAAACAAAGAAAAAAAAGCAAGGTGATGTGCTTAGGAGTGCTCCTGAAGGATTCATATTCAAAAGGATTTGAGCTCAATAAACCTATTTCTGTACACCTGAAGTCTTTCTTGCCTGTTTCCTTGTGTTTGTGTTGTGTTCCTTGTGATGTGTTGTGTGTTTCCTGTTTTTCTGACACCTGGTTCCAGTATCATGAAAGGTGGTGAAAAACTTAACTGGGTCCATTTTGTATAAAGCAGGGTGGGGAATGTGTGCCCCCCCCCAAGATGGTGCCGGACTCCAATTCCTATCATCCCTGACCATTGGCCATGCTGACTGGGGCAGATAGGAGTTGGAGTCTAACAACGACTGGAGTTTCACACATTGCCCACCTCTGCTCTTACAACAACATGCATGATTTTGTAAATCTCTTCCCTTTCGTAATTTCCCCCCCCCTAAACTAGAAAGCCCCAAATCCTTTAGCCCAGGTATGGGCAAGTTGTGGCCCTCCACATGCTGCTCTCGCCAGCATATGCCATAGTCCACCTTCCAGAGTTTGAGGAAGGATGACTGCTGCCCATTCCTTAAGAGAACATCTGTGATCTGATTAATTTATGCCAGTATTAACAATAGACATTTGGTACAACGAGAGCAATTCCACTTTTGTAACATCTCATTATTTTGATTGTGTTTGGGTTTATTAGAGTCAAAACATTTTTGAGGAGTGGTATTACAAGGGGGAAAGAAAGGCATGGGTGGGTTGGAGGTCTGGGATCGCATGGGACAGGCTGGAGTTCAGTGATGGAGGAGCACATGTTTTGCAAGCAGAAGGTCCTAGTTTCTATCCTAGTATCTTGGGAAAGCTCTTGCAGCATCTCTGCCTGCCAGAAGAGGCAATAGTTTGACATGACAGAAGGCAGTGTCATATGTTCAGCTTGGAATCATGGATGGAAGGATAAGGAGCTGCACAATGCACTAAGCTGCAACCTCCTGATCTGTGGAAGCCCTCCTGAAGGCACACTTTTATTGTTGCAAGTGCTGTACATATAGAGATGTCACCGTTTTGTGTTTTTTTGCGTTCACAGATCTCACGAGGTCACCGTTTTGTGTTTTTTTGCGTTCACAGATAAGAACGTACAAAGAGCCCTGCTGCATCCTATCATGTCCAGCGTTCTGTTCACACAGTGGCCAACCAGATGCCCACAAGCAGGATATGAGGGCAATAGTACCCTCCTGCTCTTGTTCCCTAGAAATTGGTATGCAGAGGCAATGTAGAGAGGCATAGTGGCTCTGAATCTGGAGGAAATATATAGCCATCATGATTAGTAGCCATCGACAGCCTTCTCCTCTATGAATTTGCCCAATCCACTTTTAAAGCCATCCAGGTTGGTGGCCATCACTACATCTTGTGTGCTCGCTCAGAACATTTTAGAACTTTCCTGGCAGTGAATGAGGGCTAGAAACTGACTTAACTCCTTCCTCCCAGCTCCCATGTGCATATAAAAGTGGTCATAAGATTCTTCTGCAGAATATATGGGCCTCTCAGGTATGCAGTTTGCATTAATTCACCCTTACACCAAGCTTCTTTCTGTGGGTTGACTCCCATGATCTGTCTGATAAATGGGGTTCATTGCATGACTGTTTGGACAGCTCCTTCCTCTCTGTGCTAGTACTGTGTTTTGGTAATACGGGTCCCTTCTGTTGAGCACTTACAGCCATGCTATTATAAGCTGCTTTTCATTATCTTCACTTTGCTGCAGGATTTCCAGTCTGTCTGTCTCTTTTTCTAAAAAGCGAAACCCACTGAGGCTGCTGAAAGCAGGGCTGGCTCTCCAGCCAGCAGGAAATGGGGAGAATTTTTTTCCATTAGCTGGAAAGAAATCATCAGTCGCCTGCTAACTGCCCATTTTAGGAAGATTATTGATAGCCGGGCTCTCTCTTCTCAGGAACGTGTGTGAGGCAGCAATCCAGTTACGAAAGAAACAGGGTGAGGGGAGGTCCAATTCTCTTTTGCTACAGGAAGATATGACTTCTGGAGGCGGATTGCTCAGGGCTTCATTTCTGATCATGATAAGAATGTGGTTTTGAATATATCTCCCTCACAATGAGAAATGAAGGCTGCTTAAAATGGTCCTTTGGTGGCTTTACACCCAAAGCTACATGCGTTAATATGACGCCATCAGTCACCATATTGTTGAAGGGGCTGCAAAATTAAAGGATCGTTCTGTCACATGGGGTGGGATTGTGAACATGTCCAGCAATTTTGGCAAACAGCCCTCAGTAAGATCTCAGGTATTGTTCTTCAGCCAGTGAGCCTGACTGAGCCCGATGCTGGCTCTGTGTTCAAACTTTCCAGACTCCTTTTAATTTGTTCTCCACACGGATTTAGTTGTATTTCTGCTAGTGGCAGCCCGCAGAGTATAGCTAGTCACTGGAAGCCACAGTTGGGTTTTGCAGTGCAGGGGTGGTATGGAATGGTTGACGCACTAATGGAGAGGCCTGGAAGGGAACTCAAAATATGATAATTTTACATATATGTGCTTCCCGTTTATAATATTTTTGAATGGGCATTCTCAAGCCCTGGGACCTCAGGCATCTATGTTAGCATTCAGGAGGGGACCCTGTACCATGCTAGACAAATGACAAAAACTTGGGAAAGAAGAAACCAGAAGCAGACTATTTGCAATACTACTTCTATTCTTAACTCCCACGAAATCTACGTGTGTTTTCAACTCAATATGTACTTACCCGTTTGTTCTGTTGAAAACTGATCTAAAAAAACAATGGAAACGAAGGGTCAGCCTGAGGTACAGCGGGAATACAGAAGCTTATAGGCCCCTGCTGCCTTAGGTCATGCTGCATTTTTCTATTGTGCTTTGATAAAAAAAACATAAATTGCACAATCAGCTGCTCCTGTGAGCTGTAAGGGAGAGCGGGGAGCTCAGAAATAGAAGGCAAGCAGTGAGGCAGTCTTGAGTGGAAATGAGCAGAGGAGCCCGACTGCTTTATCGGGTTGTGCATATATACAAACTCTGGATAATTAAAGCTTTGCTAAGTCCAAACATCCTAAGTTTGGGATGCTTTAATCATGGCTGTTTTGTCTTTTGCGGAGAAGTTGGATAGGTGAAAAATCCTGCCACAAAATAATTGCTTATTCCTGTGGTTAGAGAGAACAAGTGGTTTTTAGAGTAGGGAGGCAAATGGAAAACTGCTAAGTCCTGAATTCCTCTTAAAAAATAAAATCAAATGGAAAATAAAAAATAATTCGAAAGTTTTGTAAATTGGCCTGTTGCAAATAAAATAAAATAAATTTGTCTTACCTCTTATTCCCTTGTGGCTTGCAGTCACATTCCTTTGTTCCTCTTATTTATCAATGTTTCTCTTTTTGCCAGTATGCTGTTGCTTGTGCAAATAAACAACAAGAAAACAAAAATCCCAAACCCAACACAAGCAAACAAAAACTTGTGCAAAGTTTGCGTAAGATGTGCTAAATTTGCAAATAAGAAAAAAAATGGTCTTGAACACTTCTGTTCCAAGTAGATATTTATAATTCTTGGTGAACAAAGGTTCACATAGCTGAATGGCCCAATTTAAGTGAGTCAGAATGAATGGAGTACTCCATATAAAAATCCTACATTATACTTTTGTGTTCTTCTCTGAATTATTATTGGAAGCACGTTATTGTGCTAAGTTGGCTGTTCAATCACAACTAGCAGATGCATCTGAAATAGAGGCTTTTGTTGCCCACATACCTGCCTATCTTTTGCGGGAGATGGAAGGAGAATCATTTCTGTCTGATAAATAATCCTGTATACCTCCAAAACTTGGGTAGTCTGAAGACATTTGATGTAATTCCATTCCAGTGACGGTAAGCAGGTCTGGGCCTGTCTAGTACGGTGGAAGGTCACCACTCTGAGTATCTATCTTGGAAGAAGGGCAGGACACCAGTGTAACACACACTTACTTTTTTTGTCCTGCTTTATGCGGAGGTTTCATGAGTTACTGTATTAAAAACCAACCAACCTACTTTCCCCTGTCAAACCAGAAATAAAACTTGTAGCATTGAGATTAAAAGGAGACTCAAGCAGGTTATGAAACCCAACTGGTCCTTCTCCACAGTGCCATTTTAATTGCATCTACCAGCGATGGCTGGTAACTGCAAGATTCGGTACATTTCTAGAGGGGAGGCTGCCCTGCTGTTGTGGAACAAGCAAATACCAAAAAAAAAAAAGGTTTCTCTGCATATCCTCATGTAGTCATGATTGCATGGAGTGTATAGTTACAACAGTCTTAGTTGACTGGAGCTCTTGATGTGGGACATGAAACATGAAGCCTGAGCTCCTGTAAGGCCTTCATAGGGGTGGGTTGTCCAGTCACTGTTCTCTCCTCCCCCATCAATTCTGGATATGTAATCAGTTGGTAGTGTACTTGTAAACCTAGTTCAGATTTTCTATTTTTGGTGTGAATGTGGCATACGTATCTGTAGGGTTAAGCAAGCCTTGGTGGATGTGGGTTTATAGCTATTTGAGCCACACCACATCAGTTTAATCACAATACTCTTCTTAACCAAACCACTACTTAACCGAATGACATCACTCAAGCTTTCAGCATGTCTGTTCACTTCCTGAGTTCTAAGAATCTTTAAAGGGGACTGAAAGCACAGACAGGTATACCATTCAGTTGCCCCCATATAGCTTACCAAGTGTCTGAAAGATACAATATTGTACCCTGGTCCCATTGTGCACCTACCAGCTGTTCGTGGATTATTTCCAGGAGGGTTTTTTAGGCCGCTAAGGGGTAAGCCCTGGGGGAGCAGGCATGTCATCCCAGCCGCTATTTTGCTGGAGGCAGACCCTGTAAGCCACTGCTCAGAAAGAGCAGGGAACCTTTTTATGTACGTTTAAGAATATGATTGCACTCTTCCTCCTCTAATCCTGCTGGGGAAACCATTTCCCCCCAGGGCTTCAGAAACATACTTATTAATGTCAGTTCTGGGGGCTTGACTACCCTCACCTGCAGCAGGTCCTTTTTTGAAACGATTAATCCTCCTGTCTCAGGCGATTCTTAGTAAAGAAACGGCAGCTAAGGAGGAGAGTGAAGTATACAAAGGGCAGTTACCAAGCTGAGTAGGGCATGGTCGGACATAGTGCTTACCTGCTGGAGGTATAAAGGAAGCTTTCCCTTAGCATCTTGTAAGCACCCAGTACAGTAGGAGAGACAAAGAGATTAAATCTTTTCTTGGGGTTGCATCTATTGGTTTGGGAGCCTGCAAGCTTTCTTGTTCTACAGAACTATTCCAGGCTTTAGTAATGTAAAGTATGTCTGTAGAAAAGATTGGTTTGAAATGCTGAAGTCTGAAATCCTCTTTACCTGGGAGTAAGCTCCTTTGAACTCAATACGGCTTACTTCTGAGTAGGATCTCATAGATCATAGAGTTGGAAGGAGCCTACAAGGCTGTCGAGTCCAACCCCCTGCTCAATGCAGGAAACTAGAGGAGGGGGTCTCCCATCCAAGTAATAACCAGGCCTGACCCTGCTTAGCTTTCCACGCTCAGACAAGGCTGAGCCAGCATAAACCACAGGCCTGTATCTATGCCTGTGTATGAGTAGACCCATATAGACACAAAGGATTGCAGTGTGAAATGCTTTTCAGATTGCAGCCCCTTTCACCAGCATTTTACATGAACAGAAAATGCCTTGAGTGCTGCTGTGGTGGTAGTAGTAGTTCACCATTACTAATATAAAGATTAGCCTTTACAGCATAGACACAATATAATGTGGACCACTTACAATAACAGCAACATTAAATATAACTTTTCTTGAGGACTATATTGACAAAGAGCAGCACTTACTTCTGGAGAGCTGGCTGTAGATTGCTGAATGCGAAATGCCTTGTGAATAGGCCAGTCAAAATGCAAAGCTCTAGTCGCTTACAACAAGCCACTGTGCTTGATATACTTGAGATGTGGCTACTACTTCATTCTGCCCCTTGAAATGTTTTTGTACCAAAGCTTAAAACTGTTATGTGCAGTTGAGTCAGTATGTTAAGCTAACATGTCAGCTCCAACAGGAATTCAACACCTTGGTATCAAGGTATGCTTGTAGACATTCCTTAGTAAACATGGACCTGACAAAACAACACATTTCCCCCGAATTTTCAACTTGGTAGATTGTGTGTGTGAGTTGAAAGCTAGCTTTCAGTGCTTTAAACATTTTGAGTCAAATAAAGGTATTCTCTGTTTGTATTTCAAAAGCTTATGTGTTCCTATACCCAGAAGGAAAAAGAAATATGCTTTTATCTGTCTTACATTTCTTCATCTCTGGGACCAACAGGGATACTATGATCTGGATCAATCAGCTGGAGACAACAGAAATCTGATTCTGCTAGGACCTTTTGTGCCCTCTCAGCTTGCCTTTAAAATAAATGGTAGGGATCATGCTATTATTAAAATATGGAACTAAGTTGCTGAAAAACTTTCCACCCCTCCTGGTAGAAGATCTGGGTTAAAGGAGGTGCAGGGACCCGCAATGCCTAATAACACTTTGAAGAGCTGCCAACAGATTGGGCAATATCTTGGTCTCAGATGAAGACCTGTTTGTTAAAGAGCCTCCCAGTGATGGAGAGGAGGCCTAAACTCTCATAAAAGGAGCCTCAATATGTAGGGATAGTTTGAATCTTGCAGTAGCATCAGCCAAGCAACAGTAAGGGCTACAGTAAATGAACCCCAAGCACAGATCTATAATAAAGTAAAACTGGATTTATTTAAGAAAGTCAGAGTTTAAATGGGTAAAAAGGAAGCAATAAGAATTGCTTCAGGTAGATTAGCTCACTGGAAAGAAATTGGCCCTCAGAAGATGCATGCCTCTCTTCCATCTCCCTAAGACTAGGAATGGATGGATCAGTCTTATCTCTAGTCTATGTCAGTTTCACATGGGTTCGTAAGCCCATTCAGTCCTGTTCTTGCATTAATCTGCAATTTTTTTTTTAAAAAAAAAATCAATCAGCACAAAAATTCATGTATTTCATCCTACAATTTGCATTTTTTAAATACAGACTTCAGTATGATGTTGAGCCAAAAACTGCATTATAAAACTTGGAGAATTGCAAAATTGAACAGATAACTGTTCTGATCCACACATGAATCAGGAGGTGTGGATCAGGTTGGTTCACTCTGAAATGCGGAATGGACAAAATCCATGAGAATTGTTACCTTTTTAATGTTTTTTTAATAATCTTTTATTTGCAACACAATGGTAACAATGACAAACAAACAAAAGAATGGGGGAAATATATACCTCTGCCAGGTCATACCATGGGGCATGGACACTTCCAGGACAGGAGAGTTACTAAGATGGGGGAATGCAAGACACCAATTCACCATACCTGCAAGAAATTCCACATAGCACTTGATTTATTTACTTATTTATTATATTTTTGAATCGCCCATCTGGCTAGTCATCCAGCCACTCTGAGCGATGTACAGTCCAATAAAATACAAGAAAAAACAGAGTGTAAAACACAATTAAAAAACAAACAGTACAAAACTTAAAAATCCTAACCCACCCCATATTCTCGCCTGAAAAGCCACATTTTTAATGCATGGCAGAAGCTCATCAAGGAAGGGGCATGGCAGAGGTCACTGGGGAGAGAGTTCCATAAATTGGGGGCTGCCACAGAAAAGGCCCTCCTCCTAGTCCCTCCTCCTAGTCCCTCCTCCTAGTCCCTCCTCCTAGTCCCTCCTCCTAGTCCCCACCAGCCTGGTTTCTCTGGCTGATGGGACAGGGAGAAGGCCATCCGTGGCAGATCTTGTTGAGCAGCCTACTTGATGTTGCTGGAGGTGCTCCTTGAGATAAACTGGACTGGAGCCGTACAGGGTTTTAAAGGTCAATGCCAACACCTTGAATCCGGCTCGGCAAACAACTGGTAGCCAGTGCAACTCTTTGAGCACTGCAGTGATGTGATCATGCCAGCGGCAGCCTTTAACTTTCTGGTGCTTTCTAACATAAACTGACCCACTGGGTTTTAAAAGGTGCAAATTTGAACTCTGATTAGATCGGATTAACACAGCCTGCCCTTGTCAGTCCAGTTTTGTCAAACACTTGCATGAATGTAATTTGCAGACTTCCTTAATTTGCTTAAAGGAGCAGTGCTGTACTCACAAGACAATTTAAATGTTGGGGGAGGTATGCTCAGTCTCCACTTTCAGCCTGGCCTTTCCCTCTTACTGTGATCTCCATGATGTGTGAAACACCTCTGGTGTTTCTTTATATGTTTATTTGTAGGCAATTTTATCAAAAATTTACTATATTACATTCACCTAAGAGTATAGAAGGTTGGAAGAACAAAGCTGCTTAAATGTTTCTTTAAACACCTTGCTGAATATCTGAAACCATAAGGCAGGGCTCTCCAACCTTGGGTCGCCAGATGTTGCTGGACTACAGCTCCCAGAATCCCTTGCCATTAGCCATGCTGGCTGGGCATGCTGGGAGCTGTAGGCCAGCAACATCTGGGTACCCAAGGTTGGAGAGCCCTGCCATAAGGCTTACTTGGCAGCTGTTGTGCTAATAGAAAAGGAGTTGGATGTGTTCATTGGATGCATTTAAACTTTGGTAATACTTTGCAGCACAGGGGTTGAGTTTGCAGATTACATTTTGGCTTTGACTAGGGGGGAAATGACCCACATTGTATGATTCTGCTGACTTTGGGGGGGAAATGGCCATCTGGTGATGGCGCGTGAGTGACAGCAGAGCCCTGCGTATGCTGGATGGGAAATTTATAATCCTGTCTGTGCATGGAGGCCCATTATTCCACACACAGATCTTCCAGATCTCACCCCCCTCTGCGCAGCGTGCAGCGTGTCGGTTTGAAGCTGCCAGCCAGCTTGCTTGTAATCCGACTCCAGCTTCTAGCTTCCCCGGTTTGCAGACTAATCCAAGTGGCAAGGAAACACTCTGTAACACCACAGGTCTATTTCTACCTGTTTATTTACTTAGCAAGTAATATTCTACAGAGTATACATTTCCTAGTTACAGTCCATGTGCAGAGTACAATGCATAGCAAGCATTATTTCCAGTGGAGTAGGTTGAGCTTCACTCCACTTTAGCAAAGACGTTACATTGTTGCAAAGTCCAGCAAGCAATAGCCAGAAGAGAGAAGGAATAGAGAAAGCAGTCCTGCTCTTCTCTAAAATGGCTTCAGACAGAAAAAAAACAAGTTAGCACGTCATCAGAACATACAAACCATGTGACTAGCTCATAATGTTCCCAGGGCCTAGCTTTCCCATGAGAAAGAACACGGGAAAGTAGAAAGACACAACACACTTGTTTACAGCCATTCTGTTCCTTTCCATGTGTAAACACTGTGCTACTGCTGGTCAATGTGATACATATCACAACATCTGGTTGGCTCATTTATGGTACAGCATTTGAGGTTTGCAGAATGGCAATGGGTTAATCATGACTCAGGGGACAAAGGAGGCAAACACATAATGTGAATGCAGCCTAAAAACCAGCTTTGACAGGTGAGGGCTGCATGGCAGCTGTTTAGCTATGCCAGTTGGAATTAACTGCATGGAAATCGTGTGTAAATAAACTGCGTGTTGGAGGAGGGTTTTCAAAGGACAGTGTGTTGGATCCAGAGTTGTTCTTACTTAGAATAGATCCACTGAATAAATGGAACTGAAGTTAGCCTTGACTAATTTTAGTACCATCACTTTTCAGTCAGTCTACTCTGTGACTAAATTGAGATCCAACCCAGTATTTCTAGTGCAGTGATCCTTGGTGTGTGAAGCGGGACTCCCAAGTGAAGCATAGGCAATTGCTGGGAGAAAATCAGTTTCCCTATAGTCCTTATAAATACAATAACCCACCCACCCCAGTTCTTCATCCTGTAGCCATGCAGTAGTTCAAGCCCAGTTATGGTGAGTCAAAAGAGTTTCTCAGGTTGATGTGAGTAATGAAAGAGGATTTGGAGGAAACCTTCTGCAACCGAGAGGGAAATGCTTAGGCTAGGTTTCTAGGCCGCTGCTACACTAACGGTGCAGCAATAACTTCCATTGTACCAGCTTCTGGAAAGCTGGGATTCCTCCCTGTTCTTCTGACTTTACTCATATCTGGTGCTGATCCACGATGGAAAGATCAAGTGTAAACCTGAAACCACTGATTTTATTCTATCTCAAGCCTTAAGGTCCTTTTTACGGGGTTGTTGCCTTTGTTCTTTATTCATTCTCCTAATAAATGTCTGTAGCCAAGTTGTTGGGCCACTGTAAGTAACCAATCTCCTTCTGTTTTAGCCATATATATACTTCTCTCCTCAGGAGAATGAAACCAGATGGAGTCATTAACTGCTTTTGAACATGCATGTGTTGTTCACTGCTATGGAATGGGGTGTCCACATCATCATCATCATCAGGCGATCACTCGTGACCGAGTAAGATTGTCTTCCGGGATAAAAGGAGGAAATTCTAAAGAAGATTGTGTAGACTCTAGCGATGGGTCCGTAAGTGACTGTGGAGGCCAATTCTAGATTCACACAGCTTCCCACAGTGAGGACACAGGTTACCAGATAGAAGATGGTCCTGTAAAGGATTCATTTGACGTGCTTTTCGCTTAGCACGTTTCTCCCTTTCACCTTGCACTCGGGCTTCTTCAAAGTCCATGGAACCTTTGTGAAAGGCCAACCTCCATTTAGATCGTTCATGGGCCAGAGCTTCCCAGTTTTCGATGTTTATATTGCATTTTTTTAGATTAGCCTTATGAACATCTTTAAACCTCTTATATTGACCACCGATATTCCGCTTTCCATCCTTGAGTTGGGAGTAAAGTAACTGCTTTGGGAGACGGCAGTCAGGCATTCGAGCAACATGACCGGTCCACTGAAGTTGGCGTTGAAGGATCATTTTTTCAATGCTAGTAGTCTTTGCTTCTTCCAGTACACTGACATTTGTTCGCCTATCTTCCCAAGTAATTTGCAGGATTTTCCGGAGGCAACGTTGATGAAACCTTTCAAGGAGGTGGAAGTGACGTTTATAGATAGTCCATGTTTCGCAGGCATACAATAAAGTTGGTAATACAATGGCTTCATAAACCAGTGTTTTGGTCTTCTTACAAATATCCCGATCCTCGAACACTCTATGTTTCATTCGAGAAAATGCGGCACTTGCGGAGCTCAGACGATGCTGGATTTCACTGTCGATGTTAGCTGTAACAGAAAGATAGCTGCCAAGATAGAGAAAATGATCGACATTTTCCAGTATTGTCCCGCCAAGCTGGATAGATGGCATCACCAAAGGATTGGCTTGCACTTGCTGATGAAGCACTTTGGGTTTTTTGATGTTAAGTGAGAGACCAAGTTTTTCGTATGCTTCTGCAAAAGCATTTAGGATAGTTTGGAGATCATCCTCTGAATGTGCAGAGACCACATTATCATCAGCATACTGAAGTTCCACAACGGAGGTTGTAATTACCTTACTTTTTGCTTTCAGCCTGCTGAGATTAAAAAGCTTTCCATCTGTTCGATATATAATTCCCACACCGGTGGGAAGTTTCCCCTCGACAAGATGTAAAACCATGGCGATGAAAATGGCAAATAATGTTGGGGCGATAACACATCCCTGTTTAACACCTGATCCCACTTTAAATGGAGCACCATGAGAGCCGTTGTTGTCCAAAACGGTTGCCGTCATGTTGTCATGGAGAAGTCGCAAGATATTCACAAATTTATTGGGGCATCCAATTTTCATAAGGATAGTTCAGAGAGCTGTACGGTCTACAGTATCAAAGGCCTTAGCCAAATCGATAAATGCCATATAAAGGGGTTGATTTTGCTCCCGGCATTTTTCTTGGAGCTGACGTGCAGTAAAAATCATGTCTACTGTCCCTCTAGAGGGGCGGAAACCATATTGAGTTTCAGGGAGGATCTCTTCTGAAATAGATAGAAGACGGTTTGCTTAAACGAGGAAGTAACTAAATCTACTCAGCCACGGGGAATTTACCTTCTTGGCAACTATGATTTTGTGAGTTGATGGATACAGCATACATTTGGGGTGTAATGCCTTCTTTCTTTCCTTTAGCTGGAGGCTCTCCTGATCAGGAGTAAAGACCATAACGAGTCTGCTAGGTGTATGCACTCTATATAGCTTTGGGCAGTTCTCTGTTTGACCTAAAGAGATTCACACAGACATAATAAATCCCATTTTAGTGCCTTGGTACTTCTCTGCACTGAATCCCTTAGTACTATTCTTTCTCTCTTTCTATTGAAGCTCTGTGCACAGTGACAAAGGCTGACTTTATTAAGTGTCTTTGCTGGGTTTTATAGCTCATGTGTTTGTGATGGCGAAAGGAGTGGGGTGTCTCATGGGTTCAATCCAGGGTATCTCCATTCTAAAGGCTCTCCTGTTAGGGGTGGGGGTTGCTTTCTGGAAGTATTGAGAAAGCCACTGCCAATCAGAGGAGGCAATACTGGCCCACACTGGTGGCTTTTATAAATGGCCGCCAACCTGGATGGCTTTAAAAGGGGATTGGACAAATTCATAGATGGTAAGGCTATCAACGACTACTAGTCATGGTGGATACATACTTTGCCTCCTCACACTAGCTGCTGGGGAACATGTAGGGGGATGCTGCTGCAGTCATGTCCTGCTTGTGGTGGGCCTCCGGCTGGCCATAGTGAGAACAGAACGCTGGACTAGATAGTCCTTTTTTTTAATCCAATGTGGCTCTTCTTACGTTTTTATGCAGCTTCACATAATGATGTGTCAACATTTCTCCCTGGCCAACTTTCTGCAAATTGTCTCAGAATAAGCAAAGCTATTTCTCCAAGTAAATACCTGTGCTTATTCCAAACCAATTCAGATCAAATCAGGCAGTGCAGCCGGAAGAGCTACCAACCCCCTTCGCCTCCCACCAGCATGCAAGTCCTCCTTCCCCATCTCCTCCAATTCAGATCAGATCAGTCGGGTAGTGCAATATGTTCTATAAGCCTCCCTTATAAGCCTCCAACCCCCTTCCCCACTGCCACCTACAGGCCTCCTTCAGTGCTCCCTCCTGGAGGGACTTTGCAGGGATTATTGCTTGCCTCATATTTGAGCTGAGTATTACGAGCTGCTGAAGTTCATATCCCGAGGAAAGGAATATAAATTCTTGTTCCTGTGTTGTAACCATTTTGCAAGAAACTTCTTTCAAGAATGGTGAATTTTTTTAATACAGCTAAGTAGCCGGCTTCTCCCATCTCCCAGGCATCTTAAATCTGCAGCTTGCCACTGTGATACCAGTGATGTGGACAGTTCACTTATCCCTCTCTGAGCTTAGGGAGAAATTGATGAAGAAAAATGATCTTTGACATGTTTCTCTGTATCGCAGGGAGCTGCTGAGAAGACCCAGCTTGACAGAATGCCCCACCTTCTAGTCAATCATTCTCAACACAATCCTGCATAACTGTGCCAAGGGGTTTTGTTTGCTTTTTTCAGATGTTGCCTTTTCGGGAAGCTCTTGGAAAAATGCCTGATGCCAGAAATGCCCCCTGAGGATTGTATTGTAATCTCCAAAGTGGGCTTTGCCACACAGAGAACTGGCTGCTGTGCGATCCGGGGCGTGCAAGTACTCGACTGACACCTGTTTTTCTGGCAGGTTTCCCTGTACTATCTTTATGGTGTGCTGAAGAGTCATTCAAAACAAATTTTTAGGATGTCTCGGCCCATAAAACCTTTCTTCAGTGGGAACGGCTGAAAATTTGTTTTCAAATTACCTGGCATGCGCTTTCTAAATTGCTTCACTCCCCCACCCCAGACTCCCATGGGATATCTAGGGTTGATCGATCGCTCAGCATAGCAAGACCTATTTTCAAGTTGGAAAAGTGGGGTGGGGCAGCTCTCAGACCTCTACTAATTGGGAATGTCTAACAAGAGGAGAGTAGATGGTGTTCAGAATGTAAAGTTAAAAGCCTGGCAGTTGTATAAAAGACAGGGCTTACTTAATGTGGAGTTACCAGGGTTTTTTTCTCTCTCTCTCTCTAATCTAAAGGAATCTAGATGCAAAGAGAGATGCAAAGAGGTATATTCTTATATGCCCTCCTGATAGCTTCCTTGAGCAAAAAGGAAGTTGGATTGATCCAAGAAAGCCATCTTTTCTCAGGCAGGAGAATCCGTGCACTGTCCCAAAGGACATATGGGAGGTGATTTGATAGCAAAAGCCATTTGTTTTACAGAAATCTCTTTGGGCAGCTTATCCTGGAAGCCCTAACTGAAGGAATGTGACCCCTGTTGCTTGTCCTGTATATCAAGGTTTTTAATAGGAAAAGTGACTGTCTTCTGGTGGTGACAGGTGAAGGTTTAAATTAAATTGAAGGCAGCTTAGTGGTATGGTATGATATGATCTATTCTGATATCCAAGGAGTGAGGGAGCTGTGCTTTATTTTGTTTTGTTTTGTTTGTTTTTTTATTCTGGAGGTTTTGAGAAAGCCCTTCCTATTCAGGAAGAGTACCTGCCTGCATAATTTGATGTGGCGCTATGCCTCGATCTTGGCAGATGCTGTTGCAGATGTAAATCTTACCTAGTGTATTGATGAACTTCACTATCGGTTGTATAAAGCATCCAATCTTCCTGATAGACTTGGCTGGGAGTAATTTTCTGTCCTGCCTGCCTCCCATTCTAAAAGCCTGGCAGTAATAGTAATAAGTTGCCTTGTTGCTAACTGGGGTTTTCTGCAGCAGATGTGTAAGTGCAGAAGTTGTGTGTGTGTTTGTGTGCGTGTGCGCACATCTTTTAAATACCCATGTACATGTGTCTAAGAGGTCTAATTAAGCCTACGTTTCTGAGGGCCAAATTACAAAGCAATGGACTTTTCCTGCAGGTTTTTTAAAATGTAAAAGTCACTAAGGAGGCATGAATTAGGCTGGGGCTGCACCATGGGGTGGAGGCTACTTCTTTTTTAAAAAAACAACAACAACCCCCACACATGCCATTTTCTCAGTGGAAATGCCCCCTGCCTGCAGTCAAAGCTGTCTATTAAAGGTATGCGTCTTCCCCCTCTCCCCAGTAGGGCTAATGGAAGCTTGGTGTGTGTGAGTTTGATTGAGCAAATGGTATGGGGAAAGGGTACACTTCCTTTCTCTCAGTGCCCGTTTGCACCCCACAGGGCAATCAATCATACCTTTGTTGTGATGCCCTAGGTATAGGTCAGATGGACCCCTGTAGGTTACACAGAAGTGCCCAGGAATCAATCAGAACTGCTCCCAAAATGCATACGCGAGAGGGAGAGTAGAAAACTTCAAGCAGACCCAGAGATGAGCACTGCCTGATGCAACACCCCTGTTAAGCAAAGTTCTTACTGGGGAGCCTAGGGAGGAAACAAGGATTGGAAAAGATATTGGGTCTGAGTGGTGTTAACATTACACTGCTGTTGTGCTTTGCGGTGGTCTGTTTTGTTTTGTTTTTAATTCGGTGATTATTTTAAAATGGTTGGATTTAATTGTTATCTCCCATAGGATCCCTTTTTAATGTTGAAGAGCAGGGTAAAAATACATATTAAATTATCTTGAGTGTGAATAGTAAGTTAATTATTTTATTTCATCTATACCCTGCTTTTCTGCCAAGGCTGTTTACAATTTAGGATGCATTCCTGTGGTCCCTGGGAGGGGTGTGTCCCATGGGCCATAGGATAGGTGTCCCATGGTCCAGTTCTGGGCACCACACTTTAAGAAGGACGTAGACAAACTGGAGAGGGTTCAGAGGAGGGCAACAAGGATGATCAAGGGACTGGAAACAAGGCCCTATGAGGAGAGAGAGACTGAAAGAACTGGGCATGTTTAGCCTTCAGAAGAGGAGACTGAGGGGAGAATATGATAGCACTCTTCCATTACTTGAAAGGTTGTCACACAGAGGAGGGCCAGGATCTCTTCTCGATCATCCCAGTTTGCAGGACACGGAATAATGGGCTCAAGTGACAGGAACCCAGATTCCACCTAAACATCAGGAAAAATTTCCTGACTGTCAGAGCAATAAGACAATGGAACCAACTACCTAGGGAGGTGGTGGGCTCTCCCAATCTGGAGGCATTCAAGGTGAAGCTGGACCGCCATCTGTCAGGGATGCTTTGACCACCTGGATTCCTGCACTGAGCAGGGGGTTGGACTCGATGGCCTTGTAGGCCCCTTCCAACTCTACTTTTCTATGATTCTATGATTCTACTGTAGGCCAATCCCTTCTGCAAGTTTAGAGGGAGGTCCACCACAGATATTCTCCCTTGACTGGTGCTGGAAAGCTTCTATGCTGAGGCTGCTCAGAAAAAAAGGGGTGTTCTGGAGGCATGTCAGGGGGCCTCTTTGTTTCCTGGGCATGCCTCCAGAATGAGGGGAAAGTACCCCAGCCCTGGATCTGGTATTCTTATTTTCACTCCCATTGGAACAAATGGGATGAAAAAATAATAAAAGGCAACATAGTGGTTCTTCTTTGTGGTCTCTGTGACTTGCATGTATGGGTTATGTGCCTGCGTTATGTGCCTGCACAGAACAGTCATTTGGAACATACTAAAGCAGAGTTTTAGGTGGGAGCTCTGCCCACCCCTCTGCACCTGCTCCGGGTGTGGTTCCTGCCTATTGCTTAGTTCCTTTTCATTTGCCACAGCAACTGGCAGTGTTTGGAACGTGCTCTGTGTCTCATGGCCTTTTCGCTACAAATTGCACTGTTTCCCCTCCTGAGACAGTTGGGCGCAGTTCTTTTTCTCTCTTTTCCGTTCTTTCTATCTTTCCTGAGTTTTTCCTTTTTCATCTTCGCCTCTCAGGGGCGCATGGCCTCCAGGGCCTTCTTCAAAAAGTGCACCTACTGTGGCAGGAAGAGACCACTAACTGACAGCCACTTTTACTGTCTTTTGTGCCTGGGAGAGGCACAAAGAGTGGCCTCTTGCACCCACTGCCAGGACTTTATTAAAAGGCCAGAAGAAATAGGATGACCCGTCTCTGTGCCCTTTTGTGGAAACAAGCCCTTAAGGTGATGGATATGGCTGCCCTAAATGGGCCTCTTCACACCACCTCATCTTCCATCTGCACCAAGCCAGCACCAACTCTCTCTCTCCTGGTTGTCACACAGCATCCCCAGCGATGGAAGGGACTGCAGGACAATCATCCCCCGGTATCAGATATACCAGCTCTTTCTCAGGCATTGGCTTCAGTCTTACCTTCAAACCAACCTTTGGCCATGGCCGTTCAGCCCAGCCCACAATTTTGGTGTGAGCAAGATAGAGGACAGCGCCCCCTGCATCCTGTTCTGACATGGAGCCTATTGGTAGTCCTGGTGCAAATAACTGCAAAACCCTTCAAACCGATGTCTATGGCCAATCTAAGACTCCTTGCTGTGAAAGTAGCCTTCTTTGCCACCATTACCTGGGCACACTGAGTAGGTGAGCTCTGTGCTCTTCGCCACAATCAACCATATTTTATATTCCACCGAGATAAGGTAGTTTTGCTACCAGACCATTACTTTCTCCCTAAGAGAGTGTCCCAGTTTCATTTGGTTCAGAATACTGCGTGTTATCCATGTTCCTTCCACAACCTCCCTCCCTGTTGGGGATCAGGCTTCACTCGTTAGACATACGAAGGGCTCTTTCATGCCATTTACAACGTACTTCCTCTTTTCGAGCCACTTGGGCCCAAGGAAAGGACACCCAGTATCCCCACAACACTTCCCCAAGTGGCTTGTGTTGACCATACTCCTTGCTTAGCAGCTTGCATGCCTTCTGCCGCCTCTACATGTCTGTGGCCACACAACTAGGGCCCACGGCATCATCTGCTGCTATCCACCAGGGCATTCCACTTCCCCAACTGTGCAGTGCTGCACTGTGGGCTCAACCTTCAACCTGTATTAAATATTATCACCTGGACATCAGAGCTCATACAGATGCAGTCTTTGCCAGGGCGGTCCTCTCTATAATCCTAGGATGACGTCTCCCTGCTCCTGTAAGCTTCTTGCTTTTGAGTCATCCAGATGTGTGAGTCACAGAGACCACCACGAGGAAGGACATGTTGCTTACCTGTCACTGTGGTTCTTCAGGTGATCATCTGTGTGAACTCGCACACACAACCCCACCCTCCTTCTTGCTTTAGTGCCTCACTCTTAATTTATTCCTCCGCTGTGGCTGACCAGGGACTGAGCGGCAGGCAGGACCCACGCCTGGAGTATGTGCTCCTGCCTAAAACTCTGCTCAGCTCCAGAATGTTCCGAATGACTGTTCTGTGCAGGTGCATGACCCATATGTGTGAGCTCACAGATCACCACTTGAAGAACCACAGTGACAGCAGGTAAGCAATCTGTTCTTTCTCCGCTATAGGCCCTTCCCATCCCTCCTCCCCATAGGATTGCTGTGTTAAAATACCCTTTAAAAAAACAACAACAAATATTAGCAAGAAGAGTTTTCTCAGACCCTTGGTGATCTCAGCTCTCTGCTGTGTGGCCTTGTTTTCTGAGTAAATGGCCATTCCTGTCTCCATCTCCTTTTTCTCTCCAGCATCTTAGGTTTTCTGGTGGGCTGGCACATTTCTTTCCCCTACCATCCCAGTCTGCTGACGAGTGGCTTTTCTGTACTGCTGTGGCTGTATTTCATGGATTTCAAACTCATTTGACTGTGCTGATGGTTCTGAGATGTTGTTGTTGTTTTTTCCTTTTCAGTTTGCTACATGCCTAGAGGCCTTTTTTGCTGTTTGTGCCGTGTAATTAAAAACAATCTATTACTGTGTCTGAAGGGTGGTAGCAATGGAGCTGCATGTCCAACAGTGCCTCCTACCCCTGATTGCTGCAGACAAGCAGCTCCTGTGATTTGATTAAAATAAATACCACCCTGTGCCCCCATCCAACTGCCTTTCCTTGTGTTTGCAATTTTTGTAGCAAGGCATTAGGTTCTGTAGCAGGGAAGGGACAAGGGAGCGCTATGCCTGCCTCTGTTCCATTCCTTTTAGTACATGCCATATAAAATTGGGATAAATATATTTTTAATATGTCTTTAATGATAGGTAGTAACCACGTTTTAAAACAACTTATAAAAATACAAAAAAAGTAGTCTGTGACCACAAGAAGCCTTTGTTTATCCCCAGCAGTTAAATGTTCTTCCAAATAGAAATGTCTTGTATTATTGCGTTGTTTATGCAATACACTCTGGCGATGACTTAGTCACATCTCTTGGAGGAAAGAAGCCCAAAGCTGGGGCATACAGGAGTGTTTGTGATGGGGGTGTGGGTTGACAGTGACATTTGGACCATTTTATTATTGCACAGATGTGTGAGGAGGGGAGGAATCATTCCAGATGTGCTGCAGTGTTGCATGGATGTGGCCTGGTATATTTTATTTCTTTACTTTGAAGATGTATGCATTACCTTTTATCTATGGTTTCAAGGCTGTTTTCAAATATTAAAACAATACATGCATTTAAAACAATCCACTGAGCATCTTATCCATTGGGCCATGCATTGACCGCTTCCATCGTGCACCACTTTTGTGCAGCTGGTTCCTGCTGTGCCATTCTGTGGGACAGAATGTCCTTACAAAAGTTAAAAGGGGGCTCCTTGTTGGAGCAGATGTGTGTGTGGTCCTGCCTCACACCAGTACAAAATGCCTGTATTTCTTAAATATTTTTTCCCCTTTTCTCCTACTGATCTTTGCCAGAGAGTGACAGCTTCTCTAATTAGGCAAATGCAAGGTAACCTTAGCAACTCCTTGCAGGCGACAAGGACTCATCTCCAGCTGCCCTTGGAGGCAGCACGTTGAGCATGAAGTGGCCTCTCTCGGAAGGGCTGGCAGAGATCCTGCTGCTTGCTCCGAGGGCTTCTTTTCCTGACACGGGGTTAATACAGCCTGTGGCATCTCCTTGCTGGATGAAGAGAACCCACAAATGACAAGGCCGTGTTGTTTAGTCTGTGCTCACTTTCCCCCCCCAGCCTTCAGGTGCTGGATTGACATGTGAGAGAGGGGAGTGGGGAAGCATCTTAAGTCTCCAGGAGATGCATGGAAATGTGTGTGTAGGAGGGAAGGCAATGCTGTAACTTCATATTCCAAGTAGGTGCTCATTTTTGAGCTTAAGAGTTCATAGCACATGTTTTTATACCAATTCAGCTTCTCTGTTTGTATTCGCGCTGGGTTCAGCAAAACTTTCTTGGCTCACCCGACAGGTTAGGTTAGTCAGTGTCGATGAGGATATAGTGCTACTTTCCTTTTCTTTCCTCGTGCCCCCAGGAATAAAACAAACAATATTTTATCATTTCTTCAGCACTTTCATTGCAGAAATGTAAAACATGTCTTGCAGCTGCTACTGAGTCAGAGTAGAGAGGGCCCAAAAGATTAAAAAACACACAACAACATCAATTTATCAGCCACTCACAAATCAGCTGGCATCACAAGGAGACAAAGGGGGAACCTGGTAGAGGGTGTATACAATTATAGATGGTGTGGAGGAAGTAGAGAGAGAAATGTTTCTTCACGCACTCAAAATACTAGAACTCAGGGTCATGCTGATAGGGACGGGTGAATCTGTCAACTCTCCTGTTCAGTTTTTCTAAAATAAATAAATACATCTCAAGATCTTTCTATCCTGTTTTTGAAGAAATTTGGTAAGTTCCTATAAAGAAGTGAACGGAAGCAGAATTCTCACCCATCTTCACTGGCCAAATTCAATAGGGACAGCTATTCCCCACATGGCGAGGACCATGATGTACCTGCCTGCCATGTAGCTGTTCAGGATGAGGACCATGTTTGGGGGGGGGGGGAGGTGGCAGTCCTAATTCAGATTCACACCCCCAAATCCAGCCCTCTGCCTGGATGGACAAATCTGTCAGTTTCACTTTCCCCACATTCAATTTTTTTAAACCTCATGTGTTGTCCCCCCCTCCAATTCTGTTAAGAAGAAATTTATGAATTTTCGTAAGTTCTTATTAAAAAAAAGAAATATGAGCTGGACAGAATTCTTACCTTGTCATTGAGTGAAACTGGTGGGCAAGTAGATACAACAGGACAGATGAAAGAAAGGGCACACAATGCAGAGTTTATCTTATGGACGTGTCTGCCACAAGATGTGGTGATAGCCACTAGCTCTGATAGCCTTAAAAAGGGATTAGACAAATTGATGGAGGAGGAAAGTCTCTCAGTGGCTATTAGACATAATAGCCAAATGGCCATCCCATGTTCAGAGTCATTATACCGCTAAACGGAAGATTAGAATGGAGCTACATGCCTCCACACTTATATTAGTATAAACATCGGTAGTATAAAGATCTGTAGTATACCTGTAAATCTAGTGGCAGAATAGGGAGGTGGTGGGCTCTCCAACACTGGAGGCATTCAAGGTGCAGCTGGACAGTCAGGGATGCTTTGACTTGGATTCCTGCATTGAGCAGGGGGTTGGACTCGATGGCCTTACAGGCCCCTTTCAGCTCTACTATTCTATGAATATACCACTAAATAAGCAGTGGGAGAGGGCTCTTGCCTTCAGGAATTTCCCAGAGGCATACGGTGGGAAAAGGGGTGCTGGACTAAATTGACCTTTGGTCTGATCCAACAGGGCTGCTCTTGCATTCTTACCTCTTAGCTTGTGTGAGAATAAGCACTCAGCCACGAAGCTGTTCCAAAAGTGCCTCTAGCCAGTTATAACTCTCAGTGTAACCTCCCTGAGAAGGTTGCTGTGAAGATAAAATAGGGGCAGGGTGGACTATGCACCCTCCTGAGCTCCTTGGAAGAAGGGTGGAATGTAAGTGTGGTGAACAAAACGACAACGGCAACCCTCAAGGCTGACTTTCAGGCTTCCTGCTAATTTGCCCAGTTCAGATCTACCCTTTTCATGTATATTGAAAAGGAATTCTGTTGGGGGGGCTGGTGACTCCTGTGGCAGTGGGGCTCCTCATCCATTGCAGCCTTTATTCTGAGCTTTATGGGAGCTATCCGTGGTACTGGCCTCCAGCCCCAAAATAGGTTCAGCACCATGGATAGCTCCTATAATGCTCAGAATGAAATCTGCAATGGATGAGGAGCCCCACTGACACAGGAGTCACCCGCCTCCCCTGCCTTAGCAGAAGGGTTGGTGTCGTCTGTACTCCTTTGGAAGCGTTGACTGGCACAGTTCTTCTCTTCTTGCCTTTTTATTTTACTGTATTGCTGGACCAGGATTAAAGGCTACCTGCATGAACACAGTGAGGTACATGCTGTTTTCGTAGCGTGCCTTTGTAACTTCAACACCCCCCGACCCAATCCTAGTTGGTTCCTGCTCCCGCTGATGCTCTGTCACTCCACAGACAGCGTTCCTGGCCTCTCTCTCTCTCTCTCTCTCTCTCTCTCTCTCTCTCTCATATATAATAGGAGCTGGGAGTGAGTCAGGGTGAAAATGAGTTGAGGCCGCTTGAAGGGAGATAAGCTTAGACGTAAACTGTGATTTTCTGCCCTGTGAGCCCTATGCATGGATTTCATCTTTTAATGGAAGTGCAGTAAATAAAAGCCATTTTCACAATAAGCTGAGCAACAGGTCATAAGCGCCTGAGCCACTGAAATTGATAGAAGTGAGCTAAGCGTAACAAATCTCCCCAAAATTGCACCAGGCTCCACGGTTCCAACTCCCTTCCTACTACATCTCACCAATTACAGCCAGCTACAATTATTTCTGAGCTAGAGCTTTCTCCAGTTTAAAATCCATGCATAGCTGGGAGATTCTGTATCTTTGCTTCTCTCTCTCTCTCTCTCTCTCTCTCTCTCTCTCCTCTCTTGCTTTCTAAATAGATTTGTATTGTGGGGGGAGGGGGCGACACACAGTTGGTAGAGATTCCATTTTGAAAGGGCTTCCCTGGTTTCAACTAAGGGGGAAACTGCTGGTCATAGTGAAGAAGCATGATGAATTACTGATGTGAATGGGAGGACCCCTACTCAGCTGAATAAGTAAGCCACTGTTGTTATGCTACTACATCTCCTGGGGACAGCATGTTATTGTAGTCGAGAATCGTTTCTTGCAACAGGTGAGCAGGCAGCAGGATCCGTAAGTGTTCTCTTCTGTGTCTGAATCCCACAAAGATCCACCCACCGTCTTCCATTATTCTAGTTCCTTTGGGTATCTTGTGGCCCCATGCCCCTAGCCATCTGTGCTGATAAAAAGCCCCACATAGTTAGAATTCCAGAGTGGGTGCTTGAAGGATCAGGCCCTCGACACACATATGCCCTTAGTCTCCAAAGTTTTCTTAGCTACATACTAAACGGTGGCAGTCAAAAGGTCTCAGAAACCATGCCGTTTCTTAGAAAGCAATCCCATTTACATGCTCTCCCAACTGGCTGCTATTGTAGCCGTTTCTTCTTCATGGTCTCAGTGCAGCCCCACATGTGGGTTCGGTGCCTGCATAGAGCATCGTTTGGAATGTTCTAGAGCAGGGCTCTCCAACCTTGGGTCCCCAGATGTTGCTGGCCTACAGCTCCCAGCATACCCAGCCAGCATGGCTAATGGCAAGGGATTCTGGGAGCTGTAGTCCCGCAACATCTGGGGACCCAAGGTTGGAGAGCCCTGTTCTAGAGCCAAGCCATTGAAACATTCTGGTGCAGAGGCCTGACCCAGTAGTGAGGATGCATGCCTACAGGGGTATGGTCGGCACTTTCCTGCTCAGTTCCTTTCTGAGCACTGCAGCAGCATTTGGAAATCTCTCCTCCAGGTCTGGCATTTGAAATAAGGCTTTGCCCCCCACCCTTGCTTTAGTTAAATTTTATTGTGTCTCATACTCTTTTGTTGCTGTAATTTTCATTTCTTCTCCCTTTGCCATCTTTATTTTGCCTTGGTTTCTCTCCCCTTTCCACCCATGTGCCTATGGCATATTGGACAGTCTTTTAAAAATGCAGTGACTCTCATGGTAACTTTCCCATTGGTTTGTGTTCTTAATTGCTTAATATGCAACCATTCCAACATTCAGTCCTTGACACATAAGTCTGTCTGTCTCTCTCTGTCTCTGTCTCTGTCTCTGTCTCTCTCTGTCTCTCTCTCACACACACACACACACACACTGCAAAATCGAATTTCATGAAGTAATAAAATGCCCTTAAAGAGGCCTGATGTGTTTTGGTGAAGACATTAACAAAGAATACAGTTTTCCTATTAAAGCAACATCAATCACTTGGTTAGAATGTTCTAGCCTTTCATCCTTCAAAGAAGCAAACAAAACAAGTTTTAAATGAAATAACCACATCTATTTTAAAAACACGCACCTTTGCTATTTTGGTACGCATCTGCATGTGGAATATTTCTCCTTCTGAAATCCGTGTTCTGTTCTTTTTAGCGTTGCTTATATAGTTTTAAAGAAAGCTAACTTTGCATTGAACTAGAGCACTTTTAGAACATCCAGGACAAAGTAGTGTGTTGACATGTGAATGTCTTGAGAACATGTAAGTCATTCAGTGCCTTTCTTTGGGCTGGGTGGCAAACTATAACATGACAGAGATGGTTGTTTCCTTTCTTTCACGTTTTTCCATGGTGGATGACCTAATATTTGAAACAGCTGTTTTCTGCTCCTTAAGACGTGGTGCTTCATACAATGCAAACCTTAATTTCAATTCTTAAAACAACTCACTGCTGCAGGATGTGGTGATGGCCCTCCTGTTGGGACTGTCCTAGCACTAACAGTCAGAAGGCAATGTGCAGCTCCTTAGTCTTTTCTTCCTTAAGTTAACATGTTTTCCATGGTAAGATCAATGACTGGAAGGAGCAGTGGGAAAACACAGGAGGGTCATGAGTGGAAGATGTTGTCATCTGGGCCCCCTGTAACATTCTGTGAATGAAGCAGGGCAATAAAAGCCTCGTTTGGAAGCACCCTTAGACAGTCATTGTCCTTGGGCATGGTCTACACATGCAGGAGAATGAAGTGGCAGAATCCTGGGGTGTTGGTGTGGACCATACCATTTCAGACTGCAGGTAGAGGATGCCAATATTTTACACTTCCTCATGGAAAAAAAATTCCTTGTGGGTTAAAAAATAATAATAGCAAATTGGAGCTAAAAGGTTTGAGCCCAGCCTATTCACTGCTTTGCTCTTTTTGAAATTGCACAGGTTTTGTTTGTTTGTTTTTCAACAGAGTGGACCATTAAAAATGTGATTCTTCCACCATATGCTGTTAGACATGGTATAGTCCATTCTACCACCTCATTTCCACCTCATCCGGCTGCACATGTAGATGCAGGACAACATTTTCAGACAGGTTCGTGGAAGAGGAGAGGTCCATCAGCAGCTATTAGCCATGTAGCCATGATAGTAAAATGGAACTCCATCTTCAGAGGCAGTGTAACTCTGAGTACCATTTTTTTTAGTAGTGGGGGGAGCAGTAAGGGAGGGTTATTGTCTTCACGCCCTGTTGAGTAGTTTCTCAGAAACATCTGCCTGCCCATTATGGAATACAGGATGCGAGACTAGATGGATCTTTGGTTTGATCCTTCAGGACTCTCAGGGTTATGGTGGTGGAAGAATAGCTAATGGGTAGCAGATCTATAGACGCATGAAATAATTTTGTCAGCTCTTTAAAATTCTGCACTTGGAGAACACGGGATAAGAGAGACTTCTTGGACTTCGTCTCCTTTTTTTAAATTGCCATCTTGTTCCTGGTGCTTTATTTTTTGTCACCACATTTTTAAACTTATGGGGGCAAGCAAAATGAAATTTTAGTAAGGGTTCACATGGGTGTACAATGTGCAAGTTATTTCTTACTCCCCCGCCTTAGCCCAGTAGCTGATTCCTAACAATAAATCGACTCAAGGACACATTGTTCTTTCCCCCTTTCACAAAATCTAAGCTGTACTTGCGGTATATTCCTGTAGCGAGTAAAATCAGTTGAGAACTTAGTGCTAAAAACAACCCTGTGTTAAGTCATCTGATCAAAAATTATGCAGATTAAATACATATGCATGAAGTTCCCTAGTTTGCATAATACATTTTTATAGAGAAAAGGACTTTTTTTAGCAGAATGACCAGTTTGTTTGTTTTTTAAACTTGGGTTACATTAGAAGGAGAAAGGAAATGATGGCATACTTTCACATTCTTACATGGTTATGGGAAATAAATGTACAAAATGGATAGTCTGAAAAATTGATTAATATTTTGCTTCTATTGGGAGCTCCAGTCCAGTATGCAGGGGAATTGTGCATCCTGGATCCTTTAAAACCCTTTTTGAGTTGCCGTCTCTGCCATTTGATGTGTGTTCTGCACAGTAATAGAGAATAAAATTAAATGAAATAAAAATCTGACCATCTTTGTTTTTAGTGATGCATCTCCTCATACTGTGTGGAAGCCAGACTTGATACATTCTGTGTGTGTGTGTGTGTGTTCCCCAATTCCCCAAAACATGATGATTTTATTCCTTATTTTCTTAGTGTTAATAAAAAGCGCTGAACCAACTTTGTGTAAATTGTATTTGCTTGCATGAGCGTATGGCCAATAACAACAACCGAATCAAATATTTGTCCAAAGGCAGCCAGGACTCTATGTGAATAAGGCTGAAGGAGATGAGGCATTACATGCACAGGGGATACAAACACGCTCCGAGTAAAATGCATGCCACCTCTTCTGTGTGAAATGAGACAGTACACAGCCCAACTTGGCGTGGGATGGTTCTGTGCCTTGCTCCCCCTGGGTTGGAAGCTTGAGCTTTTTTTACTGCTCTAATAATTGCCGCCAGTGCATGTGGACAAAATATTTCTCAGTTTGAGTACTGGCTATTCCATCAGTACATGTTTGATGCAGAGTGTACAACCTCCTCCATATAGCCAAGTCTGTTACTTTACAGTGTGCCCTGTGCATGTATGCACACCTGCCAGGGCCAGCCCAACGTATTTTGCTGCCTGAGGCCAAGTCAAGATGGATGTCCCACTCATTCCACATACAGAGGCCAGCCAGATTGAGAGCTGAGTCCCTGGCAATGGGACAGTGCCCTCCACTGCACCTGAGGGCAGCAGGCAAGTGGCACACACAACTCTGCTGTCCCAAGACCTCACTGCCCTTCAGCATCTGTCACACAAGGTGGCTGCCTCACTCTTCCTAATGGTAGGGCTGGCCCTGCCCACCTGCCTGCTGCCACAATAAATATTAGCTGTAATTTTTTTTGGTGCCAAGACCATTTAGTCTCTATCAGCAAGGGGCTATAAATGCACAGAAGCTTTCTGCCCATGTACTCCTGGTTGGATGGGGAACTGCATGCACAAACAGGGGCTGCTGTATGCGCAGTTCTCCAGGTCAATGTAGCAGCTGCACATGCACTGCCTTCCAGGTAATTCATGATGGTGCCAAATAGCTGATAGGCGCGATTGATGCTTAACTGCCCATGCTATCTGTACAGAGCCCTTGCTATTGCGTGTATGCACAGTTGGACTGGAGCCTTCAGCGGCTGTTCTAATTCTAAGCCAAGGCACTGGATCCTGCCACTTCCCAGATTATGCCACCCACGTTGTCTCCTCCACTTCCTCTTCCCCTATCTAGGCTGGTGCCTGGGGCGTTCTTCTGATGATGATCATGTGTAGCGTAATGGCGACGTAACTTAGAAGTTTCCTAGCTCAGTTTTGCGAAACACAAGTAAACAGGTGTGTGAACTACAACCATCCCATCTGTCCCCCTGCACCCAGCCAGTTTTGAGGCCGTTGGGGTAATATTTTATTTACATGGACCGTTATCACCTAGTGACAATTATATTGTTGGATGGAAAACATCTGAACTCTGTAAATCAGCCTTGTATTAAAGCACTTGCCTGGTAGCCGTAGGCAGCCAGGAATTACATATAGGTGAGTGGGCGGGCAGAGGAGAGATCGTGCACTCTGCTGCTCCTCTGCAACCAGCACGGAAACTGGCTGCCAGTGGAAGGAATTCCCCTCCTCTGCATTCAGCATAGAAATGCAGTGTGGGCTGCGGCCCTCTGCAAGGTTTGAGAGGGCCCTGGGTGATGCGTTCTCTAATGGCCCCTCTTCTCTGTCATTGGGCTCTGGTGGGCTTACCTGGCATTGGTGACAGGCACTAGTAGAGCTGGGGGTGTCTGTCTGCCTTTCCCCCACAGTGCCACAGAGTTACTCTATGTGGGGGCATTGTGGGAAAATTAAAAAGGTGGGTAGACCCTGCCACGGCACTGCTCAGGCTCAGCATGCTACGCAATGGGAAAAAGGGGGTCCAGGGAAGGCATCAGCCGTGGACCTTGCTGGGATTCTGGCCCAAGGATACCAGGTGCTGATGCTGACACTGGTGTGCTCTCCATCCTCTGCTAGCCCCTTTACCTAAAAAGCGCTAATGCTCTGGGACCAGGCTATTTGAGGGACTGCCGCCTCCCACATGAATCTGCTCACCCACTGAGTTCATCCTTGGAGGCCTTTCTCTGTGTGCTGCCCGGACTAGGGACAAGGCCTTCTTGGTTGTATTACCACAACTCCATACCTCCCTCCTAAGAGAGGTCTGCTAGGCTTTTACGCTGGTAGTTAAACCATTCTTATTCTGATAGAATATTGATCTGTGCCAAATTCTTGCTTGCTAAGTGGACTTGTGTGTGTTGGCTCTGTTTTAATGTTCTCTGTATTTAGTTTCTATATTGTATAATTTTAATGTTATAAACCACCTTTTGATGCCTGAAAGGTAGGATATATTTTTTTTAATAGATAAAAAAAAGGTTTTGCTTAGGCCAGCTTTATGAAGGGAAACAACCAGAATTATGCTTGGTAATTGCAGAAAAGTCTCTGTCTTGTCCAATACGGAGTGTTGCCTCCTGAAAATTAAGTGCTCTGTTATAGTTTCTTTTTAAGTGATGCAATTCTGGCATGGAGTAATTAAACTGGTTCAGTCTTGAAAACTGGCTTATGTCCAGAATAATTTGGAAGATCTTGTTAGCACTGAATCTGGTAAGAAAAAAAAAAAGTTTAAATTAGTCAAGGGAGAGCATATTATGCTTATACATTTTAAGTGCCAGTATCTAGTTTTTGCCCTATAAATCCATCTGGCTCATCTTCCAGCAGGTACGTTAGAAATTATGGGTTTGACTTAAAGTACAGCATGACACTTAAAAAAAGAAAAAAACAGTTTGGCATGAGGTTAGGGTAGAAAATAATCTTGACTCAATTGTAAAACATTTTATAGCTTCTGATAACCAGTTCTAGCAAGTGTTCTAAAGAGATTGCACTTTGCCTGTTCATTCGCAAATTGTACATGATTAATTAGAACAGACTTCTGTCGGGTAAGCTGTCCGCTACATCTCTCTGGCATAGGGATTGTTCCTGTTTCAAACCAGTCTTACTCTCTCCCATAGCACTTTTAGCATACATGTAAGGTGTTTTACACGGACGCCTAAAAATGTACAGTCTGAATGTTAACAAACATATTTGAGTGCCAGTGTGGCATAGTGGTTAGAGTGTTGGACTGGGACTCGGGGAGATCCGGGTTCTAGTCCCCACTCAGCCATAAAGCTCACTGGGTGACTTTGGGCCAGTTATAAGAACATAAGAAGAGCCCTGCTGGATCAGACCAAGGGTCCATCTAGTCCAACATTCTGTTCACACAGTGGGCAACCAGCTGCCCATGGGATCCCACAAGCAGGACATGAGTGCGGCACCACCCTCCTGTCCATGTTCCCCAGCAACTGGAGTACATAGACATACTGTCTCTGATACTGGAGGAAACATATAGTCAATCAGGACTAGTAGCCATTGATAGCCTTCTCCATGAATCTGTCCACTCCAATCCCCTTTTAAAGCCCTCCAAAGTTGGTGGCCATCACTACATCTTGTGGAAGTGAATTCCATGCTTTAAGTGTGTTACAAAGTCCTTCCTTTTGTCCTTGACTCTCAGCCTAACCTACCTCATCACAGGGTTGTTGTGCGGATAAAATGGAGAGGAGGATTATGTAAGCCGCCTTGGATTCCTTGCAGGAAAAAAAGGCGGGATATCAATATAATAAATAAATAAATATATATATTTGTAAATGAAAAAAACCCATACAGGTTAAAACTGATTGATTGTAGATTCAGGATAGGCAAAAGAAAGGACTTCATCACAGAGCATGCAGTTAATCTGTGCAGTTCTTTGCCACTAGATATGGGTAATGGCTGCTAGGCTAGATGGCTTTAAATGGGGATTACACAAATTCATGGTGAATAGGTCTGTTGTCCGCCTGTCGAAGGCTATTAGTCATGATAGCAATCAGAGATCGTATGCCACTGAATCCCAGTTGGGGGGGAGGGGGGGCATTGACGTGAGTAAACTACATGCCTCTTACTCAGTAGTAATTTACTTTCTTTAATCTTGCCTCTTACTCAGTAGATATTTACTTCCTTTAATCTTTTAGATGGCACTTCATCATAAGCTCTCTGAAAAATCCACCTGAATTATAGCTGCCTGCCAGGTCACCTTTCTCTGCAACTTTCATTCACTATTTCTCTTTTAAATAACTGACAGGTTAGTGGCCTGGATGGGTTTTCTCTGGACTTTTTTTTTTTTTTAATCCACTTAACCTAATCAGATTATACTTATCCAAATGCTTCGCTGTCCTGACCCTTAATTTGAAATTGTGCCAGTTTTGTGGGAAGAGTCTAATATCTACCTTTGATTCATATATTTTTAAAAGGGGGAAATCCACTGTCTTCATTGTTTTAGGGAAGTAGCTACTATTAACCTCTCCTTGATGGTCTGTATTAGCAGCATGCGTGTTTATTTATTTATTATATTTCTATACCGCCTTTCTGCTAAGGCACCCAAAGCGTTTTACAATGTTTAAATACTCAAACAAACAAACATTACCCACCCACCCCAACCATACATACACCAGTTCTCTCTCAGGCCAACTGAAGGTTTCTTCTGGAGCTGCTGGTACAATCTCCCTGGCCTGGGCTTTTCTTCTGCCTTCCCTCTGTAGCCCCAGGGAAGGCAGGGGAGGGGCTGCCCCAACAGTCCTCTCAGGCCGGTGATGATGATGGGTGATGGTCGTTTCAGGAGCTGATGGCATTTGCTCCCTGGCCTGGGCTTCATGTGTGCACTTTCCTGCAGGAGCTACCATTACAGGCTTCACCTTTTCCCAATGGTAGTTTGTATATTTCTGTGGGAACTAGCATCAATAAAGGAGAAATAGCTTTTGTCTCCTGTGGCCAAAATATTTAGATTGACTTAGAATCATAGAAAAGTAGAGTTGGAAGGGGCCTACTACAAGGCCATCGAGGCCAACCCGCTGCTCAATGCAGGAATCCCAAGTCAAAGCATCATCCCTGACAGATGGCTGCCTGGCTGCACCTTGAATGCCTCCAGAGTGGGAGAGCCCACCACCTCCCTAGGTAGTTGGTTCCATTGTCTTATTGCTCTAACAGTCAGGAATTTTTTTCTGATGTTTAGGTGGAATCTGGGTTCCTGTAACTTGAGCCCATTATTCTGTGTCCTGCAAACTGGGATGATCGAGAAGAGATCCTGGCCCTCCTCTTTGTGACTTCATCTGATGTGCTGTGGTACTGCAAGGAAGTATGGGATAACAACTATTATTTGAAATGGGGGGGAACCCTGGTACAAATGGCAAATATTTGACATTGGACGGATTTGTTATGGTGTCTGGAAGTTAACAAAGCTAAGTAGTAAGTATTAAAGTAGACCAGAAGAGAGAGAACATTCATAAAATGGGATTCTGATTTTTATTTATTTATTTATTTATTTATTTATTATATTTATTAATCGCCCATCTGGCCGGTCACCCGGCCATGGTTAAACATTTTTAACCATGTTTTCATCATAGGGCATGAAGCAGATGATTGTCATAAACCATTAGCTTAAATCTGGGGTCCACAACGCAGCACCCAGGGGTGCCTCCAATGGCACCCGCGAAGGGGTCCCCAATGTGGTGCCCATGGACAGTTGAATTTTATTTTTATTTATTTTTTATTCCCCCCATTTTTAAAATATGCGTACATGGATTTGTATGAAATGCATACAACCTTCTAGCGATTATACATAGGCTTCAACAAAAGCAGACCAAATATCTAAATAAGTATCCATTTGAAGTTGGCATCTATATGCCACCATGCATATCTCAATCCATTGCATTATAGGAGGTGAGTGTTTATCCTTCCAATTTTGTAATATCAGTCTTTTAGCTGTCAAAAGGGTGCAGAGAATCCATTTATGCTGACCATTTGTTAATTTCCATGAAGTAGGTAGATAATTTAAAAGAGCATGGACATCAGTGAATATTAAAGGCTGTTCCAGTACAAAATTTATCTATGTCATAACCACCTCCCCAAAAGAAGCAACTAGTGGACATTGCCAAAACATGTTTAAAAGAAGCATTAGCTGTATTGTACCACCAGCAATTAGCTGAATTGGACAATCTCTAATTAAAGAGATGTTGTGGTGTCCAATAGACACAATACAAAAGTTTTTGCTGAATAGGACACAGCCTAAGATCCATAGGTGCAACAGGTATAGATGCCAAAGCAGCGATCCACTGATTAGGCATCTTGTGATGGTGACCCCTGGCTTAAAGTATTTTAAAATGTTCATAAAGACAGGCTACAGTTTAATGTAGTTCTCATATAGGCAGGTTATGGTTTACCCATAGACTGTTAGCTTCAGTTTGCATTCTGTGCACTGGCTTTGACTTACTCAACAGTGCTGGTGCTTGCTAGCTGAAGTAGACATTTTGGTGTATATCTGAGATGTTTTACATCCATATCCTAAAATGTACGAATGTCAAGAAATGTGTGCTATTGCATGTATCTTATGGATACAATGGTTAGGGTGGAAGGATTCACCTTTTCTCCCTGCTGTAAGAACATACAATGAGAACAGCTTTGTAGTTCCTATTTCTCACAGATATCAGCGAGATGTTTTCAGGAAGCCCACAGATAAATAATTAGGGATGGATGGATTACACTATTTCTGGCCCATCTCACTTTCATATGTGCTTACCCATAAGTCTGTTCTGTCCTGTTTCTGCACTAACCTGCAACTTTAATTTTTTTCACATTTAGATTGTGTGTGTGTGTGTGTGTGTGTGTAACTCCCACTACAAATTAGGCAGCTGCCAACCTTTCTGGCTTTTTGCGCCTACTGAAAACATACCTTTTCCAACAAGCAATCTTAGGAAGGTAATGTTGTCCTTTGTTACGAAGACTTGTTTTTAGTACATTGCTTAGAAATTTCTTTAATGTAAGTGATTCATAAATATTGCTGAATAAATGATACATCTGATGGTTCGCTACGTTCCAATCTATACACTAGTCCAGGGGGTGCAGATTAGGTCAGTTTGTAGTTGAATTTACAAAGATCAAATTCCTCAAGCATCCCTAAGTGAAAGCAATAATGTCCTCCTGCTGCCGCCATGGTTCATTCTTTGTGTTCTTTGGCTGTATCTCAGTGGTAGGGCACACAGAACTGATAGCCAGCATATCATCTGTTCTCAGGCAGTGGATTCTTAGCAGGTCTGTGTAGAGCATTTTATCCATGGAGCTGCCAGGTATTGAACCTGCAACGTTCTATGTAGATGGTATTTATTTATTTATTATATTTATGAATCGCCCATCTGGCCAGACATCCGGCCACTCTGAGCGATGTACAGTCCAATAAAACACAAGGGGACACACACACACACACACACACACACACACAGTATAAAACACAATTAAAAACAGTACAAAACTTAAAAATCCTAACCCACCCCATATTCCCACCTGAAAAGCCATGTTTTTAATGCCCGGTGGAAGCTAATCAAGGAAGGGGCATGGTGGAGGTCACTGGGGAGAGAGTTCCATAAATTGGGGGCTGCCACAGAAAAGGCCCTCCTCCTAGTCCCCACCAGCCTGGTTTCTCTGGCTGATGGGACAGGGAGAAGGCCATCCGTGGCAGATCTTGTTGAGCGGCCTACTTGATTGAGCTACATAGACAAACAAGTGTGACCTGCAAAAAATTGCAGTGTGAAATGCTCCTGTTCTTGGATGCAGACATACCTTCTTTCGGGATACTCCATTCCATCCCGCTCCTCTGTCCCCCCCCCTTTCTAGCAAAACTATTCTAGCAAAATGGCTCAGGCTGGCTCAGCTTGTCTGAGCGTGGAAAGCTAAGCAGGGTCAGGCCTGGTTATTCCTTGGATGGGAGACCCCCTCCTCTAGTTTCCTGCATTGAGCAGGGGGTTGGACTCAATGGCCTTGTAGGCCGCTTCCGACTCTATGATCCTATCCTATCCTATCCACCCCCACCCCGCAGCCTGTCAGAATTTTATGGTCACTGAGCATGCTCAGTCCTTACTGAGCTGCTTCTGGGTTCCCCCCACCCATTCATCCCCCCCCCAAGTCTTTTCCTACTTTTTCAAACCCTGAGGATCCTCTGCTTGCTGATACCTCTGCCTTATTTTGCAGCAGCCCCATTTTGGCTATAAAGCCATCATAACTTAGCACCTGAGCACCTGAGTTTGCTATTATAGTCTGAATCTGTGTAAGGCAGATTAATATGTTCATACAACAAAAGCTTTGGCTGTGGTTTGTACAAGTGGCTCTTGTTTTCATTCTCTTTCTAAAGGGAAGTGGGAGAATAGGTGAGAGGCTTCTCCTAATTCTCTGAATGTTAGATAGTTCTTGAAATTATCTTGTAGCATCAGGGGGCAAGCTTTTACATTGTGTAGTTATTTGGGCATGCGTTTTGCCTGAAGAAGAATTCTGTACAGTTCAAAAGCAACTTGACCCACTAAAAGGTATCATTTCAAGAACTGAACTGCTCTCAATCCTATTGCTTGTTCTTTGGGACCAATAAAGGCAGCCAGTCTTCTGTAGCTGCATATTTGCTTTGGCTAGAACTCCTGACACGGAGAATGTTAAATATTAAGTCCTTCTTAGGATGCTTTCTCAGCAGCATTGTAATAGTGTTCATTTTTCAGGGTCCATACTTGGCAACCTAAAATTTGTAAAGCTCATTGTGGCACATCCTCTTTTCACTGCACCCTTGTAATGGATATATCCATTCTTGGCATCTAGGAAAGGTATTCAGAATATCACATTAATTTATTAAAAAATACTTTAAATAAATAAATCATTCCTAGCAAGGATCTACAGTAATTAAGAAATAGGACCCTAGATTGAAGAATAAATAGCTGAATCTCCTGTTGGCTGATGAGGTGTTATAAAGTAAAAACTAAGCATGATTATGGAAAAAGCTCTGGTGTGGGGGGGAGAACCCAGCTCTATTGCTGTTTCATTTTGGACTGCACTGGCCATGTATCAGCTGACAATAAAAAAAAAATCCTGAAGTTACTGCCTCCAAGCACAGCTATAAAAACATTGCATGGAACAAATAATCATAGGCAAGACCACTCTGCAATTCTGAAGTAAGCCTGTGGATGAAAAGAAAGAATATAGAGGAGTTGGGGGTGGTCCTCCTTTTTTTATATTTGGTGAGTTCCCACCTCATCTTGTCTGTCATTTCAGCCTTGTTCAGATTTTCTTGGTGCATCAGATCCTACCCACCCAATATTTTGATTCCATCGTGCAGTATAAAATTGCATCATGGCTATCGCTAACGGACTTATATGCGCTGGTTGTGGTACTGAAAATCGGTGAAGTCAGCAGTTACCAGCTTTTAAGAGGATGCTCTTAAGGAGGTTGGTATGCTTTAAGAGCAAAACAGGTCTATATTTGTTGAATACATTTTAATCCTACCTGTTTCTCCAAGGAGCTTGGAAGAGCATAAATGGCCCCCTTCCCCCATCTTCTATCCTCACAGCAAATCTATGATGAAGTTTAGGCTGAAAGATGTCTTACTGGTCACCCAATAAGATTTGTTGCTGAATCCTAGAATCATAGAATAGTAGAGTTGGAAGGGGCCTATAAGGCCATCAAGTCCAACCCCCTTCTCAACGCAGGAATCCAAGTCAAAGCATCCCTGACAGATGGCTGTCCAGCTGCACCCTGAATGCCTCCAGTGTGGGAGAGTCCACAGCCCTCTTAAGTGATTGGTTCCATTGTTGTATTGCTCTAACAGGAAATTTTTCTTGATGTTCAGCCGGAATCAAAAGACATTATTTTTATTGGTAAAGCATAGAGATATGAAAGGATCAACGAAGCAGGGAATGTATAAAAGAAAATGAAGTGCAAAATCTAACTTCTCTGCTTTTACGTTGATGGTAGCTTTATAGCAGCCTTCCCCAACCTGGTGCCCTGCAGATTTTTTTGCACTACCAACTCCCAGGATTCCCGGCCGTTGGCCATGTTGGCTGGGGCTGAAATCCAAAACATTTGGAGGGCAGCAGGTTGAGGAAGGATGCTTTACAACATCAGCACTAAAACTTAATTACTAGGCTAAAAGAGGGTATACAAATGGATTGGGCATGACGGACAGTGTCCTTGCTGGATTGGTTCTAGCCTGAAAAGGTATCCCAAAAAGTTTCTTCATCACATGGAGGTCCTCAAACCCCTGGCTATTAGTGAGTCAGCCATGGGAGGAAATTGTCACCTATGATTAGATTTAGTCATACTGAAAACTTCAGTCTTTAGTTTCATTTCTGTTTTGGCTTTCATGCATGGTATACCTATTTGACAACTGCCTTTTCTCTTGGAAGTACTTTGTTTTCCTTTGGTGGTATAATAATTAGCATGCATTGGGGGACGATTCCTAACTCCGGGCGTATGCTTTGGCCCTGTTCCTCTCCACACAGTGTGCAAGCTGTTTAAAGAGGATAAAATGGTGCAGCTACAGAGACTCCAGTTGTAAGTGGCCAATAGCTTAAAGTGAGACCCCCCTCCCATTCTGTTCTCCCATCTCGGTCTCCTTTGTATTGACCACCCCATGTTGAAGGGCGATTCCTTCTCTTGAGCTGTTCATTGTGTTCCTTGGCCACAGCCTACAGACCCTTTACGTACATCCAGTAATAGAATAGCTGAGTTTGAACTAACTAGGCCCTTTATGAGAAGAAGTAAAGTGGGAGAAGTTGGGTTCTGTTTATGCCAAATAAGTCTTGCATTCAAGGGCATTTCTTCCTGAGCTTGGCTTAAAAAAAAAAAAAGTCAGCAGCCTGCGGGATATTGTGCTATTTGAGGCCTTGTTGATTTCTGCTGGATTCTCTAAACGGAGCTTTCTTGGAGTAGGGACAGTGTTTTCTGCACACTCCTGACATCCCCCATGTTTCTAATTGACTGCACTGATGCCAACTGATGAAGGCAGAGCCGGCCAGCCGCAAGCTCCTGCTGCTGCACTCAGACGAAATCTGTCACTGCTGCTACCGCTACCCAGGACTAGCAGCCATTTCAGCTGCTTATATCCTACAGGGAGATTCTGATTACTCTTTCTTTCCCTTTCCCCAAAGTGAACAATTTCTCTTTGCTTTAAGCAATGAGCATTCTGCCAAACTGAGAGCCGGTCCTGCTCAGACACAGATGGTACTTTATGGGGTTGTGGATTTAAACCGAAAACGTGGCGTCGCTTATGCTTCCGCCTTCTGAGTGATGGAAACTAAGCAAATTCACACTTCATATTGGGCCAAACTCTGTTGGCGTTAAGAGGATGCAAGCTTGAGAGTGAAATGGAGCTCTTTCAAGCAGAAATTGTTTACTAATGAAAATATCTGCAGGGCTGAGGCAGTAGCTCATAAGATCTGGCATCAATCCATCACCTTGTGCTGGAGCTAGAGCCAAGATGGCTTCCTCTGCTGCATCACACTGGAGGAGGCATTTTTTGGGAGCTTTATGGGAAAGATATATATATTTTGGATCCACAGAAGGCCTACTTGGAGGGGCCATGCCCAGGGGAGGCTGGTGACTCCTGTGTCCATGGGGCTCCCTTATCCATTGCATCTTTTTGTTTGTGAGCTTTATAGGAGCTGTCCGTGGTGCTGAACTCCATCCCCCAAAATAGGTTCACTGCCATGGAGCACCATGGATAGCTCCTATAAAGCTCAAGCAAAAAGATGCAATGGATAAGGAGCCCCTCTGACACAAGTACTTGGATGGGAGACCCCTCCTCTAGTTTCCTGCATTGAGCAGGGGGTTAGATTCGATAGCCTTGTAGGCTCCTTCCAACGCTATGATCTATGAAATCTATGAAGAGTCACCAGCCTCCACTGGCCGTACCTCAGTGGTAGAGCACATGCTTTGCATGCAGAAGGTCCCAGATTCAATCTCTGGCTTTTCCAGGTAGGGCTGAGGAAAAAAAACCCTGCCTGAAACCCTGGAGAGCTGCTGCCAGTTACTGTTGACAATACTGGGCTAGATGGACCCATGGTCTGACTCAGTTTGAGGCCGCTTCCTACGTTCCAACTGGTTGTTGGAATATTCCTGTATTTGCTGCACAGGTGCATGGTTAAACAAGGGGCATTACTTTAGTGGAAAACAAGGCACAACTGTTAAGTAACTGCAGCTGAGCTGGAAGTGACACGGTATGGCAGGTCGATGCCCAATGCTCTTCCATCCTGTCTGCCGGCATCTAAAATTCAGGGGCAGCTGGACAGGGGGGGGGGGAGGCTGCAGCAGTGGTGGTGAGCTAAGCAGGCCAGTCAGAGGGAAGAGCCAAGGAGATGCAGCCAGGAATCTGGTGACTTAACTGTTCATTACAGGTGGGATATGGACTGGAGGTAGACCAGCGACAGTGTATCCAGGCTACAGATGTCCAGTGGTGAGCCAGTGACTGGGAGAGAAAGGTGCCATGTAGGGCTAGCAAGCAGCCCCATATGAAGGGGCTGAGAGACTTGAGAAAGAGTAAGGCGGTCATATAAGACCTCCAACTGCAACCAAGAAGCACCAGTGATGGGCCAGGTGTTTTAATCCTGGAGGAAGGGCTTAAAAAGGACATTTGATACTCTTCATCTGGCGTAAGAGGTGGAGAACTGAGGACTTCCTTGTTTAAACAACATCCACCCCCCAGCGAAGGGAACCTCATTGGTATTTTAACCAGTCAACATCTTGGGCATAAGCCAACGGTCTGCTGACACTAGAAGAATGCCTACTAAAGCTGACATACTGTTCTTGTCCACAATAATCACATCACTCCAGTGCTCAAAGAGTTGCACTGGTTACCACTTGTTTGCCGAGCCGAATTCAAGGTGTTGGCGTTGACCTTTAAAACCCTGTATGGCTCCGGTCCAGTTTATCTCAAGGAGTGCCTCCAGCAACATCAAGTAGGCCGCTCAACAAGATCTGCCACGGATGGCCTTCTCCCTGTCCCATCAGCCAGAGAAACCAGGCTGGCGGGGACTAGGAGGAGGGCCTGTTCTGTGGCAGCCCCCAATTTATGGAACTCTCTCCCCAGTGACCTCCGCCATGCCCCTTCCTTGATTAGCTTCCTCCGGGCATTAAAAACATGGCTTTTCAGGTGGGAATATGGGGTGGGTTAGGATTTTTAAGTTTTGTACTGTTTTTAATTGTTTTTTATAGTGTGTGTGTGTGTGTGTGTGTGTGTGTCCCCTTGTATTTTATTGGACTGTACATCGCTCAGAGTGGCCAGATGTCTGGCCAGATGGGCGATTCAGAAATATAATAAATAAATAAATAAATAAATAATTTTACTCTGAGTTATCAATACCCTCTAAATTACTCTGTTAAAACCGCTCTTTATCTCCCCACCCAAGGGAAGCTTCACCCCTTACTGCTGCTGTCTCTCTTGTCTATATTTATACACAGAATAAAAATACTTTAGTGTTCATATGATGTGTGGTCATGTTGGAAGAGCTCCCATGGTCCTTTGCAAAAGAAATAAAATGCAGCCACTTTGGAGGACAGAAATTGATGATGGGAGAGGAGGTGGCCAAAGAATGTGCTCACATCTTCGTGCAGAAAATATTGGGGTATATATTTTTCTATATAATGGAGATTATACCAGTAGGGCTAGTTTATCGTCTCATTTGAGGAAATATCATAATAACACAGGAAGATGGATTCACATGAAACCTTTTTTGTGTACCGATAGGCTAGCTGCCACATTTATTGGAAAGTGGGTATAGGCATCAGTTGCGTGCAGAATATGTTCAGAATCTCACAGTATAGCAAATACATAGCAGTTTCACTCAGACAGACAGACAGTTTCAAATACTGTATTCAGATAAGAATGCTGAGTGCTTCATGGCTGCTGAAATCTGGGCCAAGGAGAGAGAGAGAGAGAGAGAGAGAGAGAGAGGTACCCTTGGTAGCATGCTGTGATGAGTTTGCGTACAACTTTGAAGATTAAGTTGCTCACAATCGTCACGACTTGGACACCACAGTTAATGCAGTTCCATCTTTAGAGATATCCAGAGCACTGACTCGTCGAATTTTATTGGATGAGTTTCGGTTGCTGAGGCTTGAGGATGCAGACAAGGTGCTTGGTCAAATTCAGTCAACCACCTATGTGCATGACCCTTGCCCTCCATGGCTTATTACATCTAATAGGGAGGGATTTTGTCTAGCTGGGTCCAGGAGATTAACTTCTCCTTGAGAGAGGGAGTGGTGCTATTGGGCCACTCCTGAAGAAGCCTAATATAGACTTGGAAGATGTTAACAACTATAGGCTGGTTGCTAACATCCCTTTCCTGGGCAAGGTGCTTGAGCGGGTAGTTGGTGTCCAACTAAAGGCACTCTTGAATGAAATAGATTATCTAGATCAGGGCTCTCCAACCTTGGGACCCCAGATGTTGTTGGCCTACAGCTCCCAGTGTACCCAGCCAGCATGGCTAATGGCAAGGGATTCTGGGAGCTGTAGTCCAGCAACATCTGGGATGGCCCGCCACCGCCCAGTTGCCCTCCATGTGGAGCTGGAGGGCCTTACCATCGTCACCTTACTTTGGCACCTCCAGGCTCCCAAAGTAGGTGAGAAAGGTAAAACCCCAAAGCCGTCCCAATCTCCCTCCTGCCAAGCCTCATGGCATTAGGGAGGGCAGCCTTGGGTAAACGTCAGTCACCTTGAAAGGTGCCACTGGATGATCACCATAACCCTAATTGCTCCTGCCTAAACCCGCACTTCCCGCCACAGGGAGAGACAAGCTATCGCTTAGTCGAATCTCCCCCACCTGCACGATAAAAGAGCGAGCAGGGCCTTTCGCAGATCTTCAATAAAAATATCATTGCCAATATCGGATAGGTGGACCCCATGAACCCAGCCAGGAGCTTAAATAAGCTCTTACCTGGGTCCCCGCCCTTTTGAGCCATTGGCTCATTTTTCGTGACCCACCTGACCAAGTGCCTGCCTCCTCTCTCCTCCCCCACACGCAAGCCTTCTCCCTGTTCCCACGTAAGGGGCCATTGGAAGTTCTATCTGGACAGAGGTAGCCTAGCTGTAGTTATCCAAACTCTGGTAATCTCTCAGTTGGATTGCTGCAATGGGTTAGATGTGGGGCTGCCTTTGAAAATGGCCCAAAATTTCAACTGGTCCAAAATAGGGCAGCAAGATTGTTAACGGGGATTGGCCAATATGATCATATTATGCCAGTGCTTTATGATCTGCGCTGGCAGCCAGTCCATTTCCAAGCCAAATTCAAAGTGCTAGTATTAAGTTACAAAGCCCTAAATGGCTTGGAGCCAGGTTACTGGAAGGATTTTCATCTTCTATATATACTTGCCCAGACCCTAAGATCATCCTCCGAGGTCCTTCTCCAGGTGCCCCTGTCAAATACAGGCCTGTGGCTCACGCTGGCTCAGCTTGTCTGAGTGTGGAAAGCTAAGCAGGGTCACAGGCCTGGTTATTCCTTGGATGGGAGACCCCTCCTCTAGTTTCCTGCATTGAGCAGGGGGTTGGACTCGATGGCCTTGTAGGCCGCTTCCGACTCTATGATCTATGAACTCTATGAAATGAAGTGAGGCAGATGGCCACTAAGGAGAGGGCCTTTTCAGTGGGGGGCACCCTGGTTGTGGAATGCCCTCCCCAGAGAGGCTCGTTGTGGTCTTTTCCATACTAGCTGAAGACCTTTTCTATTTCCCCAGGCATTTTAGCCCTTCAGTTTTAAAAACTGCATTAGTGCATTCTTAGGTCTTTGCACTGCAGCTGGCTTTTATCTTGGTTACTACTTTGTTTTAATTCTGTTTTAAACATATGGGTTTTTTTTATATTATGTTTTACTGTGTCACTGTATTTTACGGTTTTAAACTTTGTCTTGTAAACTGCCCAGAGAGCTTCAGCTAATGTGTGGTACATAAATGTAATTAATAAACACAATAATAATAATAATAATAATAATAATAATAATAATTATTATTATTATTATTATTATTATTATTATTATTATTATTATTATTTCATTGCTTGAACTCTTACTTATCTGTAATATGAGCCCTTCTTTTTTTCCTTCTGAGCAGCCAAATGATTCAGCCCAACTTGCCCCCCCCTCCACAAGCCATCTTGTTTCCTTTGTCATTGATCTTATGCATTTGTGCCTTTCACATGTTCAAAAGCCAGAGGGACAGGTTTGTGTGATGATGCATGTAACACCACACTACCTTGTTTTATTTTTCCACCACCCTTTCTAGAATTACCATATGGTTAATGGGGTGAAGGGATCCTGCAAATGTTGGACTCCAGCTTCCATTAGCCCCAGCCAGCATAGTCAGTGGTTGGGGATGATGGGTGTTGTGGTCTGGTGGCATCTGGGAGTGCACAGATTACCCACCGCTGGTTTACTGTATCTGTGTATCTTTCCATTGTCCATGCTGCTTTCTGAGGGCATGGCTCCAAAAGGTTACCTATAGCTGCTGCTGCTTCTTCTTCTTCTTCTTCTTCTTCTTCTTCTTCTTCTTCTTCATCATCATCATCATCATCATCATCATCATCATCATCATCACGTTTTCAGTCCAGAGGGGTTGTACTTAGGGCTGGAATCTTCAATCAACTAATCCGTTAGACAAGGCATAGACAGACAGCCTCATGCCTTCCAGGGAGTTTGGATTACAACTCCCATAATCTTAGACATTTTGCCATACTGCCTGGGGCTTTTGGGAGCTGAAGTCAAAACATCTGGAGGGCACCAGGTTGCCTACCCGTTAGATTAAAATGGCACTTCTGTTCTGAGTAATTTGACAACAGTTTTTTGGTTTTGTTTTCAAAAGTCTACTGTTCTTAGTAAAAGTATTTACAAGAGCTACAGCTGGCAGGAGCCATTTCAGAAGAGGCATTCCCCTTTCACTTCCACACAGGAGAGAATGCCTCTTCTAAGATGGTGCCTGCTGCAATGCACGTGTACCATTTAAAAACAAGGAGGATGTAATGTAAAAGGTACATATGTCCACATGTGGTGGAGTTGTAAAAATGTTCTGGAATTTTGGCAGGGAGTATTTGCAGAAATATCAGAAATAATTGGAATGGAATTAGAAGTCTGCCCCAAAATTAGCATTGTTAACAATTACAGAAAAGTTAGTTTGTTTAAAAAATACAAAATAATTGATTGTGAATTTGTTAACAGTAGCTAAATTAATGATAGCTAGGAAGTGGAAGGTTCAACATGTCTTTTCAATTACTGAATGGTATAAAGAGGTATGGGATATCACGCTAAATGATAAATTAACTTGTAATATTAACTGTCAAGAAGGACAATTGGAGAAAGACACTTTTGTGAACATTTGGGGTAAATTTTTGGATTATGTGTTGGTGAAGGGGAAGGGGAACAAACCTTGTCAAGATTTGTTATATTTTTGGAATATAGAATAATATCATATATATATATATATATATTGGGGGAGAAATATAACTTGGTCCCTAGAGGTGTGTGTGTGTGCACAATGTTTATGTTGTATTTTGTTATATTCATTAGTAGCTGTAAGATTTGAAAAAAATTAATAAAACATATTTTTTTAAAAAACAAGGAAAGCATCTTTTTTTTTGCTTCAAAGCTAGTTTTAGTCATATGCAAATTTATGCTGATTTATGCTCATATGATTAATCAACCAAGCAGTGGCAGGCCTAGTTCCACTAGATGACTACTCTGCAAGGCAACCAGTGCCCTGGTTGAAATGTAATACAGTTCATTAGAGTTATAACCACAGGCGTTCAAAGCACTGTATAAAGAGGATTCCTACTAATGATATCAGGAGAGCCAAGAGGTCTGTGATAAGACAGGAATGGAAGGAGGCAAAGAGTTGGAATCCATCTGCAGCATATGAAACCCAGCAGCAGAGAAGGGAGCAGGAATGGATCAGAAAATTAGACTTAAGGCAGTAGACAGAATACAGCTGAAGTCAAAACAGAAAGTCAGGGAGAGAAACAACTCACATTAGCATGGCTACACCATTTCAGAAAGAGTCATATCACTGCTTTTGGGTTTAAAAAAAAAATCCTTAGCAAAAATGAATCCAGTCCTGCCAAAACAGACTTGCCCCAAGTTCTCAAATGCATCCCAACAGCTTTGCCATAAAGCTTTTGGAATGTACCAAACAGCAGCCTGAGAGAGGAGGAGGTGGTGGTGGTAGGATTTCATTTGCATTTGCCAGCAAACAGTTCTCCTGAAGATTAAACTCTCCCATTGTTAAGATTAGACTTGATCCTTTGATTTAAGGGAGGGAAACTTCCCTGGCTTGCTTTGCAGGGTTTCTTTAGCATCTACAAAAATAATACTCAGGTTGCAACAACCTGAGCTCTCAAATAGCCTCACAAAAGTGAACAGTGTGGAGGGTGTCTGCAGGAGTATCTTTGCCATAGCACAATGTGTTCACATATATGTGAGTTAATGTGTGTGTTTTATCTCACATTTTAGAGGGAGGAAAATAATCTGCAATGACAAGCAACTCTCTGAGGCTCCTACAGCAGCATGTACACAGCTGAGCAAGGGTTTAAATTAGATTCTTTAGCATTTAAACCAGATACTGAAAGTATAAAACATATCAATACAAAAAGAAGCAATTCGAAGGGACCATAAACTAACAAGAAAGAACATCTAACACTGCTTTAAAGTCAACAGCATAGGAGGAAGTATCACAAACCATCTAAGACCAGGGTCAAAAGCACTCATACTATATGGGCCAGTCAGGTGTTTGATAGCCTCCTGCCTTGGCTCATTATTACAGCCTGTTTGGAATAGGGGTTCACGCAGCAACTGGCAAGCCACAATACCTGGTTATTGCATGGAGAAGAAAAATGCTATAGCATTTAGCTGTCCATAGCTCCCCAAGAATTATACCCCAAGTTAAAGCAGATTAACTCTAGAGAAAACAAAGCCCTTGAGTGATATTCCCTGCCATGTGAACAAAAGCTGCTCCATGTATTGGTTGCCTCTCTGAAGCTCCGGAGCAGTTCTGTTCTGGTGGCTGTGGTCACACAGTTGACCACCCTGAACTCTTCATGATATTTGCAAACAATGACCTGGGTTTGGAAAGCATTTTTTTTCCCCTTGCAAAGTCTTCCAGACTAGAAAAAGGGGACTAAGCGGAATTCATTACTACTTTGCTCCTCAGTGTGTTTAATTCTTGAAAAAGCTTATATATACTGCACATGTGCATTTTAATGTATGTGAATGTGTGGGTGGTGTGTGTGTAGGGCAATAAAGAGAGGCACCAGGATATGGTTTCATCAGGGCACACAGGGCAACAAGCTGAACAGAGCTTAAATAGCCTTCTTGGCCCCGCCATCTGAGCATTGGCTCTCCGTTCAGACCGGTGCTTGCCCCCTCCCTCCCCACGCAGCCTCTCCCTGTTCCACAGGGGCCATTGAATTGCCGGATCAGCATGAGAAATATTGTCATGGATGGTTTCAACCTGTCCCTGTAGAGCAGTGTGGCGAGTGTGAGGTGTTGGAGTGGGCTCGGGAGATCCGGGTTTGGGTTCTAGTCCCGCTCAGCCATAAAACTCACATGGGTGACTTTGGGCCAGTCCTGACTCTCAGCCTAACCTACCTCACAGGGTTCTGGGGGGGGATAAAGGGAGAGGAAGGATTATGTAAACCGCCTTGGGTTCCTTGCAGGAAAAAAGGTGGGGTATAAATATAATAAATAAATAAAAATAAATAAATAACTTAGAATAACTTGTGTCTGCTCTAAAATATATATATATCCAGAATCATGAGTTTAGAAGCCAATGCTTCCCACCCCCCACATTCTATAGGCAACTAATGAGAATGTGCTAACATACTGATCATTATTAAAATTAATAAAACTCTCTCCTACCATAGCATTCAAGGCATTGTACAACAACAGTGAAACACTAATAAAATCACTGAATATGAACAATTCACAGAGCCAACAAGAACTTATTAACTGCTCATATGAATAAGCCAGTGTGTTGTGTAGTGGTTAGAGTGTTGGGCTGGATCCACACCTAAGGTTTATTGCAGTACTGTATCACTGCTGTGACTTGCGGGTCACATGGCGCACTCACTTTTCAGCGCCAGTCGCGCTAGTCCTGCATAGTCATTCTGTTTCTTCCAGAATTTCCTGGACTATGTTTATCACTGTTTGTTTGTTTTTACTTATTGCGGTTCACTGTCACAGTAAGCGGTGAGTGTGTGGTAAACTGGTGCTGTTGTTGCCCATCCGAGGTGTGGCCACAAAAGTGTCATCACTGGAGTTAGCCAATAGTTTTCAAGGGGGTGGGGGAAATGCGGCATTACGTGTGTCTCCCAAACTGTTGGGGAAGAGAGGTATCCGCCATTTGCTGCTGTGCTATTTTTTATTTTTTTTTAAAAAAACACACAATTTCACTCCTGTGCACGTGCACATCTCCACATAGACAGCGGACCAGAAACAAAACAAAAAACCTTCTTGTTAGATGGATGTTTCCCTTGCATGTGAAAGGCAGTACCCCCAGTATAACCACCATAGAGTTTGAGAGGGGACAAGGGCAGAAGCCTTCTCCTCCCTTTTCTTAACATCCACGTTCAGCCCTTCCCCAAAGAACAAGGAGCTGTAAATTAGCCAAAAGGCATGTCTACTTAGAAGTAAATCACATTCTCTCCAATGCCCTTACTCCCAAGTGAATCACATTGATTTAACAGGAGCCTTGTGGTTAGGAAACTCAGAACAGGAGGAGCACTGCTCTGGGAAACTTTATTTGGGTGGAGGGGAGGGGCGCACTGATCCTGCTGGCTTCATCCCGCAGCGGCAGCCTCCTCCTCCTTTTTTGTGAGGGGCTGGAAGAGCTTTTTCCTCTCTCTTTTTAAAGATCACCCCCACGCTCGTTCACACCTGTGCAGAGATGACGAAACAAAATAATAATTAAAAAAGCCCTGTTCAAGGCAATGCCCAGTTCTACCACTACGGAGTTAGGTGTGGGGTGGCAAACCGGGATGACTGCAGTACATTTAATGAGAGTGTGCCCTGTGAGTAGTGACTGCGGAACGTGATATAGCAGTACTGTTCTGCTAACTTGTCAATATACAGTGTAATGTAGATCCGGCCCTGGACTGGGACTCGGGAGATCTGGGTTCTTAGTCCCCACTCGGCCATGAAGCTCACTGGGTGACTTTGGGCCAGGCACTGTCACTCAGCCTAACCTACCTCACCGGGTTGTTGTGAGGATAAAATGGAGAGGAGGAGGAGGAGGATTATGTAAACTGCTTTGGGTTCCTTGCAGGAAAAAAGAGGCAGGATATAAATGTGATAAATAAATAATACATCGTTTGCTGGTATGTGCTTGTGCCTCGATATGGTGTTTCTCCCTTACTGTCATGAGAGCTGCGAAATGATGGGTTGCATGTTCTTCGTGGCTTCCCTGTCCCATCTATACAGCCCTGCCTTATGCATTGCTGATGGGAGCAAGCGGTCTCCTGTTTAGGCACCCAGCTCTCAATACTAGATAAGAACATGTCAGTTTGTATTTTGCCCAAAGAATCTCATGATGACAGCTTTGACCAAGACAGACTATTGTAATGCTCATAGGATAATGGCAACATCTCTGAATTCCGTTACCAACCTCAGGATAAAAAGTTAGTCCTGAGATTAAATCAGGCTGTCAGTGAAAGCAGCTGTCTGCCAGTTGGTACTGTATAGTTTCCAAAGTTGGATGGGAAGAGAACCACAGTTGTAGCTGCCCAAGGAATACAATGCAGAGAGGAAATAATGGCCTGACGATTATGATTTCAAAAGACTGAAAGTGCTGAAAAGAAACTGATTCGATGGTGGCACAAGCATCACTGCCTGTTGGCAATCAAGGCACTCTGCCCACTGCAATCATCCAGAGTGAAGTGCAAGGAAGCCTAAGGACAACTGTTCCTGCTCAAGGACTACTTCAGCCAGTCTGTGGATCAGGAGCTTTGTAGTTTGTTTTGGTTTCTCCCTGTGAGGAATAAGTCTGGGGGAAAGGATGGAGGGTACCTCTTATCTCCCCTCTCCCTCTGGCCTTCCCCTGTTCAGCTATATAGTGTTGAAGGGCTCTCAGCCCCAAACTGGAGCATTTTATAGCTATATGGCATGGGGAGTGGACTGATGGAGGCTGAACCATCCCTGTGTAATGGCAGAAGGGGAGCCTTATGTTTTTTTTAACTTCACTGGCACACATCTCCCCAAATTCTTCCTCCTTCGAGGAGACGTGCAAAAGCTATCAGGCTAATTCTCTCTCTCTCTCTCTCTCTCTCCTCCCTCCCTCTCCCCTCTGAGCCTGATGAAGAGTTCTGGGAAGTGTAAAAAGCCTGCACATTATTTTGTGACCTTGGAAGTTGGCCTAATAATGCTATTATCCCTAATATGGTTTTTTTGGGTTTTTTTTTCTTTTCTTCTGACAAACACAGCTGTCTTTTGCTTTTGATATTTGTTTAAATGATTGGTGCATGTCCCTTTTTATGATGTTTAGAAGTAGCAGCCCACTTCTCCCCTCTACTCCTTGATCCCTGTTTCTGATTATTTATCCACCCTTGATTGAGATATAGACCTATTTGCTGGAGCTTTGCCTATTTGGGCTTATCTGTTGGGTTTGAGGAAATCTTAACCTAAGAACCATGAGGACTCAAATTATGATGTGCATGGCATAGAGAAAGTGGATTGGGAGACGTTTATCTTACTCTCTCATAACGCTAGAACCCATGATGAATGATGGGAGATCCAGGCGGATAAAAAGGAAGGACTTCTTCACACAGTGCATAGTTAATTATGGAGTTGGCAAATACAAAATATAGTGATAGCCACCAACTTGGATAACTATCAAAGGGGATTAGACAAATCCATGGATGGTGAGGCTATCAATGGCTACTAGTCATGATGGCTATGCATTACCTCCAGTTTCAAAGGCAGTATAGGAACATAGGAAGATGCCTTATACTGAGTTAGATCATCAATCCATCCGGCCCAATATTTTTGACACTGACTGGCAGCAGTTCTCCAAGGTTTTCAGGCAGGATTCTTTCCTTGTCCTACTGGGGATTGAATCTGGGACCTTCTGCATGCAAAGCATGTGCTCTACCACTGAACTATGATGACCCCTGAGCTACTGGCATGCAGAGTATGCTTCTGTATGCCAGTTACTGGGGAACATGAGTGGGAGGGTGCTATTGCACTCATGCAGACTTCCCGTGCAGACTCCTGAACTGCAGCCCTTTAAAGTAACTCTTGGTCACTGATGGGATCAAGGAAGACCATTGTGGGCTTCCGATAGGCATCTGGTTGGCCACTGTGTGAACAGAATAAGGACTTGATTTGCCTTCTGTCTGATCCATCACAGCTCTTCCTATGTTCTTAAGGCCATGAATAATGGAAGTATCCCCTCACACACACACACACACACACACACATGTGCCTAAGCAGTTAAAAATACTTAAGATGCCTCCTGCCCCTGGCCACCTATGACCAGGGCAGCATGTTTGAGCAGCCTAGCCAAACATCAACCAATAATTTAGTGCAGGAACAGTCAGGGCAGGATTTCATAGAGTTTCATAGAGTTGGAAGGAGCCTACAAGGCCATCTAGTCCAACCCCCTGCTGAATGCAGGAAACTAGAGGGGGGGCCTCCCATCCAAGTAATAACCAGGCCTGATCCTGCTTAGCTTTCCACGCTCAGACAAGCTGAGCCAGCGTGAGCCACAGGCCTGTATTTCACAATAATAAAGTTTAAGCAGTTGAAAGCCTACCCGAAAAGGAGGGGGGGATCTACAGAGAAGTTCCTATTTCCAGCTTGTATATGCAAGTCTGTATGATTTCACATGTGACATACTTGGTGAAAAGGCAGAAGTGCTTGTGAAAACAGCTTAGAATCATAGAATTAGAGGTACTCCAACTTCCTGTTCAGTGCAGGAAATCCAGTGCTAGAGCATCTACAACAGAACAGATGTCTGTCCAGCCTCTATTTGAAGACCTCTGGTGAGGGAGAGAGTCCTCTAGGTCATTGGTTAACCAACTGTCCTTACCATGAATAACTTTCTCCTGTTGTTCAAACAAAATCCTCTCTGCTGCAACTGAAGTCCATTAAATCTAGTCCTGCTTCTTGAGGCAGCAGAGAACAAGGCTTTGCCTTCTTTTATGTGAGATTCCTTTTGGTCTTTTCCTTGCTGTAGACATTCAGCTAACACAGCGTAGGTCCGGCGGCAGCAAGTCAGCTCAGCCTTCCCCAGACTGGTGTTCTCCTGATGTTTTGGACGTGAACTCCTATCAGAGATATACTTAAAGAGCTGCAGTTCAGGAGTCTGTATTGCTGGACAGCTCCTTTTGATGCCAGCAGTTTGGAATGAAGATGCTAGTTTTGCTCACTCTATTAGCCCTGCTGCAGAAGAGTCCTCAAGAAGGCTCAATCTGGCTTAGCAGTTTGTATGTATATCTTTTTTCCTTCTCTCCCCACACATATGCTTTATGAGTATTTGTGAGATTTGCATCACTTTATTTTGACTTGCTCTTACCAGACTGTTCTGTTCTTTACCTTATGGTGTTGGCTTTGCTGCCCTTCAGCTGCCCTGGTATCATTACATTTTGAAGGACTTGGAATGCCACAGTAGAGGTAAAGATTGCTTAAGGCTTAGATGTGTAATAGAAGAAGTGCAAAGTCAGGCCCTTTGCTGAAAGACTTGCCGAAACTCATACGTGATGCACGATACCCTACTTGTTTAGGTGACTGGCCTCTTTGCGATGCAAGTGATAGATGAGGGAATCCATGACTTGAACTTCTCAAGCACCTCACGTAGTTGCTGAGTATAGGGCAGTAATGGCCGACCTTCTCCCCATCTCAGAGCCTAGTCTGTAAACAAATGGCCCTCGCTCTAGCTTAAAATTTGTGTCCGCACGTCTGCTTGGGTAGAAAAGCTCATCTGTTCTTGTTTCCCTAAATGAAGGATGCACTCAAGCAATTGAAAACAACTTCTGGGACAATCTCGTTCCATTATGTCTAATGGAATTGAGTCTGTGTGGTGTGTAGTGTGTGCTGATATCTTGAAGAAACAAAGAGGGATTTCCCCATTATTCAGAGAATGGATGAGACGTGAAATGAACTCCTCAGAGGCGTTTCAGTTTGTCACAGCAGAGCAAAGTGAGTCTCATTCAGGGGGGCCAGGAACAAAATGTGTGTCTGCCCCCCTTTCCGTTCATGTGTGTTTTCCCTCCTTTTGCTTGCTAATAAATCTGGCAGCAAAAGCCAAAACTGAAAGCTCATTCACTCAGTGTCTTAAAGAGTTGTCACTGCTGTTTGGAATACAAAAAGCCTCATTTGAGCACGGTATTGTCTTTCTCCTGATTGCAAGGGATTGTTCAGAGAAGCTGCATTCTGTTGGTAAATGGAATGAAAAGTTGCTGTCTTGAGTCCTTGTGCTTTCTCACACCAAAGTGTTTTGGCAGCTGGCTCGTTTGGCTGTGAATAAAATCCCTTCCCATTATTTGGGTTTGCTGTTCTGCAGAAAAGAAGTCTCACTGGTCCAGGTTTGCAAATCCCTCCTGGCTGGCGTGTTTTTAGTTTGGAGATGGTCTGATTTGCCCATTGCTGACGTTAGTGAATGCTCTGAATATGTCTTGAATGTGTTTTTTTAAGAACACCATGCTTGAAAAGCACAATTTTGTTTTTTTGTTTGTTTTATGGCGAGTAAAGATAGTTAAAGCCGGAGTTCTGAATGGATAAACCGTTTCCTTCTAAAATTGGATCCCATCAAAGTAAGGTTGTGTTCTGCCCTTGCCCTTGTAGTTTGTACTTATGCAAGTTGCTTGAGTCATCTGGCATTATCTGATCTGTGGAAATGTTATTTGTTTCTCTCTGCTTGTGTGGCACACTTTGCATACACCTGTTTTAGGGCAGTGGGAAGGGATTGCTTCTTCCTGTTCTGAGTCAGTGAAAGACTGATAGGACAGCCAGTCATGATGAGTAACAACAGAATGAATGTAAGCAAAGCCACCGGGGAAGAGTTTCTCCCCAAACTTCTCTTGAGCTGCTGGATATTGTTTTTTTACATTATGCAAAGTTAAAACATCTTGTCTTCACTGGTTGACCAACTATTCTTTTATTGCAATCAAATGTTTTGTGAAGTCAAGACCACAACAAGTGGATTAAGCTGGCTCAGCTTGTCTGAGCGTAGAAAGCTAAGCAGTGTCAGGCCTGGTTATTACTTGGATGGGAGACCCCTCCTCTAGTTTCCTGCACTGAGCAGGGGGTTGGACTCGATGGCCTTGTAGGCCCCTTCCAACTCTATGATCTATGAATCTAAGAAATGCCCTTGTGTGAATGGCAGCCTATCTTTTAAAATGCATCATGTTTTCCTTCTGGGAGCAGAAGCAATAGTGAGAGCCCTTTACTTCCCTGGGTCAGGATTGCACACTGAAATTGGGGGTTGTGTTTAACAATAGTTTTCTCTCCCTTGTGAAATACATCTTCATCTTTCAGATTTTTATTTTTTTTGCACCCTGTTGAGAGAGTGCAAAACTATCCAGAAGGAAGCAAGTATTGGGGCAGGGTGGTGAGGTCTGTAAATCCTGGGAAATAAGAGCTCATTTATTCATGTAGCTTTTTCAGCATGAGATTGTCACAGGCCAAGTCCCAGCTGGAATGAATTATTCCCAGAGGAGTAGGGAAAAAAGCCGGATATTATGATCTTCTTCTACTCAGTAGTGAAGCCAAACCTGTATATATCTTGCTGATCTTATTTATATTATTACATTTATATCTGCCTTTCCTCCAAGGATCTCAAGGGTGGTGTAGATGGTGCCTTCCCCATGTAAGTAGGGTGACACTGAGAGATAGTGACTGGCCCAACACCATCCATTGATCTTCATGGCTGAGTAGGGGTTTGAGTCTAGGGTCACCCCCAGTCCTATTCTGACACTCCCTAACCAAGCCTTCCTCAGCCTGGTGCCATCCAGAAATTGGCTGGGGATGATGTTAGTAGTAGTCCAACACATCTGGAGGGCACCAGGTTGAGGAAGGCTGCTCTAACCACTACACCACACTGGCTCTCTGGCTGATGTGTTGTGTTCCTCCTGATGATAAAGCCTTCTGTCTTCACCCGCTGCAATCATGTTCACTCTAAACCAGTCATAATGTCACAACTACTCTAGCCAGCATCTAACCCTGCTAAGAGGACTTGATGCTTTTAATAATGGCTTGCACTTAATATAGCACATACACAAAACAGGCCATCACAACCAAAGAAAGCCTTACCTTGGCAAGAGATGGTTGGGGAAGTGCTCAGGCAGAAAAGAACAAAGGAGAAAGCGGCAGCACATTCATGGAGGCATATATATATATTTTATCGCCCATATGAAATACTGTAGTTTTATTTCCCATTAAACAATGGCATTCAATTTCCCCCCAATAAAAAGGACTCTACAAAGTAAATCTATTGCATGAGTATTAAATTGAGAAACCATACATGTGTGCATGTAAATGCATTCATTGGTCCCACAAGCCCATTCCTCTCAGCAAGGGGCTCTTCAAAACCCTTGTGCCATGCCTATTAAGGTTGTTGTGATGTCCTATAAAAGTTGCAAAGGAGTAAGGCATAAGCTACTTCCATATCCAAGGCTCCCCATACATCCTTTCTGGAGATTAGAGCAGACGTGCTGAGAGGGCTTGTGAAATTTCTCAGGCTGCTTGCACAACCTCTCCCTATAAAATCAGAACCCACTCTGAGGTTATACTAATAGTTTAGGTGTTTCTGCATGCGTGTGTTCCTTGAACATAAATTTGAGGGGAAACTCTGCTCCTCTCAAGTGGTTCCTATCTGTCTCATCTGTTCCGCCAATCAAGAGAAGATGGGCTCCTCTGCAGACATCTTGATTTCCTTTTTTAAAAAGGTTTTGTTTCCAGATTTAGCAGAACAGTGCATTCAAATCCATACAGATTTAATCAACAGCTTCTCCTTGGGGAGCTTGCAGCAGTTACGTTGGGACCAATGCATAGTTTTGTTTTCTCCCCTGCCCCACCTTCTGAAATATTTCTGTAATCTTTTTACTAATGAACTCAGTATTAATGTATGCACTTTTCTTACTTGGTGTCAGGTTCTATTAGGAAAAAAAACACCCCTAACATGAATGGTAGCTGATGTTTAAACCCCAAGGAAAAACTGTGATCTGGGCAGTGTTGATGGTGGGGAAGTGGGGAGGTATTGGAGTAGGGAAGCTGCTTGTAGTATGTGATACTATGTAGGTGGGAAATGATATATCTCTTTTGGGTGGCCAAAGCAGTTACGGTATCAAATTAGGTCTGGTTGCTTCAGTATGACTGTGTTTGGATATCACACTTAGCATTAAGGAAACAGTAAACTGGGAAGGGGTGATCATAGGAAGCTGCCTTATATCAAGTCAGATATTTCATAGATCATAGAGTTGGAAGGAGCCTACAAGGCTATCTAGTCCAACCCCCTGCTTAATGCAGGAAACTAGAGGAGGAGGTCTCCCATCCAAGTAATAACCAGGCCTGACCCTACTTAGCTTTCCACACTCAGACAAGCTGAGCCATCAGAGGCCATATGCTTCTGTATTCCAGTTGCTGGGGAACATGGGTGGGAGGGTGCTGTTGTACTCATGTCCTGCTTGTGGGATCTCAGTGAGCAGCTGGCTGGCCACTGCGTGATATTTAAGAATATATTTTAAATTGTTTTTAACTTTTGTTAAGCTTTGTTTTGTAAGCTTTTCCAACAATGGAAACACAGAATTGTGGGATACATGTGACCTAATAAAAACATTCTTAAGAGGTAGAGAAGGACAGAGAGGTCTATTTCTGGTCCATGGCAATTTGGCAGTGTGTTCATTCATAGATCTGTTACTTCTAGTTTCTCCATTAACATCCTATTTCTGCACAAAAAATGTATATAAATACGGTAAGTATTTAAAACACACATTTTAATGTATTTTCTCACAAAATACACATTGTATCTAAATGTACACATTTCTAAACATATGTTACCCTAAATATGTATTTTTAATTGTAAACTGCCCAGAGAGCTTCAGCTATTGGGTGGTATAGAAATAAAATAAATAAATTTAACTCCTGCATTTTGCTACTTTTTTGAGCAGAGATCCGTGTTGAATTTGGAAAAGTAGAAATCTGAAGGATTATTATGTTCCAATCTGCACATTAGTCTGGGAGGTGCAGTTCAATGTCAAAGTCGACCAGAATTCACAATGGTCTAATTCTTCAACCATCTCTTTAAGAGTATCCAGTATCACAGGCAGTATGCCTATGTACACCAGTTGCCAGGGAGCATGGGTGGGAAAGTGCTGTTGCATTGTATATCCTGCTTGTGGGATCCTGTGGGCAGCTGGTTGGCCACTGTGTGAAGAGAGTGCTGGACTAGATGTACCCTTGGTCAGATCCAGCATGGCTCTTCTTATGTTCTTACTAGATCAGTGTTCTCCAACCTTGGGTCCCCAGATGTTTTTCACTACAACTCCCAGCATGTCTTAGATGATTGGTCTATCTATCTTAGTGCTTTGTACATCGAATGGCTGCAGCACTCCAGGGTTTCAGGCAGAGGTCTTTCCTGGCCCTATCTGCAGATACTGTCTGGGGTTGAACCTTGGGACCTTTTGCACAGAAAGCATGTGATCACATTTCCTTTTAATTTTGGTAGGCCCCTGCTCTAGCTCTAACTGACGGCATATTTGCAGTTCAGGAAATAATTTTCTTGTGGCCACACCATCTCCCTTTGTCCTCCTCTGTAGCATGTGGAATTACTTTCTTTGTCACGTAGAGCTATTTGAGCGTTGATGTCATCATTCATGGGCATGTTGTGGTCTCTCTCCCCGCTCCAAGTTGATCCCATTTGACTATGAAATATGGGTTGGATCCCGACTTAGTCATACTTTAATTAGACCTATTGACATCAATGGAACTTGAGTAAGTCATAGCTAAATTGATTTCAGTGGGTCTGAAATCCATTGAGTTCAGTGGGTCCACTCTAAGTATGACCATATCTAGGTTCAACCCTGTATGTATATGCGGATCTTACATGGAGCTTCCAGTGGTGACCTCTCGAGATGATTGATCATGTCCATATCTGCTAAGCTTCCCCAAAACTATAGCTTCTTCCACTACTTCATTACGGCCTGGCTTTGGACTTTCTGAAGTAGTTAACCTTGGCAGTGAAGGGGAGAGGCATGTCTACAGTGTTTTGGGAGAGGGGTAAGGAGTGTTATACCAAGGATCTTATACGTGCTAATGGAAAAAGTTGTGTAAATGAGTAGATAGTTGCAAGAAATGCCCAGCAACTAAAAAGCCAAGATCTCTTCTTGTTTAGCCATCATGCTGTCCATATTTGCTTCAGCAGAACTGAAGCAGTGTACAGTGAGAGTCACTTCTTTATTCCCCAAGCAGCCTTTCTTCTTTGAGATGTAGGTAGGTGTGTGTGTTGTGTGTGCACACGTGTGCACATGCTGTTAGGTGTCAGTAATTTACAATAACCAGAATGATAGCAGGCATGTGTGGGCTGAAGGTAAACTTTTTATTTGAACAGAGTAACTCTCTTTTGTCAAGCAGGTGAAGCTAAGAAGCACTTCCTGCACATCCCTGAGCATAGATTTACAGTTCGATTCTGTAGCTCCAGATTGCAAAAGGAAATCATTTTAACAAAAGAGACAAATGGAAACTGTCAAGAGTTGCCTCCTCATTTGCAATTGCCTGCTACTGAAAACTTGGATATAATTACAGCCAGTTGTGTCTTGAAACCCCAGATTCTAAACATGTAATGCTAGCTTCAGACAGTTTTGATCCTGGCACAGAGGAATTTGATTCCATCCCACACACCCAGTTCTGTTGATCATACAAATAGCTTTTAAAAACACAGGAAACTATCTTGCTCAGTATTGTCTCCCCTGATTGGCAACGTCTCTCAAGTGTCTCAGGCAGAAGTTTTTTTCCCATCACTTGCTTACTGATTCTTTAAACTGGAGATGGCAGGGATTGAAGTTCAGGTACTAGTTTCCACCAGCCTTGTACACATCTGCAATTGGGCATAAATGGGTACAGTAAGGAGACCACAGCCTTATGGCAGTGGTACGGATGCTACACCACACTGTGGTTCGGCGTTATGTGCACAAGCCTGTGGTGAGCTTTGGGCTTTTGAGCTTCTCCTTTCCTCATATATTGTGATTTTCTACCTCCTTGCCTAGTCTAAGGCAAACCATTGACTAGACTCGCATGACACAACAAGCAACGGTGGTTTCTTAACATTGCTTGTTCCCTGTGTTGTGTGAACCCAGTCGTGGTGTCTATTGTGACTTATCATGGTTGTCAACCACAATAAGACACAATGGTCTGCTCTAGGGTTTGTTTGTACTATGATAGTTTGTCGTGTCATCCGAACCCGGATGACACAGCCCATCATGGTGGTGGTGCAATACCCCAAACAGGCCTGTGGCTCACGCTGGCTCAGCTTGTCTGAGTGTGGAAAGCTAAGCAGGGTCAGGCCTGGTTATTACTTGGATGGGAGACCCCTCCTCTAGTTTCCTGCACTGAGCAGGGGGTTGGACTCGATAGCCTTGTAGGCTCCTTCCAACTCTATGATCTATGAAACAAGTGAAGCCACTTGGCCAGAGCAGACATTGCTACTCTTGCCAAGCAGCTAGCCACACAGCATGGCTGACTGACAGCTGCCCCAAAGTGCCCAAATAGCACTAGGAGGCAGCTGCCTCCGCCATGGCGCAGATCAGGCATCCCTGCCTCCTCCTCTAGAGTAGACCACTTGAAGAGGCGGGACTCGGGGGGGGTGGCGATCTGTTCAGGGGCAGGGGACGAGCCAGAGGGGGAATGCTTCTCTCTGCCACACTGGATGACAGAGAGAATCGCACCGCCCCTCTGCGAGCCTCCCGTCTGAGAGGTTTGAGTAACTCCCAGGCAGGAGGCTGTGCTCTGACCCCCATGGCTGCTCTGTGCATTGGGGAGCTCCTCAGAAAGTGGAGGAGGAGGAGGGCACTTCCTGCTGTGACCGGCACAGCCGCACTGATGACAGTGGGAAACGCCTCCCCCCTCCACTTTCCAAGGAGCTCCTCCAAAAATACAGGGGGGAGAGGGTGGGTGCTTCCCTCTGTCACTGGCATGGCCACACTTCCCTTCCCCTCCACTCCACGAGTCTCCTGCCTGAGAGGTTTACTCTCTGAGTAGACCTCTCAGGCAGGAGGCTGTGGTCCGCTCTCCACTGCCCCTCTGTGAACAGAGCAGCCATGGAGGGTGGAACCGCTCTCTAGGAGGAGGTGGGAGGCTCCCTCTCCCCTCTTTGCAGCTGTCAAGGAGAGGAGCCTCATTCCTCTCCGTGGCACCCCCTGGGATACCGCTGGGAGAAATGAGAGGGAAAGAGGGGGAGGGAGCGAAGTAGCCTTGATAAGCCCGATCATCTGTCAGGCTCATCGTGGTTGCTTCGCAGGTTCCGGCAAACAATCGTGGTCGCTTCTCCTTCCCTCATATATAGCGATTTTCTACCTCCTTGCCTGGTCCAAGGCAAACCATTGACTGGGTTCCCAGGACACACCGAGCAATGGAAAATGTGCTGCATTCCCTCCTCATTTTGTGATCCTACTGGAAAATGGGGGTGGCTTCAACAGGTGTTCTTTTGGGGGGGAGGAGTGGAACACATTTTTGTGGGAGGGGGTAACAACTCTACAGAGCATTTGCAGCTCTGGCTGGTGGACACTGTTTTTGATCTCCTTAAAATGCCTTGTTCCAAAAGGCATGTTTTTGGAGGGCAGGGTAGGAAGGATGGCCACCACAAAACAAACAAAAACATGCACAAAAATCCCTCGGCCTGGATTGGATCCTTAAGACTCAGCCTTGGAACTTTATCCAGGAGCAGCTCCACTTTGCTGCCCTCCATTGTGTTGTGGAATGAATTGAGACTTCTCCCATCCAGGTTAAGGGGGGGGGTCGTCATCATTACCAATGAGAGCAGTGCAGTTTAGCAGAGATGCTGTCTCCTAAAAGTAAGCAGCTGTGTCGGTGATGGGAATGAAATGGTCCTAAGCTTGTGGTGTGGCATTTTTCTTTTTTGTTGCTGGCAGAATGACTTATCGCTGCTTATGCCACACACTTGGTGTTTGTATTTTTCCGTTGTTTGTTATGAAGATTTCTGGGGCTGTTTGCCTGAGTTATGGAAACAGACATGCCTTGGAACAGCTGTGTTGGTAATAATAATAGGGGCTTGGCTAAGCTGGGAACAGTCTGTTTCTTTCACTTGCTCGCTGGGTGGCTGTAATTTTTGCAGTATCTCATTCGCTTTATTTTCTCTGCAACATTCATGTGTTTTATTGCCTTGCCCTGCACTTTTCCCTTTGCTTTGTGCACCTCTAGATTCTTCCCGCTCTGTTTTGTTCCCTGCAAATTGGACCAAAAATTCTGGTCTAAGGAACTGTCATGTGTTGTGCATAGGGAGCACTTCAGGAGCATGAAACCCACTTGTGGTGCTTGCTAAATCTTGACTCGTGTGTCCTGATTTACCAGTCTGCTGGCCTCGCTCAGAGCGTTCCCCCAGGAATTTGGCATTTCTCTCGAGATTGGACTCTTGGGCTGAAATAGGATGTCAGGATTTCTTTTAGGATTCTCACATTTCATTCTCCCAATTTTTGTGAGTCTGGAAAGGATCACTGTATGTTTGCATTCCTCTGTGCCTCCTCTAGCTGAAGTAGCTGTGTGTTTTGGTTGAATGAGCAGTAAGCAGGAAATTTAAGTCAGAGCATGGTATGACTGCTGCTTGAGATGCCTAACACTGTGGGTCACTTCAACACACTTCTCTTTTAAATGTAGAAAATATTGCACAGGTATGACACAAACAAGGGTTTGTAATTGATTGTGTAAATGCATGCCCATTGTGTATCTGTGTGGAGTGGCAAACCTTTGTTTGCTGCTGTGCAACTTCTGTGAGAAGCTCAATGTTTGCTAAATAAATATATTATGATATGTATTCAGAAGACTTGCTGAGGTACTTCTCTGTATCCAAGCGTCTGAAGTGTTTGGCTGGGACTTGAGTGAGGGCATTTTCTTTGGCCGTGCTGACACTTTATTTATTTATTTATTTATTCATTCATTCATTCATTTTCTATACCGCCCCAATAGCCAAAGCTCTCTGGGTGGTGTACAACAACTTCCTTCCTGTAGCACTTCCTTCCTAGGGAAGCCTTCCGTTCCCCCTCCCTGATGGTTTCTTGCGGCTTCATGAAAGGTCATGAAGACCTTTCTATTCCAACAAGCATTTGGCTTGTCTATTTGTTTGTGTTTTTCCCCTCCCTGAAATGGTTGGTAATATTTTAAGCCTTCTAAAATTGCTGCACTGTGTTTACTCTAGAGCCGCCTGCAAATGGCCTCTCGAAATCCTCCACCCTATTTCTGAGAATTTATTCAGAAGGAGGAGATATTCTCCAACAATTTCTCAATGTGGGGCTCAACATTAGCAGTGGCCATAGCACAGCCTCCACCTCTCCTCCTCCTCCTGCTCCTCCTCCTCTGCTTCTACTGTTGCAAGTGGACACAGCAGCATCCCCACTGGCAGCCTGGCGACCATTTTTCATCTTCCACAATGCCCCAGATCCAGCACTGATTTGGAGCATGGGGGGTGGGGGGTGGGAATGGTATCTGCCACAACAAAATGGTGGAGAAGAAACAGATAAAATTCTGCAAAATGTCCTTTTTGGTTGGGAGGGGTAAGAAAAGAAAAAATCTCAGAAATTTTCTTTAAAAAGAGTTTTCTGAGAAATGTTGGCTCGGCTCTACTCTAAGGTGGGATATAGTTTGTCGAGATAAATAAGAGGAGTCTTGGGGAGCTGATAACTGGAGAGAGGGAAGCCGGTGACTGCTTTTTGCTAAGTGAAAGGGCGTCACGTTTCCATTCTGTTGCTGTGGAATCCAGGGATTGGACTGCTGAAGCTTTCGGCTTCCATTTCTTCACCCAAAGATGGCTCAGATTCTGAAATATGCTGAGTGCCCAGAGGGCCTTTGGTTGTGCTGGGAAATGGAAGTGTCACATACTCCGGAATACTGACTCCAGATGTTTGACCCTGATGCAGCGTTCAGACTTTGTCTAAGTGAAACCTATTTGCCACACCCCACTGCTGTTGTCCTTAGTACAGCAAGCAAGCAAACAACCAACCATCTCTGTGGTGTAATGATTCAGAGGGAGTGATCCAAGGTGGTGGTTTAAAATCTGGGTTATAACACAAAACTGTCTTCCACTGCTAAAGATATGGAGCAGCAGCTACTGCAGCTCTATAATTACTAAAGTGGAACTTTATAGCATGGATGGATATTAAGGGGACGTGCAAAATTGGCTCCACTCACTTTCATTGATGGCTGAGTATATTTTGGTCTGAGAGGAAATTGCACAAATTTAGGTGGAGAGGAGAGAGATTTTTGAGCCTTTTCCTTCTTGTAATCTTTTCCTAATCTGGACTCTGAGAAACAGATTATGATTCACAGTCTCATTCTGTATTAGAGCCATTCCTCCTCCTCTTCCTGCTCATTACATATTTTAGGCTTCCTTTATTGTTGTTGCTGCTTTTATTATTGTTATGTTTTTGTTCAACACCGCATAAAATAGATTTTTCTAGGCATGTACTGTGTGATTTAAAATAAACTAACATAATATAATAAAAATACAACAAGATCACAATAAAACATTAATATCCAGTACAACTTAAAGCAAGGCAGACATATACTGACACAGCAAAATAAAATATAATGCAGATACAAAAATTAAAATGATCATACAGAAACTAAAAGCACTGGAGAAAGGCTAATGTTGTTCCTATCTTCAAAAAGGAGGAACTTGGGAACTACAGACCAGTCAGTCTGACATCAATCCCTGGGAAAATTCTGGAGCAGATTATAAAGCAGTCAGTCTGCAAGCACCTTGAAAACAATGCAGTAATTACTAGAAGCCAACATGGATATGTCAAGGACAAATCCTGCCAGACCAAAATGATCTCATTTTTTGATCGGGTAACCTCCCTTGTGGACTATGGGAATGCTGTGGACATAATATATCTTGACTTCAGCAAAGCTTTCGACATAGTGCCCCATGATATCCTGATTGGCAATCTAGCTAAAAGTGGGCTAGATTGAACAACTATCAGGTGGATCCACAGTTGGCTACAGAATCGGACTCAAAGAGAGCTTATCAATCGTACCTTCTCAAACTGGGGAGAGGTAATGAGTGGGGTACCGCAGGGCTCAGTGCTGGGCCCAGTGCTCTTCAACATTTTTATTAATGACTTGGATGAGGAGGTGCAGGGAATGCTTATCAAATTTGCAGATGACACAAAATTGGGTGGAATAGCTAATACCCTGAAAGACAGAAACAAAATTCAAAATGATCTCAATAGACTGGAGCTCTGGGCTAAAAACAACAGAATTAAATTTAATAGGGATAAATGCCAAGTGCTGCACCTAGGGAAAAGAAACCAAATGCACAGTTACAATGAAAAGGATCTTGGAATTGTTGTAGATCACAAGCTGAATATGAGCCAGCAATGTGATGTGGCTGCAAAAAAGGCAAATGCTATTTTGGCTGCATTAATAGAAGCATAGCTTCCAAATCATGTGAAGTACTAGTTCCCCTCAACTCAGCACTGATTAGGCCTCATCTTGAGCACTGCGTCTAGTTCTGGGCACCACACTTTAAGAAGGATGTAGACAAACTGGAAAAGGTACAGAGGATGGCAACAAAGATGATCAGGGTACTGGAAACAAAGCCCTATGAGGAACTGGGCATGTTTAGCCTTCAGGAGAGAAGACTGAGGGGAGATATGATAGCACTCTTCAAGTACTTGAAAGGTTGTCAGACAGAGGAGGGTCAGGATCTCTTGACCATCCCAGTTTGGAGGACAGAGAATAATGGGCTCAAATTACAGGAACCCAGATGCCGCCTGGACATCAGAAAAAACTTCCTGACTGTCAGAGCAATAAGACAATGGAACCAACTACCTAGGGAGGTCTTGGGCTCTCCCACACTGGAGGCATTCAAGATGCAGCTGGACAGCCATCTGTCAGGGATGCTTTAACTTGGATTCCTGCATTGAGCAGGGGGTTGGACTCAATGGCCTTATAGGCTCCTTCCAACTCTTTCTTTGATTCTATGATTTATTTATTTGAAGTATTTTTATGCTGCTTCTCAGCCAAAAAAGGCTCCCAGACCAGTTTACATATAATCAATTAAAAAGACAGTTAAAAGAGTTGGAGACATATCACAGGGACTAAAATGGCATATCATAGATAGTACTAACAAATACTTAAATAGTTTAAATGCCTGCAAGAACAGAAAAGTCTTTATGTGTTGTTGAAAAGATAGCAATGTGGGCACCAGGCAAGCTTCCCTTGGGAGAGCAGTCCAGAGCTAGTAGGCCACTACTACTAAAAAAAAAAAAAACACCCTCTCTTTTATTGCCATACTCTGAGCCTCCGAATCTACTTGGTGGGCAATGCCGTTTATCCAATATGTGCACTGTGATAAGGGTATAGAAACATGCTCGCATTAGCTAAACTTTCATAGTACAGTAATACCTTGGATTGCAAGTAACTTGGTTTGAGAGCATTTTGCAAGACAAGCAAATTTTTAAATATTTATTTATTTATTTTTTACTTGATATACAAGCGACATCTTGCAATACAAGTACTGTAGTACAGCTTAAATTAAAAATCTCTGTACACATTTTTTTTGGGGGGGAATTCGTTTTGATATAAGAGTGTTTTGGATTACAAGCACGTTTCCGGAACGAATTATGCTCTCAATCCAAGGCATGACTGTACCTGGACCATTTGCTTTAGCTTTAGAGGTTGAGAAATACTGAGGCTGTTTTGCTGTATCTTCACATGTGCTTATGCGGAGTCCTACACCCATTGTCACCTCCTTCTAGGCCAGACACCTCCTGCAGACACTTCCAAATGTGCTGACTGACCCCTCCTAAGTGGTTATCTTTTTACTGGCTCATGTTGATTTCATCTCTACAGTCCAGTTTCAAACTTGGAACGTGAGCAAATAACTTTTGTTTGGCTCTTAGCCACATGTGTATATGCTGCTGTTCTACCCTAAACATCAGTCCCTTTTTATAAATTGCCTCTGCTAGCATTTGTTAGCATTCTGTCCTGCATATATATGTTGAGATGGACCTTCCCCCGGAACATGTGCAGCTGTGGGCGGGGAGGATTTTGCGAACGTGGGGGAAGCGAGTTGAGACTTACCTGTCGACGCAGGTATCTAGTCAGCAAGGGGGCGGGGCTACAGGAGCCAATATTAGGCCTGGCAACCCCACCCCACCCCCTCTTTGTTTCCTGCATCTCCCTCCCTCCCGCCCTGTATACAGTATGGGCTCCTCTGGTTGCCGTTAAGGGGCCGAGTAGGAATTTTGGCTCATCTCTATTAGGGGGATAAGCGCGTTTCGCCTACTCCATACTGCTGCAGGGTTTGGGGGTGTTTGCAATCAGTGTACATAGCAAGTCAATATGGTCACATTTGGATAGTAGGCAGGTAAGTGCGGGTTAGGGTATTGATAGGGTGAGGTGAGTATCCCTGGCACCATTCAGGTGACAGGCGGTTTCAGGATGCCTCATGTTGATGGGTCAGTAGGCTCAGACAGCTGAGGATCAGGAACGCCTGTGATGCCTTTGTTCTCTCCAAGCTTGTTGTTGTGAGACTCCGAGAGGGGGCGACGCAACAAAGGCTCCCAACACAGTAAAGTGGAAAATGGGGCGGCGGCGGATTCATCACCACTTCCCTGTTTTGGATGCTCCGCCCAATTGCACAATTGAGCGGCCTAGGAGGCCGGATTAGAATAACCCGCACTCCATCCCTTTGCAGTTCATTGTATGTAAATAAATGTGGCCCAGTTAAACACCAACAAAGTGTCTTGACTACTCTTCATTTTCCTCCTACATTCGCAAACAGGCTGGCTTTGCTTTGTTTTCTGGCGGAGAGAAGAGGCCTGCCTGAAGTGGATTAGTAACTTCTCCTGCCCAAAAACCATGTCCTCTGCTTGTATTATGATTATGCCTGATTTTATCTAATTCCCTTGAATTTTTCCTTTCAGGATTTACCTGTTTTACTTACTTGTTCAAAACACTGTGACTGATGGCCCTTTTAGCACAGAACTGGCACTGGGCACAAAAGATCCCAACTCCTGGTGTGTGTGTGTGTGTGTGCGTGCGCGCGCGCGCAAATCCTGTACATGCACAGGCAAATCCAGTAATCCCAGGGTGGATGGGTTGGGTGGGTGAGTAACCACAGGTGATAAGGACATGAATGTTAAGGCTCATTAAGCAGAGCGGGAAAGTGGGGACTTGAGAGGCATCTCTCTGATTTGGCTGTAGCAAAGGGGATCTGGTAATAAAGGGTGGGATCTTGCCTATTGAACTCAGTGGTATTTTAGCATTTTCACCCACAAGATTAATTTTGTCCTCAGCGAATGTGACTGCTCTCCATTTCTGTCATCATCATCATCATGATTCATGACACAAAACAGCAGATAAAATCAGAGAGCATGCCACTATACATAAACAACAACAACAACAACAACAGAAAAGTTAGTTAAGCTGCCGACAGAGTAAACTTGACCTGGAAGGTAATACAGTAAATACAATACATCTACCCACCATCAGCCTGAGTAAGCAGGGCAGACTTTGCCTTGCACTTAAAGGATAATAATCAATGAATTATCCTTGGGAGAAAGTTCCACAACTGGTGCGACTACTTGGCCTGTGGCTCACGCTGGCTCAGCTTGTCTGAGCGTGGAAAGCTAAGCAGGGTCAGGCCTGGTTATTACTTGGATGGGAGACCCCTCCTCTAGTTTCCTGCACTGAGCAGAGGGTTGGACTCGATGGCCTTGTAGGCCCCTTCCAACTCTATAGATCTATGAACTACAGAAACGATAGCTTCGTTGCACTACTGCTGATGCTGAATTTAGTAAACTTCATGGGTCTGGGTTATTCCCATTTGACAGATGGGAAAATGAGACTGAGGCTAAAGAACACCTCTTTAGACCCATCTCTCCCTCTCCTGGATTATAATGATTCCGAGAACTGCTCTGTAGATGAGACACAACCGTTCCAGACTGTCACTTTTAATATGTGATTTGGCAACCTTAAATACTGAAAGAGCTTGTTCCTTCAAAAAAACCAAAACAAAACCACCCACAGGTCTGGAAGATGTTAAGATAATCTACTATTTATTCCTACAGCAAGCCCCTGCCTACCTCAACATGTTTGCTGATAGGGGAGTTTACCAGTAGGGAGTGATTGTGCTGACCATCCTTTGTTGGTATGTCCTTTGCCTCTGGTATTCAGAGCTATAGCATCACCGAACATCAGAAGTGCACTTTAGGGTACTGCCATGATTAAGCACCGGCTTTCTGCTTGAGAGATCCTGAAAGCTGCCGGTCAGTTTTGGTACCTACTGGGCTAGGTGGTGGACCATTAGGCCATTTGTAACTTGGCTCCTTACCTTAAGGTGCCCAATGCCACCGGTGTCTGCATGATTCAAGGACAGTAAAATACTCCAGATTCCACCTCTGCCAGTAGATACTTGCACATTGTAGAACTCAGGAGTCCCGTGTTCGAGCCATTAACCTGTTATGAGACATTACCCTTTATAGGCTGCCTTTCCTTGTGGGCTTCCGTGCTCTGAGCAATGGAACGGGAGGGAGGGGAACATCCCTGGGCCTGCTTGTATTTCAGTCACAGTTCAGAAGCTCCTATTGTTTGTTTTTGAAAGGCACCGCCTTGGTGAAGGTTAGCCTGTGCTGGTTAATTTCATGCCTGCTGTGCTGAGATCAATGGGTCCTTTTTTTTCTTCTTCAGCCCAGTGAAATGCTCTTGAATGTCTAAAACCAACCACAGTTTGCCCAATAAATTAAAAAACAAAAAACAACAACAACCCATGCACACAGCGAGAGGGGAAAGCCTTCCCTTGCTCGATAAATGTTGTATAATGCTTGCAGTAATCCTTCCCCTGTGCATCTCCCCCTCCCAGCCCCCATTTCCCACTGTTGATTTATTAATGGCTGGTTTTTGGATTTGTTCTTGGCGTCAGAATGATTGAGGCTACAGAGACTTAAGTATTTGAAAATAGCAGTTTATCCATGTCCACTGTTGGCAGAGGTTCTTTTTTAATTTTATCGTTTTGTGTGGGGGAGCAGGGATTGTTCTCCTGGTGACAAGGATAATATGGTGGCAAGACATCGCAAAATGATTTTGCTTCCTGTATTCTGTCTGTCACTACGTCATGTTTCTTCTCTCTTTCCAACATTGCAAAAATATGCCCCTTTCCTCTCCACTCCCTCAGCAAAAACCCGGGCTCATGCCCTTGCTTTGATTACTGCTGCCGCCTGCTTTTCGCTGGTTTTCAGCCATCTTGCCTTGGTCCCCTCATCTATATCCAGAGCTCTGCTGCCAAAATAATCCTTATTTACTTACTTATTTACTACATTTTAGGCTGCACAGTAACAAGAAATATTCTTGGGTGGCTAACAATCAAAAATTAAAACCAACAGCTAACTATACAATGACGATCATGAAACCATAAAGTGGAACACAGCATAAAACCATCAACAGAGGATAAAATCAATATAAGAAATTCACAACATCACTGGAAATTTCACAGATTCTAAAACTCCAATAAATATCTGTAGACAATAAAGATTTATTTATTTATTTTTAAGATTAGGGAATTAAAAAGCCTGGGGAAATTAAAAGTCCATCTGGCACTGAAAAAAGACCACAATGTAGGTGCCAGGTGAGCCTTTCTTGGGAGGGCATTCCATAACTGGGTGCCACCACTCCAGTGAAAAAGCCCTTTTGCTAGTAGCCACTGGTCACAACTGATTTGGTGGGGGCACCTGGAGAAGGGCCTCAGATGAAGATCTTAGTTTATCTAACCCAGTGTTTCTCAACCTTGGGTCCCCAGATGTTTTTGGCCTACAACTCCCAGCATGCCCCAGCCATCTATGCTGGCTGGGGCATGCTGGGAGTTGTAGGCCAAAAACATCTGGGGACCCAAGGTTGAGAAACACTGATCTAACCTCACAATACCCCTCAAATCCCAATGTGGATCCAGTGCAAGCTCCTCGCCACACTTTTACCTTCAGAGACAACTATGGCCTTGCCCTTCCTTATCTCTCTGCTCTTATATCCGTTTACATCCCTGTCTGTGACTTTTGCTCCTCCAGCTCCACCGCTGTAGCTGCCTACAGCTCTCCTGTTTTCTTAAACCACTCTGTTCCATGTTGCCTCCCCAAACTTTCTGCAATTTGCAGAGAATTTGGGGGAGAGACAGATCCTTCTGCTCAGATCTAGAGAAGGGGCATTGGTCAAAGGGGATGAGTGGTCATCACTGGCCACCAGATTTCTGGACTGCTCCAAAAGGATACCTTTGGAGATGGCACATGCAGGGAATTAGAGTGAGGGGTTGGACTAACTGTGCTTCTGCCTGTTCCAAGGTCCATCACAAGGTGAAATGGGATCCTCCCAGTCTCTCATCGATTTTCCTTCCTCAGTGCATGGTACAAAGGTGACCACTTCATCAGACTAGAGGGAGAGAGTGTTAGAAGTTTCTTTGCTATCCTCTTGGCCATGGTTATTGTTGGGCTATGCTTTGGCGCACAAGAGTTCATGTGCAAGGAAACTGAGTCAAAATGTGTCTTGGTGTGCAGAGGTGCAGCAATGCCTCATCCTGGCCATCACTGTTCTGCTTAGTAAGCAGTTTATTTTCCGAGTCAGTGCATTTAAGGATTTCATTGTTTAACATTGAGGCAAAACCTTTGGTGCTTGATGGGTCTTGGGATGAATTAGGTGTGTACAAGAGAAAGGAAAAGACTGCAGAACATTGATGCTAAAGGATTAGGTGCTTTGATGAAAATCAAAACTAAAACGTAACAGTATTGTTAATGCTAGAAGTGGAGAGTAGACGCACTATATTCAGATAGTCTAAAATGAGTTAGAGGAAAACTAGCTCCGAGTTTTGAAGTCAGGTCACCCAGTACTTTCTGTGACAGTCGCAGTTTCAAAGACTCATGCTCAACTAGTGTTTCCTGCACCTAAAGTCTGGAAGACATACATTCACCTTTAAGAATCCCTCTCTACAGGTGCTGGGGAGCTGTGATGCTGCGACTCATCGCCCCAGGTGTTTAAGCATGCGCACTGATCATTTACATTTCACATATTTTCTGCAGGAAATGCTTGTGGACCCCCAGTAAATGCAGTTGTTGTGTAAAGTGTGGAGTCACTCTCCAGTACATTACTGTGTGCTATCAGTTGTAACCCAGTGTGACAGTTCACTTGTGTTGTGGGAAGATTCTTCTAGCTTGAAACAGGAATGGCCCTCATGTTGTAACTTCAGTGCTTGTGCAGAACAGTTTTGATGAGCAATGCTTGAAGATGTAGAAAATAAAGGGAGGTTGGTATTGGTTCTTGATTTGGCCGGGGTGGGGGGAAGCCTGGGGGAATTCATTGCACTTGCACAGCTTTTAATAGCGGTGTGCGTAGACTGGTTCTTCTAGCCCATGGCCCATAGAAACCCCACATTCTAAAGCAGAAGGCCACACTTCTCCTTGAACAAAGACATAGGTGCAAGAAGAATATCTCACTGACAGAAACCCTTATAAACACTGACAAAAACTGAGCAATAATAGATATCGACCTGGTTCGCACATCGGCAACAGCCAACGTTGTTGAAAATGCAACGGGAGCAGGTGTGTGTACTAGTTCCTGCCTACCTGTCTGTTTTCCACTGCAGTAACCCAGCGGTGTCGGTGTGGGTTGTTTGTGTGATGTCCAAACCCAGAACTCAGATGCACAAAGGAAGACGCACGCTTGCTCCTGTTGCATTTTTTTCAACAACCCATGGTTATTGCTAATGTGTGAACCAAATTTCTAAGCATGTGTTGTTGTTAAGTCAATAGAATTGGGCACGAGTAGCCACCATCAGCACTCCTTTTACTTTCTATCCTGGATAGCCAAGTAAGTTCACTGAATTAGTGACTATTAAATAGCGGGAAAAGAAAGATGACCCGAATTGCATATCCCCCAATTACAGTTAAGTGATATAACCCTATCTTTCCTTGCACCCCTGTCCCTCTGTCAGCGCTAGTATTTCCTACTGCCAGGTTCCATAGACTGCCTAACTCAAATCTCCATATCCTTTCCCTTAGCCACACCCATCCTTGCAAAGAATCTTTGAATTTTTGGGATGGCCACAATCTGGAAACCATGTTAAACATACATCCATGCACATAATTTGTGTCATCCTTGGAGTGCCAGTTTTGGGTTTCCCTGGTACAGAATTTAGGGGGTTGCTTATTTTATTTTTTTGTGCCAAGTCTTCTGGGCCCTGAATACAGGTAGATTCATTAAAGCTTTGTTTCCTGGGCCTTTCCAATTTCTCCCTGTTTGAGCCAAATAGCCCCTGTTGGTTTCTCTTCAGCTGCTGCTGCCTGTTTGTTTCACCTTAATTACCCCAGTATGAGTGAAATGCCATTTTCTTTTCCCAGCCGGCTTTCATTTCAGTAAGCTGCTTGCAATCACAAAACCCTTCAAATTTTCCAAGACCAATATATGACCTTGAAATGACTTTTTCTGCAATAACTACAGGAATTTAAAATTAACTGGATTGGGTTGATAGGCCTGAAACCAACAATGAACAGTTGTAACTGTTGTGTGTGTGTGAGCACACGTGCATGTGTGCATCGTGTGTGTGTGTGTTTGTGTGTGTATTATATAGCTTTATGCAGCTTTATATCAGAGAGGTATAAAGAAATATAGGAAAAATAATTGTTATTACCGTATTTTTCGCTCCATAAGACGCACTTACTGTATGGTACAAATTTTTTTTTTTAAAAAAAAAATCAGCCAAGAGGCGGGGGCTTCCCCCGCCCCACCCAGAAGTCCTCCGCTCTTCCGGACCAGCAGAGGAAAGTGTAAAATAAATAAATAAATAAATAAATAGATTTTTTTTACTATATTCACTCCATAGGACGCACAGACATTTCCACCTAGTTTTTTGGGGGGGTAAAGTGCGTCTTATGGAGCGAAAAATACGGTATTTAACATCTATAAAAGTAGTAGATGTTATTAAAAGGTATTGGTGGTTTCTCTCCCTTTTCCTTTCTGTTGCTGCATGCATGTCCCCATACAAATGTAATTTCCATGTGTACACATGTAAGGACCATGGATTTAAGGGGGGCTTTATCCAGAGATGTTGGGCACACACAGAGCAGAGGACATATGCACGATGCTTGCACTAAAATGGAAAATATATTTTTTCTAAAATGAGGAAATTGGATCAAACACTCATTTAGGGCACAATCCTATCTGTGTTGGCTGGGGATTGGCATGCTGGCTGGGGACTGCTGGGAACTTGTAGGACTTTTTTCTGTCTAAACATGCATAGCATTGTGCCCTTAAACTACATAAACATAGACTTTATTTTTACCCTTCCCCCCCCCCCAAAACACATGCACGCATGTTTGTTACAGAAGAGAAGAATAGCTTGGTTAGTATAGCCACCACCTACATCATGGACTAGGATACTAGTTATAATAGCCTAATTAAGAAGATGGGAAAAGATGAAGACCAGGGAAATTAGTATTTCCCAATTAAGGAGGGGAAACTGGAGGAGCTCACGCTACACATGCCAGAGTTCCAGCACTTCTGGAAGTGCTCTGTAACAATTCTCATTCAGGCTTTACTCAGAGGAGGCTGACGGCTGGAGTGTCAGCGGGGCTGTGTATCCGCTTTGGATTTGTTACCTGCTTTCTCTTTCCCATTTGTATGGAGGTATGACTGGTGGCTGAATGTGTGAAAGGATTTTATTTTATTTTTAATCCATAGTTTTTATTGGGAGGAACTATGCTGTAGGATTTGTAAGTAAAATAAAAGGACTATGTTGAAGATGAGGGCAGGAGGACATTGGGGAATGAAATGTGGTTAGAAGGACATCGATATGATGATTTATTTCAAATAATTTTATTGGCTAACAGGTATGTATTTAAAATAGGGGGGGAAAACCCCCAAAACCAAACATAAATACTGCTCCCCTCCAACACAAATAAATGTTCCAGCTTGGATCGCTTGGAACTTTCCATTGTACAGGAAATAACTGATGATGGCATGAATTGTGCACGACAAGTTGTTTATATAGAATATAGATGTAGTAGCCTAGACTAAGGATGCTTCCAGACAGAGGTCTCCTAATGTTACAAATAAAAATACATTGGGCAGCTATTCCATCTTTTTCTCCTTAATGGATTTTTTTGTGGTAACAAAAAAGACGGAAGAAGTGGTGGGAAAACACAAGAGGGGTTACAAATGGATGTTGACATCATCTGGACACCGCCACCCACCCCCCCCGCCAATAATATTTCGTACATGAGGCAGAGTGATTTCATGATAAAAACCTGGTCTGGAAATGCCCTAGGCTACTTAAGATGCAATCCTATGCATGTTTAGACAGAAAAAAGGCCTACAGCTCCCAGCATTCCCCAGCCAGCCATGCTGGCTGGGGAATGCTGGGAGTTGTAGGCCTTTTTTCTATCTAAACATGCATAGGATTGTACTGTTAATGTTCTTGATTTTTACATCTTCAAAGAGACGCAAGCTCCTTTCATCTCATAACCCAAAGATGACAATCTTGGAAACCAATCAACTGTGACATTCTTTATATTTTGCTTCTCCACCCACCCTTTAAAGGGCATCATACCAGAATGAGCAATATAAGTAATAATGAGCAATATATGAGTTGCCCAGCTCTGTCTCTCCTTTTCATCAAATTCAGGTGAGGCAGTGGCTGTTCTGAACCAGTGCCTGGGCGTGGTAATGGACTAGATGAGGGCCAATAAACTGAGACTCAATCCAGACAAGATGGAGGTACTGTTAGTGGGTGGTTTGGCTGCCCGGATGAGAGATATTCAACCTGTTCTGGAGGGGGTTGCACTCCCCCTAAAGCAGGGCTCTCCAACCTTGGGTCCCCAGATGTTGCTGGCCTACAGCTCCCAGCAAACCCAGTCAGCATGGCTAATGGCAAGGGATTCTGGGAGCTGTAGTCCAGCAACATCTGGGGACCTAAGGTTGGAGACCCCTGCCCTAAAGGAGCAGATTTGTAATTTTGGGGGTGCTCTTAGATCCAGCACTGTCATTGGAAGCAAAGGTGACCTCGGTGGCACGGAGCACCTTTTATCAGTTTAAGGCTGATATACCATATCCTTATCTGGAAGATATAGACTAGCTACAGTTATCTATACTCTAGATTACTGCAATGTGTTACTAGATTACTGCAATGTGTTATATGCAGGGATGGGGACTCGGACTCTAGGACTCGACTCGTGAGTCGGACTGAGTCCCCCCTCTGACTATAGTCCCAATATTTTTAATGGGACTCGAGACTCGACTCGAGACCAAGGACTCGTGTTCCAAAATTGTGTTCCTCAAATGCAACATGGATAGGTTTTAGGAAGTACAGCAAGTTTATTTTTTAAAATCATTTTCCTAAAATGCAACCTTTGAGACATTTTGGGTTTGGCTGCCTGGCCTGCCCCTGACTGCCTGTTTGGGGTTCCCTGCCTCCTCTGCCTGCCTTGTGTCTTCTTAACCAGTTCCACAGTTTGAATTGTCCAAGACAAAGGCCTCTGCCTGCCTGCTTTGGGGTTCCCTGCCTCCTCTGCCTGTCTGGTTATTTTGGGTTTGTCTGCCTGGTCTGTTCTTGCCAAAATCAGTTGCAGAGTTTTGAAATAAAAAGGCACACTTGTGCCTAGAATTTATTTAAGCCACACATCTGAAATAGCCTTATTTTATTGGGAACCCTCCCCCCATTGATTTTAATAGGGACTCGTGGAGTCAGCTTTGGGAGTGACTCGTGACTCGTGACTCACCATTTTGGACCAAGGACGGACTCGGACTCGAGACTCGGGTCCAAAGACTCGTGACTCGACTCGTGACTCAAAACCAAGGACTCTTCAACATCCCTGGTTATATGTGGGGCTGCCTTTGAAAACCGTATGGAAACTTCAGCTGGTCCAAAATAGGGCAATGAGATTGTCAACAGGGACTGGCCAGCATGATCATATTGGGCCAGTGCTTTACCATCTGCACTGGCTGCCAGTCCATGTCCAGGCCCGATTCAAAGTGCTGGTATTAACATTCAAAGCCCTAGATGGCTTGGGGCCAGGTTGCCTGAAGGATCATCTCCTCCCTTATGTACCTGCACAGACCCTAAATTTGTCCTCAGCAATCCTTCTCTGAGAGCCCCTGCCAAAGGAAGTGAGGTGGGTGGCTACTAAGAAGAGGGCCTTTTCTGCTGTGGCACCCCGGTTGTGGAATGAGCTTCTTAGAAAGGCTCACTAGGTGCCTACATTGTGCTCTTTCCGCTGTCAGATGAAGACCTTCCTATTTTTGCAGGCATTTTAGTCTTTCAGTTTCTGTGGTTTTAAAACTTTTACTGTATTTTAAATCTTTGCATTGCTGCTAGGTTTTACCTTTGTTTTTTACTTCTATTTTATACTGTAGTTTTAAACTTTCATAGTGTATCTTATGTTGTATTTTATGGTTTTACTTGTTGTGAACCGCCCAGAGAGCTTCAGCTATTGGGCAGTATAGAAATGTACTGAATAAATAAATAAGTAAAGATACAGATGTGTCTCTGTGTGAAGAGAACCACATTTCCTTCTTTGCCCAGGAATATGGAATAACTCAGTGGAAAGGATCCATGCCACAGCCCAGTGTGGCAATATGACTGAGGGAAAGAACTTGATTAATGAGTTTGGCTAACCAGTAGCTATATACATCTAGTTGTTCGAGAGAGAGAGAGAGAGAGAGAGAGAGAGAGCGAGCGCAGAATGGGCCGGATGAGTTTGGTGAAAACAGTGCCAATGTGTCATAGTGGTGAGAGCGTTGGACTGGGACTCGGGGAGATCCGGGTTCTATTCCCCGCTCAGCCATGAAACTCACTGGGTGACTTTGGCCCAGTCACTGACTCTCAGCCTAACCTACCTCACAGGGTTGTTGTGAGGATAAAATGGAGAGGAGGAGGAGGATTATGTAAGCCACCTTGGCTTCCTGGCAGGAAAAAAGGTGGGGTATAAATATAATAAATAAATAAATAAATAAATAAAGGCTAACTGCAGTTTAATTACAGCAGGATGTATGTAAGTGCTGAGAAAGGGAGGGAAAGCATGAGGTGGGAAGCCAGAAATGTTATGTCCAAACCAGGGCGTTGAGTGGCCTGGTCCATACATATTGGCCAAACTGTTGGTTTTCCACTGGGACAATGCCAGAGGTGTGTGCGCTCCCTCATCCTCCTTCCTCTTCTTGAATGGTCAGTTTTCCTCACTTTCTGATCTCAGCAAACTAATGTTTGCTGTTCTGTCTGAACTGGGTAAACAGTTTGGGGTGGTTTTTTTTGCACAAACTATAACTTGCCAGCTATCATGGCAAACTGTGGTTTACCTAGACCAGAGTTATGTGAGGGAACTTGTAAATGGAGAGGAAAAAGAAGGAGGGAGCGCATGCATGCACCCATGCCACGGCCGCAACGGCCAAGCTGGTGTCTCATTTGGGATCAGCTTTACTATAGAAAAGGATATCTCTTTCTCTTCCCCACCCTCATGCGCCAGAAGATCAGTACTGAATCCTTAGTTGAGCGTAGGATGGCATTTATACTTTTATCTTGCTGTACAGCTATTCAGTTTTTCTCCCTCACCATATTCAGCTGTCTTTCTCAAGCCCCTTACAATTTACGATAATGGTCCATAAATGTTGCAGTTATACAGTAGAACACCAAGGAACTAGTGCATGTTGAAGGAATTCTGGTTGTATGGTGGCATCAGTTCTTTTTCTAATCTTTCTTACAAAAGACTCTGGAGTCAGGGAAACACTGTAGGGCCTATTTGCAAGCAAAGACCGGGCTGTTGTTGTTGCTGCAGAGTCCTGCATAGGGTTTGCTTGCAATGCATTCATGCTGGGGACCGGAGTGCCGTCATTCAAGAGAGAGCCAAATTATGGAAGACCCCCGCAGGCTGGGTTTGGGCAGCAGCAGGGCTGATTTGGATGTGGGATAATGGAGAAGAGTATACAATTGGGTATCCCCCTTGGCCTAGATGTCAGTGGAGGACTAGTTGCTTCTGCCACATTTACTAATCCCATTGTTAGTAGCCCATGGAAAGTGATTGGCAGGGGTTCAGACGAACAGTTGCCCTATGGGGTATGCTTGTTTCAGATCCCATGGGGGCAGGGTATTTTGCAGTGCCTTCTGTTGTGTCTGCTGCCAATGTATGTAGGTTATTTCAGGGCTGACATAAATGGGATTTCCCCTGGATTTCCCCCCCTATTTGGACTTTCTGATATTTTCTGTATTGCCAGCAAGGCCCCAAGATGCTGCTCTGTGGAATGAAAATGAAAATCCACTCTCTTCATGGACAATTTGACCTTCTTTTCCGAGAGGGTTTTTTTTTAATTTTTTAAAGTTACTACATAAAATACAGGAAGGGAATTCTGACCTCTCTAATGGATTCGTGATGTTCTTTTTAATCAGGCTCTGGGATAAAAATGAAAAGAAATAAAAATAAAAATAAAATACTTTTTTTAAAAATAAATAAAATAAAAGCCCCATGTGGTCATATTAATGAGTCTGGCTTTAAGGTGTTATTTAACACCTTTGTGAGAGACAGGTCTGTAAAGGCTGTTGGAAGTACTTTAGCTCCTAGTCAGTGCTTAGTCTGATCCACTCTCTCTCTCTTGGGTCCCCAGATGTTGCTGGACTACAGCTCCCAGCATCCCTTGCTATTAGCCATGCTGTCTGGATATGCTGGGACAAAAAGAAAGAGAAGAGAAACAGTTCGGATGTTTTGGACTACGACTCCCAAAGTCGCTGACCATTGGCCATGCTTGCTGGGCCTTATGTGAGTTGTAGTCAAAAACATCTGGAGGGATACCAGGATGCCTATCCCTGGAGTAGACAATACTGATCTAGGTAGATCAATGCTCTGTCTTGGTGTAAGGTACGGTAACTCCTTATGTTCCACTTCGTATGTATTTATGACATGGGTCTTTGCATTTAACGTTCACCTTAAAATAAGAAGCAAATAGCACCCGTGTGTGTTAGTTCAACCCTTATTATTTATATTATATTATATTTATTTCATTTTTATACCACCCAATAGCCGAAGCTCTCTGGGCGGTTTACAGCAATTATAACAAAGACAGTCCCTGCCCGCAGGCTTGCTGTCATGATGAAAATAAGTGCTCTGAAGCTGCCAAATTTCCATTGGGAGGAAATACCCCCCACACACACACACTGATGCCAATGGGGTAAACTCTCCCTCCCACCTGGTTTGATCTCTATAATTATTAGCCCTTCCCCAGCAGCTGCTATTTGCATTTTTAAAAATAACAATTACATTAAAAGCAAATACGCATTTAAAGATGCATCTTCTTTGGCCCTCACTGGGTGATGTCGGGCTCAGGCACACTGACTGGGTTCAGACAACACGATAACCCACACTCAAAGGTTGAGTGTGGGTTGTTGTTGAACCATGGGTGGTTGTTGAAATGTGGGTTATCGTGTTGTCTCTGAACTCAGCTGCACTGACAAGCCATTGCTTGTTAACCATGAGCAACCCATGAAGAGAACCTATGGTTTGTTGCGTTGTGAACTATGGTTTGTTATCTCGGCTGGGTTCAGACAACACAATAACCCACATTTCAACAACAACCCATGGTTTAATGACAACCCACACTCTAACCTTGAATGTGGGTTATACTGTTGTCTGAACCCAGTCACTATCTCTCAGGTTAACCTACTTCATAGAATTGTTTTAAGAGTAAGATGGAGGTGGGGAACCACCTCTATTGCCCTGATCCTCTTTGGAGAAAGAGTTGCGATATAAATGTACTATTAAAAACAAATAATATTAAAAACAAATTAGTCTTGGCTGGCTAGGGCAGTGCATTGAAATGGGTATTGGTTAATTTCAGCCTGCCCCCCTGCCCCCAGATTAGTAGGAAGGTTTTTATGGAAGCCTTAGAAAACACAACCTGGGAATCCTCACTTCTTCGTACTGCATCACAGTCAGGTTTGCTGGTCCAGGCTTGCCCTGGTCTCAGATGTCCTGTGCTGATTGACAAGCAACAACAGCTAAGCAGTCATTGGTAACTAGCTTGTCTTGTTTCTCCCTCCCTGAATTATCCTTTCTGAGGGGAACTGGATTGGGAAGGGCATACCGGCCGGGTGTCGTTCTGCATACACAGCGTCTGCCGCTCGGGGGACAGTAACCTTCTGAGGTCTGCATTTCCATTCCATCATCCTATTGCTAAATGAAAGAGACAGTTCCCCGTTCAATAATTCATAACCTCATGAAGCCTCCGCCATAAAGGAAAAAAATGTCCTTCCTCCCAGGCCGCTAGTGTGGTGCTGGGAGAATGATTCTGCCTAGCCCTTGAGGTGGAAGCTTTGTCTCCTATCCCTCCACCCACTCCAGTACCTTTCTCTCTCCCTGAAGTGAGCCCTCTAAATAGACTTAATTAAACCAAAATACTATTTGGAGGAGGAGGAGGAGGATTCAAACAGGCCAACTCCTAATTAAATAATAATCTAATGGAATGCATTGGAGAAGATAAAACTCTGGGTTCAAAGCAATTCCTTCCTGCCAGTTAAATGATGGAGCCCTTCAAAGGGTCCTCACTACTTGCCCCCAGGCACTGTTCTTGGAATGTGAGGTGGGCCTGCCTAGCAAATTGGTTCCTCCAAACCCCACTGAAATCAATAGGAGCTGTGCAAGGTATGGGCACATTCTTCATTTTTCCTTTTAATTCAGAACCTTCCCCAGACATTCTTCTTCTTGTTGTTCCTCTCCTACTGGAGTCTGGACATCATCATGGCTAGACTATCTTTAGATGCATGTCTAGCCATGACAAGTATACTTGGAAAATATAATGCGGTGGTTTTCTGTTGCCTTCCACAACACTGTGCTATGGCTGATTACAATGGCGACCACTGTTTTCCATATCGAAGCCCTAGTATCAGCATCCCTTTCCTTGGTCTCCGATCAGTACTGATACTGCTGCTGCAGAAGGTCAGGTGGAATTTAGAGGCAATTTAATTCATCAAGGCTCCACAAGCCTCCTGGTCAAGCTCCTCTGCCTGAAACTTGCCTTTCCCAGGGGTTGGATTTATTTATTTTGCCCGATACTCAGCGTACCTGAGGTACGTGGTGGCGCTACTCACCAAAGGCAGATCATAGGGCAATCCCCCTTTGGTTCCCCACACATTACATTGTAGTAAATGCATTTGCCAGCCTACATACCAGCCTCCCCAAACCTGGTGTCTTCCAGATGTTTTACTTAAAAAAAAACAAACATTTTATTTAACTTTATTTCAAACAATGTATATAAAACAAATTAAAAAACATACATGTAACTAATAAAGTGCTCCCATCACCACGGGACCAAGAAATGATTAATAATAATAATAATAATAATAATAATAATAATAATAATAATAATAATTTATTTATTACCCGCCTCTCCATCTAGATCGATTCCTATCATAATAATCCATTATTATTCAATATTCCAAAAATACATCATATCTTGACATGGCTTACTCCCCTTTCCCTTTACTAAAACATAATCTATGAATACTCCCCAAATATCCTTAAAGTTATTTCTTTAATTGTCCCTTTTTACATTCGATACTGCAAGTTAATTTATCATTTAAGGCAATATCCCACACATTATACCAGTCAGTCAATAATTGAAAACTCATGTTGAACTTTCCATTTCCTTGCTATCATTACTCTCCCCGTGGTTAACAAATTTACAATTAGTTCCTTTATATCTTGAGAACAAATAAGTTCCTCCGTTATTGATAACAATGCTAATTTTGGACAGACCTCCAAATTAATACCAATAATTTCTGAAATTTCTACAAAAATTTTGTTCCAGAAATCCAGTCAGATGTTTTACACTAAAACTCCCAGCATTCTTGATCACTGGCTGGATCTGATGGGAAACTCATGTTGAACTTTCCATTTCCTTGCTATCATTACTCTCCCCGTGGTTAACAAATTTAATCCAAAAGATCTGGAAGGCACCAGGTTGGGGTAAGCTGCTGTATTATATGCAAGGCAGGGAGCTGCACTGAGCCCTGGCTCTCTGGAACATGAACCTGCAGGTTGCATGTGTGGCTAGAGATGCATTGTCTTGAAAGTGACACCTAAAACATTTTGTGTGCCCCATCAAAATATTTTTTTTCCTCAGTTCATTTTTTTATTGTGAATTTCACCCAAACAAAACAAAATCTAAAGGGAAAAAAAAAGAAATAAGTGTGTAAATATCCATACAACTTGCCTAAATTTGAATGTATCCTTTATACATAAGCTTCAACAAAGGCAGACCAAATGTCCGTATATATGTCCATTTGAGAGTGGCGTCTGTATGTCAACCGCTCAAATATTGAAAGTGTTGTTAGGTCTTCAATCCATTGCGTTATAGGAGGTGAGCTTTTATCTTTCCAATGTTCTAGTATCAGTCTTTTAGTTGTCAAAAGGGTGTGGAAAATCCATTTGCGTTGACCATGCTTTAACTTCCAAGAAACATTGAAGACCCAATGACACACATACACACACACACACACACACAAAACAAACCACCAAATTCAATTAAGAAATGGATGACAAGGCTATGCACTGGATCTGATTGATGGGGAGATTAGCTTAACATTTCTCTCTCGGTGAATAAACTGAGGGTAGATTTCATAGATTATAGAGTTGGAAGGAGCGTACAAGGCTATCGAGTCCAACCCCCTGCTTAATGCAGGAAACTAGAGGAGGGGTCTCCCATCCAAGTAATAACCAGGCTTGACCCTGCTTAGCTTTCCACGCTCAGACAAGCTGAGCCAGCGTAAGCCACAGGCCTGTACTGGTGCATGGATTAGGCTGTGGAAATGTGTGAACTTCTGGGTTGAGGTGGATTGGGTTTATGGTTTCTAGGAGAGTTGTGGAGGTTGGGCTAGGCAAATTGGGGCCCAAATACCACAGGGAAGAGAAAGAGAAAGCTTTGGGGGTGAGCTTGCAAAAGCTAGGCAGACAGAAGAATTGTGCAGGGGGTTGGCTGGGAGGGCGAGTTATGTGTCAAAACAAATTCTGGTGTGCAGTCTCTGTCACAAAACAAGAAGTCAGGGCAGGGATAACCTCCAGCTATTTCACACACTCACGCCAATTTCCAGCACCTTGAGAGCATTCCCTTCCTTTTCTGTTACTGAGAACTATATTATCAAGAAAAAGGTGCATACTGAGACAAACTCCCAAGAATTTGACTCCGAAGCAACTACAAGCTATAACAATGAAGAGACAGGAGGGGTTCCCAAACTAAGAGGACCCAACCGCCATTCTTCCCACCAGTTGACCAGAGGATGGCTGCAGAAAGTGGCTGGTCTCCCACCCAAATATTGTTACGATAGACCAAATTATACCACATTCACACAACACTCAATGGAATGCGGAATAGGAGGCTATGCTTTACAACCAAAATATACAAAACAAACCACCAAATTCAATTAAGAAATGGATGACAAGGCTATGCACTGGATCTGAGTGATGGGGAGATTAGCTTAACATTTCTCTCTCGGTGAATAAACTGAGGGTAGATTTCATAGATTATAGAGTTGGAAGGAGCCTACAAGGCTATCGAGTCCAACCCCCTGCTTAATGCAGGAAACTAGAGGAGGGGTCTCCCATCCAAGTAATAACCAGGCTTGACCCTGCTTAGCTTTCCACGCTCAGACAAGCTGAGCCAGCGTAAGCCACAGAAGATAGGATAAAGCTGTGAAAGATACCTTTCTGGGTATCCAAAAACCTGTTCCAGAAGCTGAAGATTGGAGTGCATTGAAACTCCTACAACTTGTTGAAGCGTTTCAAAGTTTAAGCAACAACTTGCAGACAAAAACAGCAATTTTCAGATAAAATATACGCTTCCTATTAGATGGTTGATACAATGTGAAGATTCAAGATCCTAGCTTCAGTCGTTCTTGAAACTCCTAAGATCTTAGAGAGGGAAAAATATAAATGTTTAAAATAAGGTTGCAGCAGGTCTTTGCTTAGGCAAAGCGAGGGGAGCCTGGGCAAAAAGGTGGTGGAGCAGGGTGGCAGAGCAACGGCATCCCGTGGCTTAACAATTTCTGTCTGGGCCAATGAGGTGGCGGGGTTTCACTAGTCTTGTCTGCAGTCAATGGGAGGGGATAGCAGGCCCCGGGAAGCCTTGGTACTCTGGAGATTGTCACGCTCCAGGAAACGGGTTGGAATCCTGCTAGGAGTGGGGAGGTGAGGAGATCAAAGTGATTTCAGAGAAAGATGCCTGTCTCGAGCGGCCAGGGGCTTATTAGTGATTTCAGTAGCAGTGAAGTGGGACCAGTTGCAGTTTACTGGAACCATGTGGCACCCTGGCTGTGGAATGAGCTTCCCAGAGAGGCTCATCTGGTGCCTACGTTGTGCTCTTTTCAGTGCCAGTGGAAGACCATCTTATTTCCCCAGGCATTTAGTCTTTTGGGACTTCTCTACACAAGGCATTTATTGTGCGGTCATGATCCCTCACTCACGAAGTTTGCAGATTCTTTTCACAATGTCGTCAGCCTCCAGGGCCTCTCCTGTGTTTTCCAACCATTTTCACTGGGTTTTTTTTTTTAGAGAGGAAAGTGCAGTATTAAATTTAAAAGCGGAACAAAAGCCTTGTGTATTGTTGCAATTCCGCTATAGTGCAGCTATACCACAGCACCACCTTGTGGTTGGTTAATAGATATATAGAAAGACAATATATAGAAAGGCAGAGAAATACAAACCCTGGAAAAAGGACGTACTTTTCCTCCCTCAATAAAAATGGAAGAGGAAGCCTCAGTAAAGCCATGGAATGAACACCTCATGTAGAGAAGCCCTCAGTTTCTGTTGTTTAAAATCTTTGCATTGCCGCTAGGTTTTATTTTGGGGTTTTTTAATTTTTATTTTATACTGTCGTTTTCAACTTTCATATTGTATTTTATTGTGTTGTATTTTATGGTTTTAATTGTAGTGAACCGCCCAGAGTGCTATAGAAATGTAATAAATTGATTCAGTGGGTTTTGACCAGTGTGGGTTACTGCAACCAAGTGAGGCAGCAAGTGGAACTGATTGGAGATACCATAGCACTGAGGGCTGGGTTTGAGGGTTTGCACGCTGTTTTAACAAAGGCTTCAAAGGGACAATGGGTGTCAGGTCTAGCATAAGGAAGACACAAAGGGGCCTGAGGAACACTCTCAGGTAGCATCAACAAGCAGTTCTGCCCTGTAAACAAAAGATTAAGGACAACTCTTTGCAAGAGCCTTTACGAATGTCAAAAGGGTGACCTTGGATGGGGAAAACTAATCAAGGGAGTGCTGAGCCCAAAGCTAATCAAAATCCTGACCTTTTCCAAAAAATGGTGGTGGTGGTGGGGGGTGATCCTTGGTTTTGTAACTGGACTGGTGATTAGAGCATACCTGGGCTAGAATACGCTTTCATACTCAGCAATTCAATTATTACTTGCCCAACCTGGGGCTCTCGCTTACCTGCAGTTTTGATTTGATTGTATTGCTTATTTTAGCCTTGTGTACGTGACCTTTTAGAAATGCTGTGTGTTTAGGGCCAGAAGAACATTCTTTTCTGTCCGTTTCCCCGCCTTTGCCTTGCTTTGCTCTGGCTGGGTTTCTTCAAGTGACCATACCACTTGTTGTTGCCAAATGCCCGCCCGGCCACCGACCAGCCTGCTAATACAGAGGAACACCGTGGGGCTTGTGCAGGTTCCTGAAGAACTGTGCTCTTAGGTTTCTAAAAGAAGCTGCCCGCATGTTCAGATCCTTCCTTCAAAGGAAAAAAAAAAATCAGTTTAGAATGAATAGATGTATACGCACGCCACACATATTGAGATTCCCAGGATAAATTCCCAGGATTCTTCCTCTGTATTTACATTTTTGTGTGTGGCACGCCCTTTCCTGTGTTTTACAGGATTCATGTCTTCTAACATCAGAGCCGGGAGGGAATCAAAGCATAATCTTGTCCAGTTCTCCAAGGCAGGATGTCCCGTATCTAAAACATCATTGAAAGGCGTGTGTGCCCTAATTTCTTCTTTGAAACCACCAGGGAAGATGCTTGTGTGACTTCCTTAGGCAGCTTGTTACTAAATTGGTGGGAACCGCCACTGACGTATTTTGTTAATGCATTATCCCGAATCTTTCATTGTTACATTCGTGTCTTCCCCCCCCCCCTTTTTTTGGTCTTATTAGTGTTTTGGGCGAGTAATTGTTGATCTTTAAATGAAAGCTGCTAGTATTCTCCCTTGCTCATCTAGTGCAGGGGTCGGCAACACAGCACCCACCAAGACCCCCGAGTGCGCCTGCAAGAGCACCACACTTTCCCCTACCTCTGTTAAAGTCAGTAGGAGCAAGGTTGCTCCATTTACTTTAATGGACTTGGGGAAAAGGGTGCCCAGCTGAAAAACAGCTTGGGGGGGGGAAGCCCATCTCTCCACCAAGGACCCTTGGGGCAACCATTTTTGGGCATGGGACCCTTTTCCCCACATCCAGTAAACTCAATGGAGTGATCTCACTCCATTGTCAGAGCTGGGGCAAAGTCCCGTCAAAACACCAAAGACCCTTGGGGGAGCAGGGCTCTCGGCAGTGGGTGGGCTTCCTCCCTCCCAGCCTTTTGGGGGGGGGGCAAGGGACCACTTTCCCCAGCTCTGTTAAAGTCTATGGAGTGAGATCTCGCTCCATTGAGTTTAACAGACCTGGGGAAAAGGGTACCCTGTTTAAAAAAAAAAAAAAATGGCTTGAGGTGGGGAGGAGAAAGGTGAAAATCCAGAAATGGGGTTGCAAGAAAGGTGAACATTCAGAGAAGGGGCTGCTCCCAACATTTTCTCTCCCATGGCAATTTGTGGTAGTGATCAGGGCATGTTTTTCCAATGTGCCTGTGGGCCCCAAAAGGTAGCCTAACCTGATCTAGTGACCTTAGACATCCCAGAAACGTCTGTTCAAGGAGCCTTCTGCTCAAGGAAACAAGCTGTGTTTTTCGCTTTGCTGTAGAATTTTGATGGACCCAGGGGCAGGGCAGTTTCTCCAAAAGCCCAGTTCTTCTTCTACTTGTACACTGAATAAAAATTTCATTAGAAAATAAAACTAGCTAACATAGCCAGGTGTCAAACTTTCTCCCAAACCCGACCCTCAATATAAGAAGAGTTCCAAATGCTGCTCTTTGCCTTGAGGCTCTATTCAGAATGGTCCCTATTAAGTCCATCCTCTCTCTCTCTCTCTCTCTCTCTCTCTCTCTCTCTCTCCCCCCTTGCCTTGCCTTGGTCATCTGGCTCTGAAATTGCATCCTGTGCCTTGAAGCAGATTCTACTGGTGGAGAAGTGCCAGATTGTTGGAGTTAATTGAATAGAGGCTGAAAACATCACAGAGCTACTGCTCTTGTAGCCACAATATCTCAGAGCCCTGCCAGAGGTGTGCGTCCAGAGAACACTTTGGATATCAACAAAATAATAAAAAAAAAGAGGTTTCCCCAGCAGCAGGAGAATAAATAGACTGAATCTTTTTGGAGCTTTCAGCTTGCCTTCTAATCCCAGGATCCTCCTTTAGACTTAAGGTAGCTGCCTTGGGGAGGCATAGATTCTGCTATTGGATCTGGTGTCATTTTCTCAGGTTGGAAAATGAGGAATCTGAAGGCAGTGACAGGATATTTACTGTTGGAGAAGGAGAAAAGTGTGTTTGTATTGAGTATGGGGGAGAGGCAGTGCCCCAGATAGGTGCTCTAAAATGAAAATGCATTGGATATTTTTTTTCAACAATAGTTTTCTTTCAAGAACAAAAGAATCTTGCACTGTTTTGTTCTGATGGCAACTGAACTGTAAACTGGTGTAAGTGTTGCCATCAGAACAAGATAACACAAAGTTGGGTTTTCATTTTAATTTTGCCCATGAAAAAATACTCTTGTCAGAATGAGTCTGGTATCCATGTCGCAATAATTTTTTTAAAATTTCTGGCAGTGCCAATCTGAAGTTCCACCTTTCTTTCTTTTTTTAAGGAAATTTATTTACTGTGAAATTTATATTTACTGTGATCAGCGTTTATTGGTGAGAATCTATGAATCTTCAAAGAACCTGAGTCTTCAAGCTTACACATATTTGTTCTGACTCTACCAGGTGATTCTACACCCATTTCTCCTAGGGCTCTGTCTTGAAAATTCTGCCTAGGCCAAGGTCCATTATTATGCTCCTATTCTGGAATCCATCAAAGGAACTGAAATTTCTCATTCAATTTTATTTTCACAGCTGCCAAACTTGGGGGGGGGGGGGGAATCAAAGCCAGCTTTCATTTCTTCAGTTCACATTTGTGAATTCAGATTTCCCTCCCTGTATTTGAGATCTAGCTCAGAAAGGATCATTACCTTTTTTTTGTATTAAAAGAATCCCATGGACACCTTAAGAGACGGGCAGCACAATCCTATGGCCGCTAGACAGCATCTCGGCGGCCATAGGATTTTTCGGATTCCCAGCTACAAGGTTGGAAAATTCCTCCAACCTCATAGCTGGGGATCTGCACTCGGATCCCGCTCCCTGTCCCCTCCCTTGCAGGCTGGTGCAGAAAGAACTGTGCCAGCTGCTTCTCCGAGGTCATTAGCATGACCTCGGAGAAGGGCTTTTGGGGGTGTTCTGGGGGCAGGGTGGGGAGGAGACCGGCGCTGCCAAGATACGCCATATCCTGGTGGTGCCTCAGCCTCCTTCCCTCTTGCTCTGGTTGGACTCGATAGCCTTGTAGGCTCCTTCCAACTCTGTGATCTATGAAAGTGCTGCAGTTAGATGGCTGAAATGAGCTAAGTGCTTTGCAGAGTGAGAGAGGAGCAGAGCTGAGCGAAGGTTGCCTCTGCACTCCTCTGGCCCTCCATGGGACGCCCGTAATCCTCCAAGTTCGGAGGGTAACAGGCACCCCCTGTAGCATTGCGCCTCAAGTAATTTAGGTCTGCTGGCATAAGCTTTTATGGGCTGGACGCATGCAAGGAGGAAGAGGCACCACCAGGTTCACCTAAGTGGGTAGCTACATTTTGAATCTATAGAGAAGAAAACAATCTTTACTAAAATGAGAACAAAAAGTCAAATAATGGGAAAAGACCTTTTAGAATGGCCTTTTGGCTTAAGTTGCTTCAACCATACACAAACACACAGACACACCCCTACCCAACCCCCCCCCCAAAAAAAACCAGTCATTTTTCTTCCTCTTCCTCTGTTTTATCTGATGAAGTGGTCACTGAAGGGGAATATGACTCAGGACAGCTTGTGCCACAATGTATTGTGTTAATATTTTCAGCATCAGAAGGCTTGCTTGCTTGCTGTAACAGAATAGCATCGCTGCCCTTCTGGAATTTGCTTTTAATAAATGTTACCTCCCAGCAAATGCCGAAATAATATCCTTAATAGAATATTTTAATATAATGCTGCTGTCTGAGTGTCATTGATCTTTCATATTGATAGATGGGGAAGAGAGAGAAGATAATATAACTTATTTGTTGGGGGTGGTGAAAAGAACCCCCCTTTCACCCTACACAACCATGATCTCAGTTGTTCTTCCCGTATCAGTCTAATGATCTCTAAACGTATTGTCCATGGGCGAATCTACACTAGAGTCCATTTCGTTAATCATGGAGCTCTGTCGCAGTATTCATGCAAAATGCATTTACTGCTGTTGGGGCACATGCTAATGAATACAGCATGTTGAAAATGTGATCTTGTGTCACACAGAAATGCAATTGTGGGAGAAGTAGGAGGAGTTTGAATGGTGATGTCTGCAGGGGAAATGGCCCTTTAAAAAAAAAAAGATGTTGTTGTTGTTCATCTATGTGCAGGTGCGAAGGAGCAGAGATCATTTTTTTAAAAAAGAGGGGGGAAATGGAGTGCTTCTATGGGGTGAAGCCAGCAGGATCAGTACCCCCATTCCCATCCACCCAAAAGCAATTCGCCCCCCAAAAGTGCAGCCCCTCTCCCGTGCTGACTTTCCCAAGAGTAAGCGCCATTGAAATCAATGTGATGTACTTCAGAGTAAGGCCATTGAAGATAATGTGATTTACTTCTGACTGAGTAGACATGCATTTTGGCTCGTTTTCAGCTAGTTGTTCTTTGAGGCAAGGGGACATTCCAAACGTTACTTTCTTGGAGGGGGGAGGGGAGAAGCAGCATTGCATTTAAGTCTCCAGTTCACTGGGCAAGTTAGAGAGAGAGAGAAGAGAGAGAGAGAGAGAGAGAAGCGGGGGGGGGGGGGTGTAGGGAGGGAGGCAACTGAAGGATCTCCTTCTCAGAGTTGCTGTCGTTTCGCAGAAACCTGATGGGACACTTCCTCTTCCCCCCCCCCAAGCCCACTGAAGCCCCTCCTCTTGACCCCAGAACAGTACCACAAGTTTTGCACACACTGATGTGGTATATACCGAGGGCAAACCGCAACATAAAAAAAAAGTCATGATATAACTGGTCTGAAGAAATCCGGGATATAATGGAAGAAATAGTGCAAGGAGGATGGTTTAGGGTGAGAGTCATGTGACACGCAAGTGAATCAGGCATTACAATGCTGGTAAAAAAAAAGCCTAGTGTAGATCCAGCCCATGTCATGGTACATTTGGTTAAATGAGACAGAGGCATCAGACTTAACCTGTCTCCTGGCAAACCCAGGCTGAACTAGGATTTGAAGCCAGATACCTTAAATCTACAGACAGTTCAAACTCCTGTGTCCCACTGGCTCTTAACTGCTATGTCTGCATGTTACAGAACTGTGTGTATTTAAAAAAAAAGAGAGGGGAAAGAGAAAACAATACTCTAGTACAGTGATGGCGAACCTTTTTGAGCCCAAGTGCCCAAACTGCAACACAAAACCAACTTATTTATTTCAAAGTGCCAACACTGCAATGAAATCTGAATACCGAGGTTTTAGTTTTAGAAAAACAACTCATACAGTTGTCCGAACTAATTAACATATTTTGTCTTTAAAGAAAAAAACAATAACAGAGCTTTCAATGATAGTTTTTTGTTGAAAAAAAAACCTCAAAAAATTATTATAGTACTACATTGTACACATAGCCTGAAGGGAATTTATACAAACTTTTTAAATAATTAGGCACATGTATTTTTGGATAAGGGATTCTCAACTTGTAATATGATTATATGCCAGACTGAAATTGTATGGGGCAAGCTTTACTCCGGGTCCTTTCCCTGCTTCTACAGGTGTCGGATTAGTAAAAGTAAAAGTCAATCTGTACTAGGATGAGCAAGATAAACAAGAAAACTAAACGTGCTTAACGCATCTTAAACACTTTATGTCTTGGACTGCAAACACTGCATTAGGTAAAAGTTTGCATTGGGCATGCTTTTGCACAATTAATGTGATTTTTGCTATTGCATGCATGCTGATAATTTGTCAAACCTTGGCCCATACTCCGTTAGTTTGAGAGCAACACATGCAGCACTCAGGTCAACTGTTAGGGCTTTACATCCAAGCCATGCTCTGTGCATCATTCTTCAAAATCTTTTAAATATGATAACAATGTAGAAAAGAATTCTGGAACAGGAATTCTAGAATAAAATCATTCTGTGTTCCACACTGTGAGAAAGAACAAGATCATTAGTGTTTTGCAGAAGGGGACAGTCTTTTCGCAATCTAGTGACCAATGGCTCGAGAGCCCACCGAGAGGTCCCTGCGTGCCAGCTGTGGCACCCATGCCATAGGTTCGCCATCACTGCTCTAGTATCTATGTCTGCCTGTCTGGCTTACTGGCAGTGAGTATATTCAGTAGGATTGCCTCTGCTGCTATGCTTTGTAGGATTCAGAGGCAGTCTTCTTCAGGCATGTGTTGTTTGCACGTTCCCGTAAGAGGCTGGGCTTTAAATCACTGCCTTCTAGCTTGCATGCAGATTTGTCTAAAGGGAGTCTTAGTTAATCATGGGATAAATTTAGAAATCAATTATTATTTGCCAAAGTGGTTTTCCTCACTTTCTTTAATGAGGAGGTTGAAGGGATTAATCTTCTTTCCCCCTCCCCCTTCCCTGACCCTGGCATCGTATGGATGAAGGACAAGAATACTTAGCACGCCTTTCCCTACACGTCTACTTGGCCCTTTTGAAGATCAAGAAGTACCTGAAAGCCTAGATGCAGAGAGATGGTTACCCTGATTAGAGGGTTTCTTTTGTCTGAGACCAAATGTGTGCCCTCCAGTTGTTGTTGTTTTGGTCTACAACCCCCAACAAAATTCCTGACTGTTGGCCATGCTGGCTGGGGATGATGGGAGTTGTAGTACAAAACACCTGGAAGGGACCAGGTTGGGGAGAGCTGGCAGAAGGAATGCAAGAAGAGATGTGCTCCCCAAGGCTCAAATGTTTCAGCCATAGGTTCATCCATTGCTGCTTGTCTGTGGGTGGCAGCCAGCCTTTGGGAAGATCTCACTGCCATCATCACCACCAACCCTTCTTCCAGCAGCAATATGTGAGCTGTTCCCTATCAGAATAAAAGGCTGACTCTGTCTTATGCTGAGTGGAGGGAGAGCAGAGAGCTCTGGAATGCTTTCTTCCTAGTAAGGGTTTGCTGGGCTGAGCTCAGTGCTGGAGTGCACAGGCTTTGTTTTTGTTTTAAAGAGCAATAATTCTCCTCAACACAGCAGCTAGAAGATAATTTATGTGCAGGGTCTTCCAGGCCCTGTGCATAATCACTTGGCCAATTCATACCAACAAAAGGGGCTTTGAAGATAGCTGTGTGAATACACTTCGTTTTCATCCTTTGCTGGCCAGGATGCCCATATACCAGCAAGCTAGAAAACAATTGTATGCCATTGTTTTTGCTCTTGCATGTTAAACCTCCCCCCTACCTCAAAGTTTCTAGTAGGTGCTGATAAGCAGAGGACTAGAGTGTCTTTTAGCTGCCAACCAGGCATTTTTGTGTGTATTATTGGGCGGGGGGGGGGATCTCCATTAAGCATTGCAGCCAAAGACCCTTTGACTGTGGTTACTAGCAACCTATTTGGCATGGATTCCTTCTGCTCTTTCAGCTGGTCATGCTGAGAAAATCAAGTAGAATTGGGCACTCCTACTTTGCATACACAACAATGTGCAAGCTACTATATTTTATTTTATTTTATTTAGACTTGGTCCCTATTCCTCCTCATTTCACATATGGGGAGCTGAGAATGAGCCGTACTAGATCAGACAGAAGGTCCATCTAATCCAACATCCTGTTCACTACACAGTGGCCAACCCAGTGCTTCTGGGAAGCCCCAATGAGGAGGCAATAACCCACCACACCCCTGTTGTGTGCCCCCTGTAATTGATACTGAACATACTACACTCCCTCCAAACATTGAACATACTATACAGCACCCTTTGCCAATTAGGCATCCTCCAAATGTGATGGACTATGACCCCGCATCATTCTAATGTGCATGGCCATTGGCTGGGGATGATGGGAGTTATAGTAGGATGCATGGACTATAACTCCCAGGTGAGTTGTAGTCCCAACACATCTGGAGGGCACACAGTTGGGGAAGGCTGCTGGATAGTGCCATGCCTAATAGCCATTGATATATGTGGCACGGGTTGGGATAAATGAGCCAGTCGAGTGAAATGTTGAGACTGAGAAGAGGAGAGTCGTGGCATCAGTTGATGGGGAAATTAGAAAGTGGGGAGGACAGCTCTTAAAAAGGCAGTGGGAGAGAGTGTTTATTTAAATAATAAATAAATAAATATTTATATATTTATTTAAATATATTTCTATCCCACATTTTTTTTCTGCAAGGAACCCAAGGTGGCTTACATAATCTTCCTCCTCCTCTCCATTTTATCCTCACAACAACCCTGTGAGCTAGGTTAGACTGAGAGTCAGTAACTGGCCCAAAGTCACCCAGTGAGCTTTGTGGCCGACTGGGGACTAGAAACCGGATCTTCCGAGTCCCAGTCCAGCACTCTCACCACTACGCCACACTGGCTCTCACACTGGGTTGTGGGGGGACAGAAGAGGAAGGGAAGGAAGATGGTGGCTTTGGAAAGAGGAGGATTTTAAGAAGCATGTGGGCAGGAAGCCAAGGCGATCAGCTGACCAGACCATCGGGGGACAGAATGGCTGTGCAGGGCAGGCAGGAGCAGGAAGCCTGCTCCATGAAAGGCATGTGAGCAGCAAACAGCTGGTGGAGAAAGAGCCAAGACCCTGTGTGTTCACACAGCAATGGGACTTGAGGAACCGCAAGAAAGAAAGGGCAGAGGGGTGATTGCAGTGTGAGGTGAGGGAGGGGAGGGAAATGTATTCTTGTTTGTTGTTACTTATTTTATATCTTGTTTTTAGCTATTTGTGTTATTTTAAATTTGTTTTTTAATTTTTTTATAATTTATTGTGTATTTTATATTGTATTTTTTAATTGTTGTACACCACCCATTGAGCTTCGGCTATTGGGCGGTATAGAAATCATATATATCCAAAGAAACTTTGTTAGTGTATGCAGACGTTTGTCTGAATCCTTTAATTCCTCACTTAGATCCTTATTTAAACGAACCCAAGGCCCAGGTGCCACAGAAAGTATTTCGTGAGCTCATGAAGAGCAGTCTGAGCTATGAATCAGGATGTCCCAAGTTTGAATCTTCTCTTAGCATGGGCTTACTATGTGGCCTTAGGCAAGCCGCTCTCTCTCGGCCTCAGCGCCCCATCTGCAATATGGGGGATACTAATACTGGCTTACCTTACAGGGTTGATGTAAGGATGACACAGCTAGATAATGCATAGAATCATAGAATGGTAGATTTGGAAGGGACCTATACAAGGCCATCGAGTCCAACCCCCTGCTCAGTGCAGGAACCCAAGTCAAAGCATCCCTGACAGATGGCTGTCCAGCTGCACCTTGAATGCCTCCAGAGTGGGAGAGCCCATGACCTCCTAGGTAGTTGGTTCCATTGTCGTATGTGAAGCACTGGTGATGAAAGTGCAATACAAATGTTCTTATTTACCAGTCTTCCATGAATTTGTCTAGTCCCTTTGCAATTCCATTTAAGCCAGTGGCCATCACGTCCTTGTAGCTGTGAATTCCATAAATTAATTCTGGGTTGAGTAAAGAACTTCTTTCATATTCTGCCCTGAAACTGCAGCCAGGGTAATTGAGCGACTATGTTCTAGCACTGTGGAAAAGAAATTTTATCCATTTTTATTGCCTACTTCTTAACATGTATAATTTTATGAATCCTTTTCATGTCCTTCCCTTCTTTCTAAATTAAAAAGCTGCTAACTTATTTTGAGAATGGCTTTCCCCACCTGTCACTCCAAAAGGCTATGTGTCTCTCTTTGCATATAACACTCTCTCCTGCTTCCTCTAGAAATCCCACACATGTATTTTAGCAAAGCTTGATGTGATGTTATTGCCAGCTCTCTCCCTTGTTTGCACCAGCACTCCACAAACATTTTATTAGTTGAATATTTCTCTATCTTTCCAAGGCAAGCTGCTCAAGGCGGTTTGCAGACTAACTAAAAAGCAATAAAATATTATAAAACTAACGATACTTAGCAGCAACATGAAATACATATGTTACATACAACACGTGGCCCGTGAAGCTGTTGTAAAAAGGCAAGCTTCTCCCAGAGCAAAGTAGCAGTACTCTCCAGAGAGCCAAGATTTTACAAAGTTCATATTTTGGGCTCGTCTGTGGCAAGTCATAACATTTTGCAAACAGAGTATCTTAACCCCTCCCCATCGCGTTTGTGAGTGCATTTCCCCCAGCCATCATCGGCCGCCAAGCAGATGTGTTGTTTATAAAACCTCTTGGTGGGAAAAGTTCCCCTGAGCCTCGAACAGCTGTGGTGATGAAAAGAGCCGGGTCTTAGTTGCCAAATCCGCTTCTCATCTGCCAATCCGGGTGCTCCTGGTGCACAGAGTGTGGCATATGATACACACTTTCTTCACACAGCAGAGCAGCATATATAAAAAGTAATCGCTGCAGGGGAAATGGAAGGGCTGGGCATGGCTTTCAACTTGGAAGTAGAGACGGTGACAGTATTCATCTGAGCCAGGCTTGGAAACCAATTTGGGAGGGTTGGGAACGGAAAAGGAGAGGTGAGCTTTTAATGTTCCTGAAAACTTTTCTGTATCAGCATCTGAACCAGAAGAGTTCCCTTCTCACTCCCTACTCACTCATTCTCCCAGTCAGTCACCACCTTGAAACACACTCTCCCCTTCTAAAATCAGATAGGTGTGCCGGGCGTATCTTGGATCCCAGGTTCAAGGCTTGCTGAAGTCCCGACAATTTTTGTCTATTTCCCCCAAATACAGCTTGTTGGGCAGGTGTAGTTATTTCTCAGGCCACCTTTTTTTTTTGGGGGGGGGGTGGACTTCTCTTGCATTTAGCTAGACTTCCTTGACAACCATCTGGTCTCACTTCGGAACTTTGTGCTTGTACTTTACTATAAATACGTAATTCATCTCTGTATAAATGTGTAACACATCTCTAAGATAAGAAGGCTTATCTCTAAGCCTTCTTAGAGAGAAAAAGGCTTCCTTCAGAAAATGGAAGTCTTGCCCAAATGAGGAAAACAAAAGGGAGAACAAGCTTGTGCAAAGGAGATGCAAATAGACAATAAGAGATGCAAAAAAGCATTTTGAGGAGCATATTGCTGACAAGATCAAGGCCAACAAGAAATAATTCTTTAAATATAGCAGAAGCTGGAAACCAGCTAGGGAGGCAGTTGGACCACTGGACAATAATGGAGTTAAATGAGTACTAGAGGAGGATAAGGAGATTGCGGAGATGCTGAATGAATTCTTTTCATCTGTCTTCACTCCAGAAGATACAAGACAGATGCCTGTGTGCCTGAACTGATGTTTTCAAGAGAGGAGTCTGAGGAATTGAGGCAAATAGTGGTGACAAAAGATAAACTTCTCAACCTTATTGACAAATTGAAAGTCAATAAATCACCAGGCCCAGATAGTATCCATCCTAGAGTTCTTAAGGAACTGAAATTTGAAATTGATGATCTTCTAACAAAAATATGTAACATGTCCCTAAGATCAGCCTCTGTACCAGAGGAAAGCTACAGCAGCTGGGACTGTTCAGCTTAGAAAAAAGGTGAGTGAGGGGAGACATGATGGAGGTGTACAGAATGATGCCTGGTGTGGACAAAGTGGACAGGGAGACATTTTTCTCCCTCTCTCATAATAGTAGAACCCAATCTGGTCATCCCATGAAGCTGATTGGTGGGAGATTCAGGACAAATAAAAGGAAGCACTTCTTCACACTGTGCAGAGTTAAACTATGGAATTCATTTCTACAAGCTGTTGTGATGACCACCAATTTGGATGGCTTTAAATGGGGATTGGACAAATTCATGGAAGAGAAGAATGCTGTCAGTGGCTACTAGTCCTGATTGACTGTATGCTTCCTCCAGTATCAGAGGCAGTATGCTTATGTGTTCCAGTTGCCCGAGAACATGGGTGGGAGGGTGCCATTGCACTCATGCCCTGCTTGTGGGATCCCGTGGGCAGCTGGCTGGCTACTGTGTGAACAGAATGCTGGACTAGATAGACCCTTGGTCTGATCCAGCAGGGCATTTCTTATGTTCTTATGTAATACATCCATTATTGCTCAGCTACGTTGCAGGGGGAAATGTTTCTCCTATGTTGTCATATATCCCTCTGGTCCCATACATGATCCCTGGTAGTCACTAAGTAAGCCAAGCTAACTAGGTCTTTTGTATCCAGCCTGTCCACAGGGCCTAGATTTGCCATAAACTATTCAAAAACTGCTGAACCAGAGAACAGAAGGACTTTCCTTTAGTATGCTCCGCTGTAGATAAAGGCCACATTGTGGGGTGAGATACTTTCAATGCCCTTGAATCCTTGGTTCATTTTCTGGGATCAGTTGGAGCTGCCCACTCTGCGAGCTCATTGTTGTAGTGTTGAGGAGTTAGTAGCAGAGGCTGCTGCTGTGAAAGGACTTACCTTCTGCTTAATTAAACTTTCTGGTTAATTTTGTCCCTATGGGTCTATGAAAAAAGAAAATATCATTTTTTTTTTCATGGCTTGCAGATTAAAATTCAATTAAAAATCCACCTTTTAAAATGTGTGATTAATGCATTGATTTATCTCAGTAAATACATGACATTTTTCATCCTTTCTGTTTCAGTCAATTTTGGCTTTGTCAAGAACGTTGTCACACCCCCTGGAGCTGCGCAGGGAGATGATTGCTTGTGTATGAAAGGGCTGAGAGAGCTGAGATGTGTTGTTTGTCAAGAGGGGGAAAAATGTTTTCCTGGGGGACTGCCTGACAAGTCTGGAGGAAGAGAAATAGAGTGCAGTGGTAACCTATAAATACTTTTGCTTTTAAGCGTTGAACCCTCATCTGTGCTGTCTGGGACCAGCAAATGTACTGTTTAGAGAATCATAGGATTAGAAGTCTGGAAGGAAGCTGCAGGCCAATTCCACATGCCTTCCCTAAGGCAGGATGAACTTATGCATCAGTCCACCTGGGAACTGGGTTGCCATGACTCCTCTTCAGTACTTCTGAGTACTTTTCACCCTCCTCCAGGGGCAGTGCTAGGTACCGAAAAGATCTGGGGCTCAGGCTCCCAGGACAAGGGGGGGAAATGCACAAATTTGCTTATGCTAATTTACATATGCTCTAAAGTCTCTCTGTGTGTAAAGGACCCTGTCTCTTAAGGACACCCCTATTTGTAAAAAAGAAAAAAAAAAGGATGTATGGACAGGGGAGAGTCAGAGGAGGGCACTTGATTTCAGAAAAAAAACCTCAGGTAGAAAGATTCAAGGGAGGAGGCAGCAGGAGGCGAAGCACATGTGGGCAAAAAGCCAGCTCATCCAGGGGGATCAGATGCAACAGAGATCATCAGGTCAGGACTCCTGTCCCTTATTTCAGCAAGTTCCCGTGGACAGCAGGGTGGTGGGGCAGAGGGCCTCCCAGAGATTCAGGGCTCCAAATGGAAGATTAGGGGCTGCAACCCTAGTGGGCCATCCCCTAACACGGCCCCTACCCCTCCTCCCACCCATCCAGTAAACATATTTTCCTCTCCCCCCCCACATAACTTTGCATGCCCACTCCCTAAGAGTGCAATCCTATGCATATTTAGAGAGAGAAAAAGTCCTTCAAGTCCCAGCATTCCCCAGCCAGCATGGCTGACTGGGGAATACTGGGAACTGTAGGACTTTTTCTGTCTAATCATGCATAGGGTTGCACCCTAAGTTTCTGCAGCACAACATCTATTTGCTTGGCATTTACTAATTTACCAGCGTTTGTTTCTGTTCTTAATCTTGGTGGCTTCATGTTGGTGACTCTAGTCCAGTGTTCTCCAACCTTGGGTCGCCGGATGTTTTTGGCCTACAACTCCCAGCATGCCCCAGCCAGCTGGGGCATGCTGGGAGTTGTAGGCCAAAAATATCTGGTGACCCAAGGTTGGAGAACACTGGACTAGTCAATATGCCACGTACCAGCTCTTAGTGGCTAATGTACATAGCTACAGTCATGCCTTGGACTGAGAGCATAATTCGTTCTGGAAACGTGCTTGTAATCCAAAACACTCTTATATCAAAACGAAATCCCCCCCAAAAAAAAATTGTACAGAGATTTTTAATTTAAGCTGTACTACAGTACTTGTATTGCAAGACGTCGCTTGTATATCAAGTAAAAAAAAATAATATATTAAATAAATATTTAAAAGTTTGCTTGTCTTGCAAAATGCTCTCAAACCAAGTTACTTGCAATCCAAGGTATTACTGTAATTTTAACTGTACTATTTTTTGTTTGATTCTTTAATAGAATTTCTAAGCCATCTTTCTGCTATATGGCACTCGAGGCGCTTTACAAATGATAGATATAAAGCCATCGCCTGCCACCACCATGCCTTCCACCATGAAACATTATTTTGCAAACATAATGTAATTCCATAAGAAAAACAGGGAAAAAAACATTGCAAACTGAATAACTACTACCCCCCAAAAAAACTATGTATTTACAGAACATCCAATTAACTTTAAGTCATGTCAAGAGATATGATGTATTTTTTGAATATTGAATAATAATGGATTGTGATGATAGAAATTATTTCTTGGTCCCGTGGTGATGGGTGCACTTTTGTAGTTATATGTATGGTTTTTTTTAATTTGTTTTATATAATGTTTGAAATAAAGTTAAATATATTTTTTTAAAAATTAACCTTAAGTCAGCAGCATTCTAAAAACAGGGGGTTTTGGGGGGTGGGCTGGGTTTCCCTTAAGAATCGCATACGCACAGGTGGTAACATATTTCCCCCTCCCCAATGTATTTATGATGGTTTCTTTTATCCCAATCCTTTTATAGTATAATCTTGTTGCCAGAGTTGGTGATCAGAGTTCTAATATGTGATTTGGTTTGACTTTCTGGCTTATCAGCACCCACCTGCTTGTAAAATAGTGAATCCTAAGCAAATACATGCTGTACTGCAGATACATACTGAATGAGCATTTATTTATTTTATTTCTATACCACCCAATAACCAAAGCTCTTTGGGTGGTTTACAACAATTCACAAAACACAATACAATAAAAATAGATAAAAACAGCATGAAAACAACAAATATACAAAATTTTAAAAAACAATCCAACAGCCAAAACAATTCCAGTATAACAGACCTGCCAAAAGCAGCTGACACCAATCATGTCCCATCATGCCATAAATCATCCTTCAGTGTCATTAAATTATTGGGAGAAGAGGGCATTCTTAACCTGGTTCCGAAAAGATGACAAGAGTTGGTGCCAGGTGGGCTTCAGTGGGGAGATCATTTCATAAATGGAGAGGGGGTCACCACTGAGAAGGCCCCTCTTGTTGCCATTATCCGAGCCTCCTTGGAGGCAGCACGCAGAGGAAGGCCTCAGATATTGACTGTCTGTAGACTCAGGTTGGGATGCTGAGATGTTCATCTCCATACCTGTAATCCCACTTTGTCCTCTAGTATCTTATTTATACTATCCTCTTTATCTTTTCATCTTAATCTGTTGCTATTATATTTTTTTAACCTACCCCTCTTACAAGGAGCTCAGGATAACTACATGGGCTCCTCCCACTTGATCTTCATAACAACATTGTGAGGTAGATTAGGCTGAGAGACACCCAAGGTCACCCAAGGTCACCCATGAACCTTTGTGGCTGAGCAGAGTTTGAACCTAGGTCTAAGCCCAACACTCTTAACAACTACACCACCCTGGCTCTCCAGTGTACAGTCTGATTTCCCTTGGAAGGATTTACAGCCTAGCAGTGACCCAGGACCATCCTTTGGTGTGCTGTAGGCACTTAGATAGGGCCCAGGATGGCATCTTTCATCTCAATTCCCAGCCTAAGGTGCTGACCCGCCATGTCAAATTGTGCAAGTGATTTGATCAGGGTTGCATTGCGTGTGTATAGGTGAGATAATGAAGAGTCAGACACAAGTATATATGGTTTAAAATCAGGGCCACATTTATTGAATTAAAGATCTGGGAAGGGTGAAGTCCGGTACTAATCTACTCCTGGCCATTGGCCAAGAAAACCAAGATTTGAGCGAAGCCATCCTAACCGAATCGGGGGCGGGATGCCCTCCCACCATCCAGTTGCACTCCATGTGGAGCTGGAGGGCCTTACCAGTGTCGCCTCCCATTGGCGCCACAAGACAGCCAATGTAGGTGAGAAAGGTAGTACCCCAAAGGCGGCCCAAATCCTGCCAAGCCTCAAGACATTCGCGAAGGAAGCCTCGGGTAGCCGCCAGTCACCTTGAAAAGGGCCACTGGATGATCACCAGAACCCTGAGCCCTGCTGCCTAATTCTGCACCTATGGCATCTTTCAGCTCAGTTCCCAGCCTAAGGTGCTGACCCACGATGTCAAATTGTGCAAGTGATTTGATCAGGGTTGCATTCTTACTATTCCACCGCACAGCCTCCCTCTGGTTTTCTGCTGGGCTTTAGTGTACGAGAGTTCCTGGTCAATGGGAACCTTTGCAGACAAATAAAAATGGGATTGGATGGCTTGGAAATTGAAAGTCAAAAGGGCCCTGTAAATAATTTTAGAGTGCCTCCGGCCACCTGCTCAAACACTGGCAGTATAAATAAGGGTAATGTACTAGAGACTGAATTACAATCAAGGCAGCCGTAAGGACGTGGAATGTGGACTGTGCTTATTTAAAGTATATGGAGTTGGATTATGATCTGTAGGCAGTGTAGCGTGAGAAATCAATAACCACTCACTCAAGCAGGGGCCAAGGAGACGGTGATTATAAAGAGGGGTAGGTGGGTGGTTGGGTGGATGTGGAGCTGTAAATGTCGGTTTCCGAGGATGGTGGGTGGAAGTGCAAAGTTCACTGGTGGAATAGCATCTCTAATCCGTTAGCCTGCAGGCTGTTCTGTCAAAAGCCAATGCTAAGAGAGGAGAGGTGGGCATATTGATGCTTTTTATTAGGAATCTTTTTTTTCTTTTTTGCAATAAGAGGAAAACTTAAAGTTTTAATCCCTCATGATTACGTGTGACAATGTAATGGGACTTTTCTTTTCTTTTTTTTAATGGGGCTTCGTGTTAGAAGAGTTGCTTGCCCCCTCTGATCTAAAGGTGCTGTGTACCATAGTCAGTGGAGTAGTGCTTTTCAGAAACCTGCTCTGAGGTGTGCTAAAGAACGTTATAACAAAGGGGTTCTCCATCTTTGTTCTAGAGAGCCGGCCTTAGGCAATGAAAAAGGCAGTTAAGCTGAGGAAGGAGCAAACAGAGAGCAAATAAAGGTAGAATCAAAAGGGAGTCTCGCGGCACCTTTAAAGACCCAACAGTTATTGTGGCATAATCTTTTGTGGGCTAGAGTCCACTTCCTTGGATAATATCTGAAGTGAACTGTAATCCATGAAAGCTTCTGGGTAAGGTGCCGGGGAGGTTAGATCCCAGCATCTGACCCCTCGTGCCACCAGTGCTGATTGCACAGTATGCAGACGTGCTCGGTGCTGAAGGACGCCATGTATTCTGCAATACCTGTCTGCCTGAGCACTCGGCCAGTTGACCTCAGTGGTCAATCCCTGCTCACCAGGCCCTATAAAGCCCGAACTTGCTTTTCAGCTAGCAAATTCATGTCAGGATGCTGACTGCCGCCTACGCTCCATCTCTTTCTATACTTGTTTGCTGTTCTGAAACTCTACCAACAAGGCTTGTTTTGGACTGTGTACCTGTTTCTGGCCCGCTTAGACTGACATGATCCAGCCATTGACCCTGAGGTCCTGGAACCCAACCTCATGGGGTCTGGCTTTTAGCAGAGCTTGCACTTATAAGAACATCAGAAGAGCCATGCTGGATCAGATCAAGGGTCCATCTAGTCCTGCATTCTATTCACACAGTGGCCAACCAGCTGCCCACGGGATCCCACAAGCAGGACATGAGTGCAACAGCACATACCCCCATTCCATGTTCCCCAGCAACTGGTGTACATAGGCATGCTACCTCTGAAACTGGAGGTGGTATATAGCCATCAGGACTAATAGCCATTGATAGCCTTCTCCTCCAATCCCCTTTAAAAGCCCAACAAACTGGTGGCCATTGGTACATCTTGTAGTGAATTCCATAATTTAACTCTGGACTGTGTGAAGAAGTCCTTCCTTTTATCTGTCCTGAATCTCCCAGCAATCAGCTTCATGGGATGACCTCTTTGGGTTCTGGTATTATGAGAGAGGGAGAAAAATGTCTCCCTGTCCACTTTCTCCACACCAGGCATCATTCTGTACACCTCCATCATGTCTCCCCTCACTCGCCCTTTTTCTAAGCTAAACAGTCCCAGCAGCTGTAACCTTCCTTCATAGGGGAGGTGCTCCGGCCCTTTGATTATTTTAGTTCCCCTAAACTAGGTTGCTGCAGTAAATCTGTTAATATTTTCAGGGGCCACAATGATTATTTTGCCCATACCCCCATAGGACAAAAGCCAGAATGCAAACCACCCCATCTCTGCTTCTCTCTTCCATCTTCCTTTTCTTGTTTGAAGGGTCTCAATAAGAACACATGAGATCTGCTGAATCATGTCAAAGGTCAGGGATCCTGTTTCTCAGTGTCCAATCGGATACCCCCGTGTAGCCTGCAAGCAGGATGTGAAGTCAATAGCCCGCTCCTCTCGTTGCTTCCCAGCAACTGGTAATCAGTGCATACTGCCTCTAAACATGGAGGTTTCATCCAGCCATCATGTCTAATAGCCACTGATAACCTTCTCCTCCATGAATGTGTCTAATCCCCTTTTAAAGCTATCTAAACTCTCTCTTTCTCTCCCCCTCCTGAACTCCTCCCCCATCGTATGCTTCTCTGTTCTTCTTTGCCCCCTGCCTCCATTTCTCACCCAGTCCCTCCTGGGACAATGTTCCCTCGCTGCCACCTTCCTCAAGTCCCATGTCTTGCTGTAATGCGAAGATGGCCTCCTTGGCATTGGCTGCTCACCCCAAGTACAACAAAAACACTTGGGAAGCCAATCCTTCCATCCAGTGTTGTGATTTTTAAAAGTTCAATCAAAAGGCTTGCACACAAGTGCGGACCACACAACCCACCACTAGAATGTATTGTAGAGACTCCGTTTGCCCAAGGAGATGTGGGTTGTCATGTCCCTGAAGCTGCTGCTGCTGATAATAAATAAGAAATACTTATTTATGACACACTTCTCTCTCTCTCTCTCTCTCTCTCTCTGTTTATTTTATTTATTATATTTATACCCCACCCTTTTTCCTGCAAGGAACCCAAGGCGGCTTACATAGTCCTCCTCCTCCTCCTCCTCCTCCTCTCCATTTTATCCTCACAACAACCCTGTGAGGTAGGTTAGGCTGAGAGTCAGTGACTGGCCCAAAGTCACCCAGTGAGTTTCATGGCTGAGCGGGGAATAGAACCCGGATCTCCCGGGTCCCATCCCAACACTCTCACCACTACGCCACACTGGCAATCCTATGCATATTTAGACAGAAATGAGTCCTACGACTCCCAGCATTCGCCAGCCAGCCATGCTTTTTTTCTGTTGAAACATGCATAGGATTGTCCTAAAAATCTTTCACGTACCGTATATTATCTTGTTGCAATCTTGCAAGAGAGGTCAGTATTATTTCCCCTGTTATTACAGATGGAAGGGAGCTGTCCAAGAGTACCCAGTGATTTCATGGCGGAGGCAAGATTCAAGCCTTGTGACTGCCATACATAACTCAGCCTCTTAGCCCTTATGGTATGCTGGCTCTCAAATACTCCTCAAAGGGGTACTGGCCACATCTGGAAGTGTCTGGTCAATTGCAAGACCAGTGTTGGAAACTGATTTTAAGATGAGGTGTGTTTGTGTGTGTGAGAGAAGTGTGTGTGGGGTGTGTGTGTGAGAGAGAAAACACATTATAGAGCAATTGCCTGCTCTAGGCAACTTGCGATATCAGTTTTTTATTCATGAGCATTATAAAAAAATATATATGTTCACAAGCTTCATGCACAATTACTCTCGGAGAAGGGAAAGTGATCCATTGTCTAGGTGGGAGGTGTGGAAATCTTCCAGGACTCAGTGAGGTGCTCAGACGGCTGGGACACCTGCATATTCAGAAGTCTCCCCTCACTTCCCCAAATTCCATCTCCCCCCCCCACTTTTTTAAAAAAGTGAACTCCATTCTTCTTTTTTGTTATCACATTTAGCACAGCTTAGCAATCCTTTGGGGGAAAAGGAGGACAGTAAATGAGGAAGGTGAGCCTGAGGTGTGTTCGGTTATTCTCATGGGGGAAGAGATGTGACTGAGGAGAAGTTCCAAAAGCAGCTTATTTTACTAATGACCTTGAGGAATTTTAAAAAAAATAAATACAATAAGCATGGTAGATTAGAAAGAACAAGCCAATTAAAAACAAAACATGCACCGTAAAATTCCGTGACAGCTGACCTGCAACCTTGACGGTAACAGATGAATGCTAACACGATTTTGCAAGGGCCACACAGTTGTGGGTGTTTGTTTTTTTTAAAGGCTTTTGAATATTTAAAGAATAGCAACCTATTCTGGAAAGAGGTGAAAAGGCTATCGCTTTTCTTTTAATGTTTTCAGTAAAGCAGCAACTACTTGGAAAGGGGTGGGGGGAAGAGGAGGAGAAGCCACACCAAGACTGCCTTCAGCCAGAAGGCATGGAGCAACATTTCTCCAACTTTAATATCTGCTGTTTCATTCTATATTCATCATGTCAGCATAATCTGCTTTTATGGGAATAGTCTTGGTTCCCGACCAAATGCATTTAAGCCCTTTTGCTTTTAAGTTTGATTGTAATGCGACTTGAAGAATTCAATGAAATGTTTATATTTAAGGATTGTAGAAATGGCAGAGAGAAAATGGAATTACAAAATCAATCAGAAGGCATCTTGCTCTTGTGTGCGTATGTCTCTCTCTTTCCTTGTCTCCCTGACCCTTTTTGTAAGCAGACAATGAAGTGGCTGGCTAGAAATCTCTTCCTGGCCTGTTCTTGAGGGATTTTTTTCTGCAATGGATAGAAACCAGATTGGCTTCTTCAGCAATGTTTCCTACATTAAGACACAAAGTACCTGGAAAGGGTTTTCTTTTGGGTGGGGTGGGATGTCTAATCATTTAGTTGGAACAGCAGAAGCTTAATGTTACTAGTCCTTAAACTAGTACAGACATAATGCAGCTTACTCTTAACCATGGGTGAACGTCCATAGATTCACAGATTATAGAGTTGGAAGGGGCCTACAAGGCCATCAAGTCCAATCCCCTGCTCAATGCAGGAAACTAGAGGAGAGGTCTCCCATCCAAGTAATAACCAAGCCTGACCCTGCTTAGCTTTCCACGCTCAGACAAGCTGAGCCAGTGTGAGCCACAGGCCTGTCGACTTTGTAATTCTGAACATTCTTGGCAAGCATTTGGAAGAGAAAGCAACAATGACAACTGCGAAGACACGGCCCTTTTCACTTTAGGACCAGGTGCCATAAACCCTTCTCAGGCCAAGCATCGACACCTAAAAACCTGAGTGGAGGGTCAAATGAAACCTTTCCCCTACTAATGAGGGAAAAGATTAATGCTGGTTATTAAGGATCTAGCTTAAATTTATGATGCCGTGGGTACAAAGGTGTGTGTGTAGATTTAAAAGTAAAGCAGGTAATAACGCCAAGCTGACATGTAGGATTTGGGTAGCAAACAAAATAAAAATAAGTTTATTTTAATTCTCAAAATCTTAGTTCCAGAAAATAAACCTGCCTACACCAAACACTTTGTAACTAACCTAGCTCCCAACCTCGAACTCTCCCCACACACTACAAACACTCTCCCATATCACACTAACTCCAACCACCTAAAACTCTCTAACCCAACTCCACACTCCCATAACCCTCAACTCACTAACTCTGACATCACTCAAACACTCCTTATAGACTCCTCCCCCCACCCTTTCCAAGACATCACAAACCACACCCACTCCGTTCAACATTCTGGACACACTAAACATACTAATGCAGACATACACCAGGGAACTTAATTGTGGGGTTATGCCACAACAACATCCTCTTTTGTTTTCCCAGAATTTTCTCAACGCTCATAATGTGAACTGTGTAGTCGCTGATATCACTGCACTCCTGCATCTTTCTATATTACACCTTTGGGGATTGCAGTGCCCAGCATCAGCCATGGTAGAATCCAGGGGCAGTGCTAGGTATAGAAAAGATCTGGGGCTCAGGCCCACAGGACAAAAAAGCAATGCACATGTTTACAGAAGCTCTGAAGTGTGTGTGTGTGTGTGTGTGTGTGCGCGCGCGCACGCGTGCCTTTAAAGGACCCTGACTCCTAAGGACACCCCTATCTGTAAAAAGGGATGTATGGACAGGGAAGAGGAGGGCATTTTATTTCAGGGAAAAAATCTCAAGAAAAAGGATTCACGGGGTGGGTAGCAGGAGGCGAAGCACATGCGGGCAAAAAGCCAGCCTATCCAGGTGGTTCAGATGCAACAGAGATCCTCAGGGCCCCTGTACATTTATTTCAGCAAGTGCCCATGGACAGCAGGGTGGTGGGGCAGAGGGCCTCCCAGACCCAGAGATTCGAGACTCTTGTGACTTCGGAGAAGTTGCCGGTGCAGTTCTTTCCACACCAGCTGGGGGGAAGGGTATCCAAGTGCAGATCCCCAGCTATGAGATTGAAGTGATTGTCCAACCTTGTAGCTGGCTCTCTCTGAAAAAACCCTATGACCGTCTAGATACTGTCTAGCAGCTGTAGGATTGCACTGCCCGTGGTTCGCTTTTATTTTAAACAAAACTTTTAACTTGGTTATCCCAAAGTTCTAGGATAAAAGCCAATAACTGTTCAATCTCATGAATAGTGTTCACATTTATATTTGCACAGCATAGTTAGCTATAGTAATTAATTACTATAGTCTAGTATGTAATTTGTCTCATAATAGCTAACTAAGGGTTTTGCAATTAGAATATATCTGTTATAGTTCTAGTAAATTAGAGCTTTAAATATTTGAGCAATATTTGGTTGGTCAATTGAGCAAGGGCTTTTTTCCCCCTTTGAACTCGCTAAATGACTAACATTATAGTAGCTCAGTGTAAAAATCAGTACAGTAGCCTCTAAAGAGCTTAGGGGGGTAAATTCCATTACCTTCCCTCCACCCCAGGAATAATGCAAATATTTCCCCTTTCTCACCCCAAGTGTTGTGTGTGTGTGTGTGTGTGTGTGTCTGTCTGTCTGTCTGTCTGTCTTACTCTCCCTCTCTCCAGTCTGAATGTCAAATGCAGTTCATGGGGCTTTTTTGTAGAGTTTTATTAAGCAAAAGCAGGGCAACCCAGGTGGTTGCAGAAAAGTGTTACACAAAAGTCAAGAAAGTGATTTAAGACTTTTTATCTCTTCAATGGGAGGTCAGGAAGGTTAAACAGTTCAAAACCCAAAGTTATTAAGTCACTTTCCCTCCTCCCCAAGAAGTCCACTAGAGGTTTCCAGTCTTTCATAAATGAAGATAACTTTGGGTTTTGATTTTTGAATATTGGTAAGGTGATAGCAATTCTTTTTTGTGAAAATAGAGGAAACTTAGATTGGATAAGGACTGGTAATGTTTGTCAGACAATGAGGCGGAAGCCAAGTATGATTTGTTGTTGTTTTGGAAAATTAAATTAAAAAAAAGAAAAGAAAAAGGAAGGTTAAACAGTTGATCCTGCACTGAGGTGTTTCGCGCTTCCTCACCCTCAAACTAGAGAACGGACTCTGCCCCTAAGGCGGGTCAAAAGTCTTGGTAGCCAACCGAGCTGATCGATGAAGAGACGGCAACCGTTCTTGCCTACGTAATTTACGCCGGTCTTGGGCATCAGTTACTAAGGCTGGTTTCACCACCCCCTTCCCCTGCCTCTGCCTTCCCTGTCCCCAGAGATTCTTCTCCCCTTCCACCTTCGACGGCCTCTAGCTCTAACCTTGACAACACAGCTGGGTCCTGGTTATCTTCACAGAGAGACATCTCTGCAGCTTCTTCTTCCCCCTCTCCCTCCCCGTCTGTTCCAGAGTCCATTCTCACGGAGTCTGACCAGTGTTGTTTTGGAGTCAGGGAATCAGAACTGGAGGGGCTAGGAGAGCTAGCCCCGGCACCAAGCCAGCTGTTGAATTATGTGGGTCCCAAATGCCCCATGTAATGTTCCTGAGAACCAGTTTCATACAGTACAGTGTTCCCCAAACTGGTGCCCTCTAGATGTGTAGCACTGCAATTCCCATCCTTCCCCTCCACCATGGCTATTTCTTTAATTTGGCTGTGGACAGTGGTGTTAACGTTATTTCAATGTATCAACACTGTATTAACAGTGGTGTTAATCTTATTTTAATGTTTTAATATGGTTTTATTGCTTTTTAAAAATATATATATTTAAATTTCAACATATAAATTACAAAATATATAAACATCCAAATTATACAATAAACAATGAAGAACTTAATAACATACCACTAAGAACTGGTGCCTGAGTTTTGCGTTCTTCCTCCTCCCTCCCAATCTCCTTTCCTTTTGTGTCATGTCTTTTAGATTGTGAGTCTGAGGGCAGGGACTGTCTTCTTATTAATCTTTCGTAAGCCACTCTGAGAGCCTTCTCTGGCTGAAGAGCGGGGGTATAAATGCAATAAATAAATAAACTACAAATTAAAAAATACACATTCTAAACCCGCACCCACACATATAATATTCCCGCCCCCATTTTATCCAGGACCCATTTATCCCGCCATCGGGGAGGGGGGAGGATCTACTTGCCCGATCATGGCAGCAGCTGTTCTTTACCTCCCGATTAAACATTGATAATAATAATAAGCCCATTAACCCTGCTACTATTCTACCCTGGTTACATAATATTATATCCCAATAAGGAAAGAGAGAGAAATAATGGAATTAAAAGGAATTAAAAATGATTAAAAACAAAGATATTATTATCGAGTAAATCATAATTCTTTCTTCTTAACTATTACTCTTCTTCCACACTTATCGTCTTTTCTCTTTATCTTTGCTTCCATCCCGACACAACCAAGCTCACCACCCAACCGCTCCTTGCTCTGCCTGTGATCCATCTCCATCTTCTTCCAAAAGCCCCTTTTCACGCAGTAGCTCCATTCCTTGACTCCAAGATGTAATCCTGTGCCTTTCCCCATCAAACATAAAAGTAAAATATAATGGGTGGTTTTATTGCTTTTGTATGCATTATTATTATTATTATTATTATTATTATTGTTATTATTAGAGTTGTTGCATGCTGCCTTGGTGTCATCTGTGGTATATTAATAATATAAGTAAATGAAGTGGTTGGACAACTGGGAGGACTGGGATCAGATCTACCTAGGGAGGTTGTGGGGTCTCCCACACTGGAAGCATTCAAGGTGCAGCTGGACAGCCATCTGTCAAGGATGCTTTGACTTAGATTCCTGCACTGAGCAGGGGGTTGGACTCAATGGCTTTATAGGCCCCTTCCAACCCTACTATTCTATGATTCTGCTCAGACATGAAGCTCATACTTCATAGATTTCATATAGATCATACAGTTGGAAGGAGCCTACAAGGCTATCGAGTCCAACCCCCTGCTCAATGCAGGAAACTAGAGGAGGGGTCTCCCATCCAAGTAACAACCAGGGTTGACTCTGCTTAGCTTTCCACACTCAGACAAGCTGAGTCAGTGTAAGCCACAGGCTATCCTACCTCACAGGCTTTTTCTTGAGACAATAAAGGCTGGAGGACCCACAGCTACAGGAAGGACAAGCTGCCTGGATGGGTGCTCTGTTGATGTAGTGCACAGCAATCCATGAAAAACTCAGCAAGAACAAGAGGCTAGCATTAAGCAATTCTTGCACATTCAGCTTCAAAGCAGTCCGGTCAACCGGACTGCTGACTGCTTATGTTCAGAATCTTATTTTATGACCCATGCTGGAGAAGAGCTTCTGGGGAAATGACACGTGATTCATAATATGGCTGAGCATTACAAGATGGACAGATTTGTATTCCAAACTTTGATGACATTGCTACTTAACCAATATTAGGAGGAATTTTAATAAGTAAACAAAATGGGACTTAGTTAGGCCTAGTTCTCACAAATTTCCTGTACAGAGAACACTAGCATACCAAGGAGAAGGTCTCATGTGACATGCTAGTTTTGCTAGGATGAACAAAGCAGGGAAAGGGTCAAAGCATACATTTCTGAGGCAGGCTGTGTATGGTGGCACGATGCCTCCAGCCCTGCTCCTTAATAAATAGGTCCCAACTCCTTTCCTGGAAAGTACTTAGATTCTCTATGTTATCAATTATTTGCAGCAGTTCCAGCAAGTGTTTTGATTTTTCTCCTTAGCTACAAATAGGGTGGCCAGATGCACAAGGCTCCTGCAATGTGAGTAGTTGTATACTAGACACAATGATTAGAGGTGGAAAAGTCCCTGTCCTCTTTTGCATCTGGCATCCTTGCTATAAATAACAGGCAACCACTTAAAGAAAGATAGCAAATTTGAGGTTATCCTATTTTTTTGTCAGGGTATTGTCCCAATTTATATCCTGTATTTGTTGTTTTGCAATTACATAAAACTCGAGATCAGCTGATAGCACTGTTATTGAAGTTTAGATCAAGGTTTTGTGTGGCAGCTATAACTCAAGTGATAACATGCATGTTTATGGGATTTCATAGGATCATAGAGTTGGAAGGGGCCTACAAGGCCATCAAGTCCACACCCCCTGCTCAATGCAGGAAACTAGAGGAGGGGGTCTCCCATCCAAGTAATAACCAGGCCTGATCCTGCTTAGCTTTCCATGCTCAGACAAGCTGAGCCAGCATGAGCCACAGGCCTTTTTATCTGAGCAGATTTCTATGGCGGCATGTTTCTTTTTCATTTTTCTCCCTGCTTTCTAAAGGAAAAAAATACAGATATTGGTTACACACCACCTCTTATACCTCATAAAAGTTTTTTTTTAAATGTTTGTAGCTTGTAAGGTCTTTTTAGTGCTTTTTCAATGATTCGTTGCAGAAGGTTATGGACAGTTTCCCTATTGCGAGAACTAAAATAAACACACATTTTTCAAAGGGAAAATAATGAAAAGCAAAGTCATACTGTGCATAGTACCTGGCTGGGTGAACCAGACTTGACCTGCTGTTCAGAACTCTTTGGCTTGCAGTGTTTATCACCACGTACTCCTGTTTTGCAAGGTTATGTAGAAAGACAGAGAATCACTTTCTCTCCAGGAGAACATACTACATACATCCTCCATTTTTGTTTCTGTGGCCAGTCTACTTTTTCAGCCAGAAAAGAGATGTTCTTTGTTCATACTTTCCCAACTGGAAAATAATAATGAAGGGAGCCTAATGAACCATCTATTGTGGTGAACCTTTTGCCATGATGCAGACAAACCATGATGCAGAGGCCAGGTTCAGGCATAAGGTTGAAACCTTTAGCTAGACCATGGACTGTCTTAATGTCTGAACTTGAGCCTGCCCAGAAACTCTGGTGTGTGTTTTTGAAGCTAGTATACCAGAATATGAAATCATAATTGAAGATGCTGTGGATGCTGACAAGATTTATTGTAATTATCACTGTCTGTACTTTCTACATTTCATTTCCCTCTGACCTCACTGCTTACAATCTGTCCCCTCCCAGTGTGTTATGGTTGAAGATAGTCTGGAAACTGCAGTTTGTGCTGTCACTTGCTGTTAATGCCTGAACTCATAAATAGATTATTTCATAGAGTTGGAAGGAGCCTACAAGGCTATCGAGTCCAACCCCCTGCTCAGTGCAGAAACTAGAGGAAGGGTCTCCCATCCAAGTAATAACCAGGCCTGGCCCTGCTTAGCTTTCCACACTCAGACAAGCTGAGCCAGCATGAGCCACAGGCCTGTATCATTAATGGTAATACAATGCTATGCATGTTTAGACAGAAAAAAGTCCTACGACTCCCAGCATTCCCCAGCCAGTTTAAAACTAGCTTGTTAACTACTTAACTACTAGGTTAACTACTAACTAGTTTAACTAGTTAACTAGTTTAACTACTGGTTTAACTACTAGCTTGTAGTTTAAAGCTAGCTAGTTTAAACTAGCTTGTAGTTTAAAACTAGGCTGAAAAATATGGACAATTGTAACCCTCCTGTTTCTGAGATTGAAGGTTCTTTCAGACAAGGATTTTATTGTGCAATTGTATTGCCGTATTCACAGAATTTTATGAGGGGTCTAGATGATGTCGCCTTCAATCTTTTGCCTCCTGTTGTTTTCCCATTGCTTCTGTCTTTCTTTTCTTTTTTTTACCAGAAAAAAAAAATGTTAAGGAAGAAAAGAACAGAATAGATGCCTTTTGACTGTTAGCTCTAGGAGTCCTCTGTTTTGAAGCACCTTGAGAGTCAGTGGATTCCAGGGATGTTGAAGAGTCCTTGGTCTCGAGTCACGAGTCGAGTCATGAGTCTTTGGACGCGAGTCTCGAGTCTGAGTCCTTGGTCCAAAATGGTGACTCACGAGTCACGAGTCACTCCCAAAGCTGACTCCACGATTCCCTATTAAAATTAATGGGGGGTTTTCCCAACAAAATAAGGCTACTTCAGATGTGTGGCTTAAATAAATTCTAGGCACAAGTGTGCCTTTTTGTTTCAAAACTCTGCAACTGATTTTGACAAGAACAGACCAGGTAGCCAAACCCAAAATAACCAGGCAGGCAGAGGAGGCAGGGAACCCCAAAGCAGGCATGCAGGCAGAGGCAGCCAAACCCAAAATGTCTGAAAGGTTGCATTTTAGGAAAATGATTTTTAAAAATAAAATCTTCGCCGGCCGGCGGCGATCACACTTCTCTCCACTCCTTCTGGCACAGCCCAGGGATGTTGAAGAGTCCTTGGTCTCGAGTCCTGAGTCGAGTCTCGAGTCCCGTTAAAAATAGTGGGACTCGAGTGGGACTCGAGTCAGAGGGGGGACTCAGTCCAACTCACGAGTCGAGTCCTGGAGTCCCCATCCCTGGTGGATTCCCTCCCACCAATGATCTGGCTGCACATTCCCCAACTCCTTTAAACTGTCTTCATAACGTCAGCCTTCTTGGTTCTGCATTATCTTCATTATCTATCTATCTATCTATCTATCTATCTATTTCATTTCTATACCGCCCAATAGCCAAAGTTCTCCGGGTGGTTTACAACAGTGCCTAAAACAAGGCCAAAATACAATAAAACAGCTGTACAATTATTCTATAATAAAGAAATTAAAAACAGTTCAAAATATTTAAAAACAGTTTACCCAGAGATAACAATATTTAAATACAGAATAGACCTGTTCCAAACACCTGACATGCATGCCCCATCAAGCCATTAAAAACAGCCCTAGTTGTTCTTAAATGCCTCAGCACAGAGGGCTATCTTAACCTGGCACCAAAAGGATGCTAAAGTTGGTGCCTGGTGGGGCCCAGTGGGGAGATCATTCCACAGTCGGGGCCACCACTGAGAAGACCCTCCCCCTTGTTGCCACCCTCCAAGCCTCTCTCGAAGGAGGCAGTCGGAGGAAGGCCCCAAATGTTGATCATAGTGTCTGGGTAGACTGCGGTTGAGAGAGGCATTCCATAAAGTATTGTGGTCCCAAGCTGTGTAGGGCTGTATAGACATGAAGGGCTTCTCAAAATCAATTTGTCTATGGAAAAGAATAGAGTGTCCCAATCAAATGAAGTCTGAGCAGAACAGTATTATTAATTCCCAAGTCTTAGAAATGATTCACTCCAAAATGCTATTCCCATTCTCCCATTCCCAGCACACATCCATCAGTGGGAAAATAAACTGAAGTTCCCCAATCATCCTTAACATAGTGTTTGCCTTTTTCATGGATCCTGTACGTCATTAATGGATGCATTACGCTGAGTGTCAGAAAATTTGTTCGGATGTTCAGATGTAAAATAACAGCTACATTTTAGGTAAATACCACGGTCCTTGAAACTAACGAGCGCTTCTGTTTTTCCTTGTAATGTCTTGATTACAAAACGGAAATGCCCTGATAATGGGAGAAAGCCATTTTCATCCTGCTTCATCAGAAAGTGCGTAGTTTAATCAATAAATGTTGTAATGCTGGGGTCCCCAGGGTGCCTCTGCCGTGCATGCCCAGCTCCCTGTCCCTTCTGATTGTTTAAAGTTTCTTTAGATTTTTTTTGCAACTCGGAAGCTGGCAGGGATCGGGGACCTCTGCTCTACTGTTTCTACCTTGTTTATCTCACAAACACACCGGCCATGTTTGCACAAAATGGTCAGCTAGAATTCCAGAGAATCCTGGAGCGCTCCCCAATGGCTCCGGCTTGACTTTTTCCACTGACAGTGGCTTCAGTAACCAGGAACACACCAGGAGGAAAAAGCTTAGTATTACATTCATAGATTTCATATTTCATAGATCATAGAGTTGGAAGGAGCCTACAAGGCTATCGAGTCCAACCCCCTGCTCAAGGCAGGAAACTAGAGGAGGAGGGGTCTCCCATCCAAGTAATCACCAGGCCTGACCCTGCTTAGCTTTCCATGCTCAGACAAGCTGAGCCAGCGTGAGCCACAGGCCTGTTCAAAGCAGAGGCTCCTGGCTTGTTGCTCCCGTAACAACCCAGAGTCTGAAACTCGGATTTAAAATTGGCTTATGACTCCTGGCTTGTTTGGGGCATCAAGCCAGGAGTTAGATTTGGACGTGACACTAAGCTTTTGCTGGCTAGTGATTTCCTTGTTACTGAAGCTGCTCTTGCCGGTGGGAGAAGCCAAAGTGGGAGTGATCTGGTAGCTTGCATCAGCTCACTCGGTTGGGAACGATAAGCCGGAATTCTGGCATCGTTTTGTGTGAACGTGGCCGCAGTCTCTCTTCTTAGGGGATCCGCTGAGGCTGTTTCCATTGTCTGGAACTGTAGTGAGGGAGAAAAGCCCTTCTCAACATATAAAGCTTCAAATCCGAGAATGGTTTTCCAAAATATGTCTGACAGTGCAATCCTAAGCATGTTTAATCAGAGCTAATTCCCACCGAGTGCAATGAGACTCACTCCCTCGTCGTAACTATGCTTACGAATGCAGCCTAAGTCTGCAATATTGGAGTGAAGGCACACAACGTTAGCACATCAGACCTCTGAGGGACACCTATAGATTTAAACTACCTGGTTGCTTTGCCCTGATTGAACTATCACAGACAGATTTCAGTGAGAAGAGGAAGGGGCAAGTGTTGATTTATATTAAGTGATTAGGTTGGAATATCAAGAAGATTTATCGGCTGCTTTTTACAGCTTGTTCCAACAAATGCAAGTTTGATAACCTTGAATCCTCTTGATTTCTTATCAGAATCCAGTCGATAATAGCTAGTAGGTGAGCCTCAGCAACCAAAGAGTGCTTGTTGTTTTTTCTTCTCTGCTCTGGGATGTGAAGCTGGTATCTCAGGGGAAGATATAAAAGGACATTTCAAAGTTTGCTTTGAGCTATCTTGACAGCCTCAGTCTGGCCCGGAACCCACAATTCTGTTCCATAAGTTAGCAGGGGTAGAATTCTGGCATTAAGCATTTTTACTGTAGGGATAATCCTATTTCTACCCTGAATTCAGGGACATCATAATATAATATGCCCTGATCTTAAAGGATGCGTGCTGAATGCATCAGATGAGCCCTCCGCTTTCCTTCATTCTCATCTCAAACCAAGTTTTTCTCAAGTGTTTCTATCCAGTTGAAACAGGTGGGTCGGTGCCAAAATTTCTGACCTCTGTTTTCTTGTAATTTATTTTGATAATTCATTTGTGCACAAACTCTGGATCTCTCCCCCCACCCCACCCCACTCCACACCCTCTCTCACACACACACACCAATGGGAAATAAAAACTAGGTATCATCAGATAGTTTTCAAGCAAATGTCCAAGTTGACGGCTTGGGGCCAGGGTATCTGAAGGATCGTCTCCTCCCATATGTACCTGCCCGGACACTAAGATCTGCATCAGCGGTCCTTCTCCAAGAGCCCCTGCCAAAAGAATTGAGGCAGGTGGCTACCAGGAGGAGGGCCTTTTCTGCTGTGGCACCCCAGAATGAGCTCCCCAAAGAGGTTCGCCTGGCGCCTACTTTTTATTCTTTCCGGCGCCAGGTGAAGACCTTTCTGTTCTCCCAGGCATTTTAATCATTTTAATCTTGTAATCGTTTTTAATTCCGTTATTGTAACTGCTGCTGCTAGCTCTGCTGTTTGTTTTTAATCTGTGGTCTTAAATTTTATATTTTATATTGTATTTTATGATTTTAACTGTTGTAAACTGCCCAGAGAGCTTCGGCTATTGGGCGGTATAAAAATGTATTAAATAAATAAATAAGTTGAAAAGATGCAGCCGCATCTGCTCCTGAGGTCTCATTACTTCCATCTCTTTTTCCTTTTGCATTTATTCCACTTTTATCCCACCCTCCCTCCAAAGGGCTCCGGGTGGCCCCATGTGCCCCTCCCTCCCCACGGCACACACATGTTCTCCTCTCAATATCCTGTGAGGCATGTTAGGCTGAGGGAGAGTGAATGTCTCTCTACGCTCTACGTGGGGTTACCCTTGAAGACGGTCCGGAAGCTTCAGCTGGTACAGAACGCGGCGGCTCGCCTGATTAAGGGCAGCCGCCGGCGTGATCACATCACGCCAGTGCTTAATGAGTTGCACTGGCTACCAGTTGCTTGCCGAGCCGAATTCAAGGTGTTGGTTTTGACCTTTAAAACCCTACACGGCTCCGGCCCAGCTTATCTCAAGGAGCGCCTCCAGCAACATCAAGTAGGCCGCTCAACAAGGTCTGCCATGGACGGCCTTCTCCTTATCCCATCAGCCAGAGCAGCCAGGCTGGTGGGGACTAGGAAGAGGGCCTTCTCTGTGGCGGCCCCCACATTATGGAACTCCCTCCCTAGTGACCTTCGCTATGCCCCCTCCGTGATGAGCTTCCGCCGTGCATTAAAAACATGGCTGTTCAGGCGGGAATATGGGGTGGGTTAGGTTTTCAATAAGAATTTTTTATATTGTTTTAATTATTATATTTTATTGTGTTGTTTTGTTGTATTTTGGTTGTACATCGCCCAGGGTGGCCGGGTGACCGGCCAGATGGGTGATTGATAAATATAATAAATAAATAAAAATAAATAAATAAAATGTCTCCAGCCACCCGGAGAGCATCACACAGCTCAGTGGGGATTTGAATCTGGCTCTTTCCAGTCCTTAGTCTGGCTCTCTCACTGTTCTGACTAAAATTTGGGAAACCATGGCCCAGACAGATCTTCCTTGTCTCCATCTTGCAATTACTGCTTGATAGTTTTACATAATTCGTACACAATATCGGAGTCTACCGTCTACTGCCGTCAGTATTAATATTTGATGTCTGTTCAGCATCGCTCACATCCTAGACACTGGACGGAAAGCATCAGTAACGCAGCACTTGCCCACAGGGCTTGCCGTCTATATTAAACGTACCAAACCGGGAGGGGGTGGAGGAGGAAGGTTGGCTATAGAAAATATGATCTGAAGGAGAGTCAGTAGACAGGCTGGAGTCTGAAAGATGGTGCAAAGAAATGTCTTGCAAAACAAGTGGATGTCCAGAGCAGACTTAGCCGAACAACACAGTTTGGTCTAGACAAGTTCTAAATATATCTGTGGGGCTGACAATGCAGGCTGTTTCGACTCCACACACCTCTCTAAGTGTAGGCTGATATTTGTTTAAATCTGATCGCATTAAGAAGCAATGTTTGTGGGACACACTGAAGGAGAAACCTTGTCTTTAAATTCGGGCTAAAGAGGCCAGGAATTGAACCCAGGACCATCTGCATGACTACATTTTATTCATTCATTTATTAGTTTGTTTTATTTCTATATTGCCCAATAGCCGAAGCTCTCTGGGCAGTTTACAACCATTCATAAAATGCAATAAAATATAATATAAAATGCAAACAATAAAACCATCATTAAAAATTCACTACTAAAATTTAAAAACAGAATTTAAAAACGATTTAAAATGATAACTAAGAATAAGTTAATACAACTAGACCTGTTAAAAAGCTGACATAACCCCCTCCCATGTACTATTTAAATGTTAAATGCTTCGGCACAGAGGGCAGTCTTAACCTGGCACCAAAAGGATAGTAGACTTGGCGCCAGGGGGGCCTCAGTAGGGAGCTTGTTCCATAATCGGGGAGCTACCACAGAAAAGGCCTTCCTCCTTGTTGCCACTGATTGAGCCTCCCTTGGAGGTGGCAGTCAGAGGAAGGCCCCAGATATTGAGCGTAGTGCCCAGGTAGATTGTGGTTATGAGAGGCATTCTGTCAAGTATTACGGTCCTATACCGTGTAAGGATGACCTGATCTGTCGGGCAGCTGTGTAATTTTTTTTATTAAGTATTATTTCTTTTCTTTATGATGCTTATATCCCATTTAAAGCCGCAAGAGGTTCTCAAAGCAGCTTGCAAAAGATTTTTACAATAGGTGGTCTGAGTCCTTCATATTCCTTGGAGAAGGATGATTTTTCTGCAACAACATCACACATGTAATGGTAGTATCAGGAACAGCAATAACACTGCTGTCCATATGGTGCCATGAATATTATTTGGGCAGCATCTCCTTGGTCTTCTCTGGCTACTGCCTACTATGCAGCAGAGACTAGAAAATGTAATAATTATGTTTTGGATCATGTAGATCGGACCTTGTTCACCACGTTTAAAAAGTAGGTTATAAATGTATCAAAATAAATATAGATTAGCTGGAAATGTTTTTCCCCTGCTGACTGCCTAGGTGTCATAAATTACTCCGGTCAAGGGATAAGCGGTACAGTCATACCTTGGATTGCAAGTAACTTGGTTTGAGAGCGTTTTGCAAGACAAGCAAATTTTAAAATATTTATTTAATTTTTTTTTACTTGATATACAAGCGACGTCTTGCAATACAAGTACAGTACTTGTAGTACGGCTTAAATTAAAAATCTCTGTACAATTTTTTTTGGGGGGGGATTTTGTTTTGATATAAGAGTGTTTTGGATTACAAGCACGTTTCCGGAACGAATTATGCTCTCAATCCAAGAGGCATGACTGTAGTTATAAAAACAGTCCAAGGTTAGAAGCCAAAATATCCGCCCGAAATCAAAGAAAACATGAGCCAGTAGAGGAGCACCACACTTGAAGAGTAATCAAAGTCGAACTGGGGTCAAAATACACGAGTCTAGGTCCAGGAGCTGGCAGGAGGGTCTTTGCTGCAGCTGATCTGCAACAACAATTGCTTCCAGTGTCTGAAGTGTGTTTGGGGCCTGTCTTTTTAAGCAAGAGCTGATTGGCGAGGCAGCACAGCTGGGCTAGGCTGCAGATGAGACACGTGCCTGGCCCCTCCCCAAACACACTCGGGCTATCCCAAATGGAGGCACAACACTAGGACAGACGGCTGTAGAAGAGGCTGCTCTTTTGAACATGGGCCAAGGCCTTTTCGACAGACAGCCTCCATGTGCTGTGTCGCATAGACGAGCCAGTGTGTGTGGCGTAGTGGTTAGACTGTTGGATTGGGAGTCAGGAGGTCTGAATTCTTGCCCCCCGCTCGGCCATGAAGCTCACCGGGAGACTTTGGGCCAATCACTGACTCTCAGCCTCACCTACCTCACAGGGATGTTGTGAGGATAAAATAGAGAGGAGGGATCATGTAAGCCGCCTTGGGTTCCTTGAAGGAAAAAAGTGGGATATAAATATTATAAATAAATAGATAAATAAATAAAATAGGAACATAGGAAGCTGGTGGTCAGGTTGTATGTCTGTCTGGCCCACTGTTCTCTGTCTGGCAGCTGCACTCCAGGTCCTCTGGCAGAGGTCTGTCCCATCACTTGCCAGGGATCTTGCGCAGGCCAAGCATGATGGTTTCCTCCCCGAAGGGGAAAGTCTTCCAGAAGAAGAGGCACAGCTTTCAGGCAGTGGGGCTCCTTATCCATTGCAGCTTTTATTCTGAGCCCTATAGGAGCTACCCATGGCGCTATACTCCATCCCCAAAATAGGTTCACCACCATGGAACACCATGGATAGCTCCTATAAAGCTCAGGATAAAAGGTGCAATGGGTAAAGAGCCCCACTCACATAGTTGTCATCAGCCTTCCCTGGCAACATTGAAGTTGCAAGCAACACCCTTTTTTTTAAATATATATTAAAAAATTAACTTATACATTGTTAATAAGGATTCTTTCCCCCATTTTCCTGAAGTTTTCAGATATGACCATTAGACAAAAACGAGTGTGTGCTCTCCTCATTGCTGTGTGGATAATGAGCGCCCTGGGCCACTAACTGTCCTCGTTGGGGATTCAAGTGGCAATACCTCTGTCTTGGATATGTCAATAGAATAATTAGCAAAGTGCTGAGTAAGGGAGTTTGCAATAATGGTTTAACCTTGGCTCTGTCAAGAGGGAAAACAGCAGCTAGGTATTCAGTGAGCTGTAGAACAGGGGGTGTTTTGTGAGTGAGGCGGGGGAGAAGAGATAAGTCTGACGGACATGCTAAGCCCCATGCAAAGCAGAACATTTTAGATGGGTTCTGCTTTGCAAGTCCACATCTGCTCCACCAGCTTAGAGTCATGGCAGCTAGCAAGTTGTACAATCTTTTCTATATTGCAAAATGGAGAATACACGCTGGGGGTTGCTGAAGGGAGCATGACCTTTTCTGGAGCAGAAAGCCTCTATTGTTCAGCAGAAGGGCATATGGGCTCTTGAGCAGAGTTCTTAAATATTAAAGTTTGTAGTCTCTGGCTATGATTTTTCCAAGAGCTACTACTGCAAATCTTAATTTTGAAGCCATCGGCAAGCCCTGTTAAAGGCAGAGAACATGGTACGTAGCTGCTCATGTGCTGATATTTCTGAGCAGCTTTCAGAAATGGTGTAGGATCTTTCTGTTTTGAGCTCCTTTTGGTGGCTGAAGTTAAGCTGGTTGAGTGTTGTGGCATTGACCATGTTTATAGCAGTTTTAATTGGATGTTATTTGTTGTGTGCTGTGTGTACATGTATATTAATCACCAGGAGTTTTTGAGATAGACTGGACTACGTGTTTACATTTAATTCAATAACCTGAAATGTGAGTAACTTGCCCAGGGTCACAAACTCAACTGGAACTCAGTTCTAAGGATAAAACACAGACATTGTGAATGAGGTGCAGAGAGACTTGATCTTTTGCACTCTCCCTTACCTTTCCTCCTCTTTCATGGCTACAAGGAGGAGAAAGGAAACATTCATTTCTGATTTGAAATAGTCCACAATTCTCCTTGCTGTCGAAATTCAGGAAACTATGATTTGTTTAAACTCTAGCTAGTGAGAACAAACCCAGATCAGAAATCACTCTTTGATCCTTTTGTTCTCACTAACTGGAGTTTAAACAAACCACAGTTTCCTGTGTTTGGACATCACAGGAAACTGTGGTTTGTTTAAAATCAGAAAGAAAACCTTTCAGTCTCTTTGCATCTGTGAAAGGGGGGGGGAGCAGCATGGGAATCCGAGACTTGCCATGGCTCAATCATCTAGTTTAGGAGTAGGCAAAGCAGACAGCAGTGCTCTCTAGATGTTTTGGACCACAAATCCCATAATCCACCATTGGCCATGGTGGATGGGGTTTATGGGAGTTGGAGTCCTAAACATCTGGGGGCACCAGGTTGCCTACCCCTGATGTAGGCAGGCAACCATGACTTCCTGTTATGTCTGAACTGGGCCACAGAGAGAGTGGAGATTCCTGGCTTGTTCCCAGAAAGTGGCTGCTGGAGCTCAGAATTAATGGGATGACATTATTGTCAATGATCTTTAGCACTGTAATGAGCATGAGCAGACAGGAAGTCCCTGGTCCAAATCTCACTGTTGCTATGACTGTTAGGATGGCTTAAGGCAAGTCTGTCTGCCTGTCTCTCAGCCTCTTCTCCATCACTCTGATGATATGAGGGTACTAATACAGGCCTACCTTACAAGGTTATTGAAAGGATGATTATGATTAATATTTATATAGCACTATCAATGTACATGAGGCCTTACTGAGTTACAGAGGCAAGGTAAACTGGTCCCTTCCCCCTAGGAGCTTACAGTCTAATATAGACCATGGGGAGAACACTGAGAGAGAGTGGGGGGAGAATAAGGAAGGGAAGGACAACTGCAAACACAATTGCATGAGCTTTAAGTTTAGTTACAGCTGGGAATGAGGATTGCTGTAAGATACCAAATAAGCACTTTTCAACCCTATGCAGCAGATACTAAACAAAAACAAATATATTTCTGTTCTTGCAGAGATGTCAGGAACCGTGTCTGACATTTCCTTGGTGCACTGGAAGCAGCAGTGGCTGGAAAACGGCACTCTCTATTTCCACGTTTCCATGAGCAGTGCCGAGCAGCTCTCTCGGGCCACGCCGCCAACTCTGCAGGAGCCTTCCGAGATCGTGGAGGAGCAGATGCACATTCTTCATATCTCTGTCATGGTGAGTGACATCATCATCTTCCCCTTTGCCATCCAAGGGTAGTGATCTAAATTGTGTGCCAAGCTGCCATCTGCAAGGTCAAAGGCATCCATTTTCTCACACCAGAAGAAAACAAACAAACCCAGTTAAGCTACTTCTGCAAAGGAAGTTCCACATCAGTGGGATTTGTAGATACTCCTTTTGAAAGCGGATTTGTCTTGAGTATATCTCTGTGCGAACTCTATCACTCTTAAAAGCTCTGGGTTAGCCCTCACCACTGGGTACTGTGTAGCCAGATTTTTTCCCTTTCAAATTATTTGTCAAGAGCAGCAAAGTGTGGCCTGGAGGAGTTTGGGGGGATGTTTTCTCCAGAGCAAGGGTGGATGGTAAATGGGACAACTTCAACATACCTTTGTTGTCAAGTATCTCTTATTACTCAAGCTCTGTGAATGGAAGATTTCAGTGCTGTCAAGAGAGTCTTCCTTTCCCGATGCTGTATTCAGTCAGATACAGAGACAAGGCGGATGGGACAACTGATGTCTTGATGTTTTTAAAAGTTTGATCGTGCCCATCAAGCAGGTGTCAGCTGCACAGCAATTCTTGCTGTTCGCTCTGAGAAAACAAATCTGTTGTTACAGCATCCTGCGAAATCGAAGTGTTATCACTTCAAGGCTTTTCATTGTTACGGCTTTCTTAAGCCTCTGCTTACTGCTGTGCAGACTTTCTGGGATTGAGCAGGGAGGCTTCCAGAATACTAGCCTCTGCCTGGTGTTCTTCAGAGAGAAGGCCAGGGGGAGATGCAGGTGTTGTCTGCACTCCAGTCACCTGCGTACGATGCCTCATCATGATGGGTAGCTCTGTGACGACCTTTCCAAGCAGCAGTAATTGATTCCCACATTAACTTTAGCCGTAAATTGCTGCTGTACTGCTCGCACACAGCCTCAGCTGGGGGATTAAGCTGCTGTTGTTCTTCTGTTGCTTTTCTTTTCTGCGGAGAACAAAAGTAGCGCTTGCATCATAGTTCTTTGTGTTTCGTGTAGAGCTGAGCTGAAAAAGTTCTTTTTTGGATTTTTGTTTTTGGTTCCAAAAGCAGGGGCTCTGCTCACATTTTTCACTGCCACCGCTTGTTTTGTGGTCCTGCTGGACACAGCAGTTGTGCCCCTGGGAGCCCCGAACCCCTGTTACTGCTAGCAGGCACCATTTTTATTTTTATTTTTTACCCACCAGGGTCCTTCCCAGTAAGGGCAGGGACCATTTCTCTTTTCCCTGTTCATGAAGTCAAACCGGAGTGAGGGCAGTGCCTGGTGCCTTCTGTTACGGACCCCAGTGAGTAAAATAAAAAGTAAAAGAAAAGAAAACTGTTGAGCAGCAGCTAAGACCACCATCTCGTTTGCTTCGATAAGTTCGCCCTGCACTTCATTTTTATTTAATAGATTTCTATCCCGCCTTTTTTAGGTATTCAACCCCCCCCCAAGGAGGCTTGCAAACCAATTGGTAAAACAATAATACAATAAAATTGCAAGCTATTAAAACAATAAAAAGGCACACACATCACTAACATTAAGATAACAGCACTAGATAATACTGTTAGTAAAACACAGTGCAATAAAATCACTAAAAAGCAAACTAGACGAACAAACATTTATAGGGCTCTTCTAAAAGCCAGCAAAGAGTGGGGGCAGGTGCATCTCCCTGGGGAGGACATTCCAAAGATGTGGGGCCACCTGTCCTGCTCCAGTGGGTGCTTGGCCTCCTTTTCAGATTCTGTGTGGGATACATGGACCCCAGGAGCCTCCACCAGTACTGGAGGAGCTGATGTAGCTTCCTTGGAGGTGCCAGGAGTGCCATTGTCAGGATGATGCACAGGTTTGTTGGACTCTGCTGTCTCAGAATCATCACCTGATGAGTCATCCTGGCCTGGGTCAGGCATGCCAATCGGGAACCAGACACCAACAAAGAGAAGTCCCTGTCGCTGGTACTCACCACCCTAACAGCTCTCACTGGTAGACCAAAGAGCAGGATCTCAGATTCTGGTCTTAAGGCTCAGGCAGGTACATATGGGTATAGGTAGTCCTTGAGATTCTCTGACCCCAAACCATTTAGGATTTTGAAGGCTAATACCTGCAGCATAAGCTGGGCCTGGAAACGAATATGCAGCCAGTGAGCTGGTGCAGAACGGATGTGAGGTTTGGATTGCCTAGCTCCCAGAAGGTTTCTTGCTGTCACATTTTGAGCCAGTTGATGGTTCTGGGCCATCTTTAAGGGCAGTCCTACATAGAGCGCATTACACGTCACCCCCCACTTGCAACCTGAAAACAGAGCACTGAATCTGGAGCAGTGGGGAGCAGGGGATTTTTACTCCAAACTTGAGTATGATAGTACAGAAGGCTTTTGAAAAAGGCACTCTCACTCTCACTTTTTCTGCCCAGGAGGACCAATTAGTAACACCTCATTTCAGAATTGTTCACACAGTCTCAAGTATCCTAGAGTAGGGGTGGGCAGAAGCTTGATCGGGATCTACTGGTAGATCTCCGGGTGATTTGCAGTAGATCTCCAAGTCTCTGATTCCCAATACTAAAGATGATGATGATGATGATGATGATGATGATGATGATGATGATATTTCCATACCGCCCAATAGCCAAAGTTCTCTGGGTGAGTCATAACTCTCTGGTTAGTACTTTAATGGGAGCAAGTAAAGTTGTAAAGGAAAAATATCTGTCAAGGTCTTTATTCCACTCAGCTGTCCAGTTTGAGAGCATGGTGTTAGAATCCCTGATATTTGGTAACTTCCATGTACGTATATATTCCTCTGCATGTTTCATGACTGGTGATGGATAATTGACTCCACCTTCTGAGCCACCATTTTGTGTCTGACTCTGGTTGGGAGACCTCCATGTTCAAGTAAAAAAACAAAAACAAGCCTGAACTCTGCCCACCCCTGCTTCTAGGATACTCAAGACTCTGCTATTCACTTGTATCCCACAATCCTGTGTTTCCATTGTTAGGAAAGCTTACATTAATAACAAAAGTTAAAAACAATTAAAAAATATATTCTCAAAACACACACAAAAAACATTAATCTAGAGAAGTGGGATGAAAATGAAAATGAAAGTACGGTAAGCTGTCCCGGTATAGAAGTGTGTTGGGGCTGTGGATACAGCCATCAAGAGGCACTTTGATGATGTCTGCAAATGTTTCATATTTTCATATTAAATGAGTTCTGGTGATAGTGATAATATTTATTATAATAATGTTGTAATCAATGTTTCATGTCTGAAAGGGAAGTGTTCTTAGTACCTGTCTGATAGGCCAAAACCGAGGGACTACTTGGCAACATTTTAATGTGGATCCAGAGCGCTCTGCGTGTGTGTCTGTGACTGTGTGTGCCGGCTGTGGCAAGCAAGTCGGCTTGGAATGGGGAAGGGTCTTGACTCTCCCAAGGCTAACAATTGCTATAATTTATGTTTGATCCTGCTCTATGCTTTGGTTCAACTATTTCCTTTGATTCAGTGAAGCAGTGAGGAATAACTTATCCCTAGGGTGCAACTGCAACTAGGCTTTAGGGTAGCAGGACCCAAATCAGGTCTGGCTGAAACCCTACACTGTGTGTGTGTGTGTGTGTGTGTGAGAGAGAGAGAGAGAGAGAGAGAGAGAGATTATTGTGTGAGAATTAAAGTGTAGCATGTGTGGGTGGGATGGGGAATGTGAACCCACCCCACCCTTGCCACATTTCCCCACAAGTTTTGTCTTTTAAGCCTAAACCTGGGTGGATTGAATGCTCCCATGTAGAGAATCCTCACTGATCCACCTTGACTTTGGTTGTGCAGGTGGCTGTTACCCCTCTTTCTCCATTATCCTTGTGTGATTTGAGAAGAACAGTAATCAGAAACATCTTCTTTGCTCTTATAATGCTCCCCTTTGTGTGGTTCCAGGTCAGAGATATATCGTGTTCTAATTCTCTTCTAATACCATTGTAGGATTGCTGCTCCAATCCACAGATCCTCATGTGTAGCAGCAGGCTGTGTGCAGACTGCTGGAACGTAAGGATCCCTGCATGTTCGTGGGTAGAATTGATGATTGGTGCTGGAGGGTGGGGGAGAAGCAAGAGTATGCTTGGAAGAGGGGAGGGTGATTCTGAAAAGTTCAAGAAACCCTAAACGAAGGCATTAAAATATATCCAGGCTACAAATCAGTGTAATAAATCATTGAATAAAAATATGCAAACTGAGCAACTCAGTGCAGAATCAACACATTTGCATATGGTGCATTATTAGTCTAATTTATTTTGAGCACAGAATCTGAGCTGATTTTAATTGGTAATACTACAGCACGCTAGTTTTTCTTAGGATAATCCTGGCTGTGCGTAAGCATGCATGAGGATCTTTAGGTCTTGCCTTTCTGAAGGTCTCATGGAACAAGAAAAGTTACCTTCTTCTCTGCATAGCCATCATACTTCGCTAGCAGGGAAGTTCCTTTTTCCACAGTTAAGGAAGCAGCAGAAGTCTGCTTGGGTTGAAGGACAAAGGCATTGAATTGGCTCTTCCCTTCACCACCTGATTTGATGGAACCTGTAGGGAGCCCCCTCTTAAGAAATTCTAAACCAGCCGCATCTCTGGAAAACAAACCTTCTGAAAGGAAGCCCTTAGCAAGGATTTCTAATGACCGGGAAGGATAATTAAGCAAGGGAATAAGTGGAGCAGAGGGAGGGATGCATCTCATGTTTTGTTTAATTCAGCGCCTTACAGGAGAAGAATAATTAGTGGTTTTAAATGTTTTGACACAAGCAGCCCAAATAATCATAATAAATCATATCAGGCATATGCCCAGAACCTTGAAGTGACAGATGACAAACAGAGCAGTGACAGGTTGCTCTATCATGCAAGGGAAATCATTGAGTTAATGGAAGAATTATGGCTTCTGAAATCCACTCCACTCCTATTGTGGGGAAACATTCCAATTTATCAAAGCCAAATGAACATTAATTGCAGCAGCCTGGTAAATTTTCGAGCCGCTGTGACCTTCATTGAATTTTAATCCAAAACAGATAAGATTTACTTCCACACACAAGAGGAAACAACACAATTAAAACTCAAATGACAGCAAAGATTATGGTGCTGGAGGAGGGGGGGATGGCAGAAGGCATAATGACAAAAATATTGATTCCTTTAGTATTTGACATTGCACAAATAAATAAAATTTAGCCTTTATACATATTCCAGCTGCATTTTCTCTCACTCCCCCACCACCACCCTGAGAAGAAATTTCAGATGTTCAACATGAAATGGTGTGATGACAGTAATGGAGATGGAACTTCCTTTAAATGTAGTAATTAATGTTACATCTCATTGGGGAGAGATTAGGAGGAAAACACTGCTGGATAAGAAACAAAACAATTATTAATTTTGTTATTAGAAGAAGCTCCAGTGTAGAGCCAGTGTACTATAGTATGGCATAGTGGTGAGAGTGTTGGACTGGGACTCGGGAGATCCAGGTTCTGGTCAGTACTCGGCCATGAAGCTCACTGGGTGACTTTGGGCCAGTCACTGACTCTCAGCCTAACCTACCTCACAGGGTTGTTGTGAGGATAAAATGGAAGGGAGGAGGAGGATTATGTAAGCCGCCTTGGCTTTCTGGCAGGAAAAAAGGCAGGGTATAAATATAATAAATAACTAAACAAATAAATAAAAGCTCCTGAACAGAGAAGTGTAATGCAGCAGAACTTGGGGCCAGGAAATAACTCTCATTTTTGGCATTTCAAATGTGGAGGAATTTTATTCATAATGGATCAACACATGAGCCTGTGTACTGTTGTACCTACCAGGAGTGTAGACTTTTCAGTTTCCCCAGGGGCGCAGGGTGGCCAACCAGGGCCGCAGAGAGGTAACACAGGGCAAAACTGTCTCGGGGCCTTCCTCCTGCACCCCCTAATGCTGTCAGTAGACAGTGTATTTAAATGCATCAAACAGCGACATAAATCATCATCATCATCATCATCATCATCATCATCATCATCATCATCATAATCCAAATTTATATTGCGCTCTACACCATGGGCGCAGTACAATATACAAAATAACTCAAACAATAATCATTACAATTTAACTAAAACTACATTAAAATACTTAAAATGGGCTACAATCCAAGTAAATTTAAATTAACAACAAATACATTTATTACATAGTTTAGCATGTAATGTTTAATGCTGATAAATTCATTAATAAACCATGAATTCACTAGACAGGTAAACCTACTTTAATGGAAGGCAAAAGGAGTAACTTACAATTTCAGGAAATTACAAATTATCATAGTACATGTAAACATTTTTTCAATGGCTAAAATTAAGAGCTGAAATAATCAGACACTGCATATTTCAAACAAAAATCCTTTATTGCAATAATTAATTGTCATCTAATACTTAACCAGGTAGCCTACTTCAATGGCTTCTTCCTTGCTTTTTCTTTGACAAACCCATCATGTACATTATCAAAAGAGATTAACCAAAATTATCAAAAGACCTGAAGGATAGGAAAATTAAGAATTTAATACAGATATTGCCATGTCCCAACACACACAGCTGAGGCAAGATTGTTCTTCAGGGAGAGGGTTGCTTGGATCAGGATACCCTCTGCTTCGTCAGGTTTTGACTAACCTGAGTGGGTTGGGCTTAGGTTTGCGAAGGGGAACTTTTATCAACGTCCTCTGCCATGACTGTCCTGATGGTTTGAAATAACAGACACGGAGAAGGTAGAGGGCCACGGGAGAAGGGTAGGAGGAATAAATAAAGCTAGGATGAATTTCGGGTCTGAGATAGGGATATGCTGAAACAGGGAAATCTGGCTTGTTCGAGCTTGACAGACTTCCTGCCCGCTTCCGATCCGATGATCGGAAGCAGTCCAACTGGGTTTTTTTCTTCACAAATTCCATCTCTAAGATGGGCCACGATTTGCACATTAAAAAAAACCACTGCTAAGGAAATTAGAGCAAAATCGAGTGATTTGCACAAATAGGAATCTGAAACCCACGTAGCCCAAATGCGATTTGTGCAAAATTGGGCAATTTGTGCAACTAGAAAGCAGAACCCCACATGGTAGTAGTGCGATTTGCACAAGTCACACTATAGCCATGCGGGTTTCAGCTTCTGATTTGCACAAATTACCCAAGTTTGCGCAAATTTCCTTAGCATTTTTTGGGTTTTTTTAAAGCATAAATCGCAGCCCATCTTTGAGATGGAAGTCTGCAAGATGGCTTGACTCAGCGCCAGTGCAGGACTGACAAACTGGAATTTGGGCAGCCAAACGTCGTCCCGTCCCCCCCACATCAGATTCCTCACACACCCCTAGTCTGAGATTAGGAATCTCCACATGCTGGGCCCTCCTCTGGCAGAAACTGAGCCCAGGCAAAGGCTGAATGTGGAGACTGCAATCTGGCAGAGCCTGAATTAGATTTCTCTGGAGATTACTCTTATATGGCCTGCTTGCCTAGGAGGGAAGGGTTTTCTTAAACAATAGAATGATAGCCAAGAAGATTAGCGAAGTGTTTCAGAAAGGAAGAGATATGCAGGTAAGTATTGTTATACTTGTTGGCTCTTAATGATTGTAGTTTAGCAAACTAAGAAGAGGCACTCATTTTGGTGGGTTTTCCCTCAGGGACTCTCACTGTCCAATCTGATCAGGTATCCCTTGGATTTGGTAGGCAGCCTCTGGCCTGTGGCAGAGAGGATGGCATTTTCATTTTCCCCACAGACGCTCCTTTTATGGCACAGAAGGTGCACTCACTTGTCATGCTAAGCCACCCTGAGAAGAAGCCACAATGGGTGGCTTCTTGTCCGTTGTTACTCCAGCAGATGATTGCCCACTTGGCGGCTTCCCATAGCTTGTTTCTCCTTCAGCCCCTCTCAGTTCTCCAGACCACTGCCGGCATGTATCCCAGGGGCCTTTGCAGCAGAAATTCTCGTTCCCTACATCAGCATCCTTTCTGCAACTGGTGCGTTGTGGTTGCTGGCTGACAAGATAAATGCCGCCCCCACCACATCAGATCGCAAAAAGGAAATAATTTTCCGAGCCATTATGAACGTGGGAAGGCATCTATCTGCAAGCTTTAAAAAAATAATAATGGGTGGGGGGCTCTTGCGCAAGAGCGAAAGACCACCTGTCTGCTATTTAGCCCACCTTCCCCTTATCCCCCTCTTGTCAATGTCCTCCACTTCGGCACTTCCTCCCTTACATTGAAGTAAGAGTACCTGCAGGAAAGCATTCACAAACTTTTAAAAAATATTTTCCCTGCCATGAAATTTGCACTATTTAATTGTCTCTGCTCTGCAGTTCTGGAAGGGTGATATCAAGGTGTCCCATATGAAGACTGGCTTTGTCCTTGTGCTGATGAAGTAGTCGAATCTTTGGGACATGTTTCTTTTTTAAAAATGTAGTCTTCACCATAGAAAACGTAATAGATTACTTAGCCCTATTATGAGCAAATGCCCTGGAAGGATCACTGAAATGGTATTTGCAATATTTTCTGGCTGTCATAAATCGGCCAATGACAGAGTTCATGGCTAAGTTCCTTTTTTTTTTCTGTAATAAGGTCTCGTAAGATGATTCTTTCCCCTCCACTGCAAGTTTTTTTAAACGTCTTTTAGCTTGTATTTTTAATCATGTGTATGTTTAATGATTACAGTTTCTTATTGTCCTGTTTCTACTGTTTTTATGGTACTGTGACCACACAATAAATATTGAATGACTGATGGATGGAAATGTGCGCAAATTTCCCCTCCATTCCTACTGCTCTGCCATGCATTTTGCATAATTTTTGCAACCCTGCTCACTGCTCTGCAATCCTCGTGTACATCTGACAGCTAGCAATGGAGACCAAGTCCTGTGTGGCTTACGCTGGCTCAGCTTGTCTGAGCGTGGAAAGCTAAGCAGGGTCAGGCCTGGTTATTACTTGGATGGGAGACCCCCTCCTCGAGTTTCCTGCATTGAGCAGGGGGTTGGACTTGATAGCCTTGTAGGCTCCTTCCAACTCTATGATCTATGAAATCTGATATATGAGACTGATGTGACCAGTGGAGGCAAGTGACAAGCAAAAAGGGGTGGGGGTTAGGAGAGGAGGAGTGATAGGGGCAGGTGTGCTTACTCCAGTGCAACCTGTAACGTGAAGCAGCCTTTAAAAAATAAAAGGTGTTTGCTGGGAATTCGGAACACCCTGGTGAGGAAATTTCCTGCCTCCACCGCATCCTGTAGCCAAGAGGAAAGCATTTTTCCTGAGCCCTTATGAATGTGGGAACTCCCCTGTGTGCAAATTACTCAATTGACTTGAGAGGGTACACTTTTAACAATATATTCTTTGTGCAGCTAGTTTTGGTAACAAGGGCATGCAGAGAGGTGTTCTTGGTGGCTGCCCTACAGTTATGAAACTTCCTCCCCTTATAGTGAGTCTAAATACTAAAATAGTGGGCCTCAGTCATTCTAAAGCATTGTAAGAACTAGCTTGTTTTTGCTGTATCTGGTTGTTGTTGTTGGGTTTTTTTTGCTGTCATATGTTAAGATTACATGTTACAAAATGACTTTTTCATCATCTCCCACAGACTTTTCCTTGGCTGCCCTTGGTAAGAGCCAGCTAGCCGCTGGAACCACTCCCCGCCCCCCACATCGATTCAGGTCTTACTCATGGTAGTTCTCCTGCCACATTTTTTTTTTTAAAAAAACCCAACAAAAAACCCCTGTCCTTGGTATAGTACATGCTATGCATGCAAGATGTCCCAGTTCAATCCCTGGTATCTCCAGGTGGGACTGGAGAGACTCCTGTCTGAAGGCTTAGAAGGCTGCTGTTCTGTTGATCAGTGGAGTCCATGAGTCTCCAAACTTTTTGGGCTCCTCTTAATTTCTCTCTCTCTGGCTCCTTTATCTTCCTCCCTCTCTCTCTCTCTCTCTCCCTGGTCCCGCCCCCCCCACTCCTCTTTTCTCTCTCTTCTGCAGGCTCCTCTTTCTTCCCCCCTCTCCTTTCTTTCTTTCTTTCTTTCTTTCCTGCCTGCCTGCCTGCCTTCTCTCTCTCTGGCTTATCTTAATCTCTCTCCTCTCTCTCTCTCTCTGACTCCTCCTTTTCCTCTCTTTTCCTGGCTCCTCTGTCTTTCCTTTTCTCCCTCAGGTTCCTCTTTCTTTCTTCCATTCTCTCTCCCTGGCTGCTCTTTTTTCCTTTTCTTTTTCTTTCTCTCTCTCTCTTCCCCCACACCCCATGCAAGTGAAGGGAGCAGCTTCTCCACTCATTTGCATGTGGTGAGAAAAAGCCCCCCCATTGAAAATTGGCTGGAGGGAGGGGGTCCAGACTCCAGTCCATCCCCCACCAAGGACCCTGTTGCCCTGAGGCTTTGCCCTTTGCATGGGAGTGGTGGGATCACCCCATTCACTTGCAAAGGGGGCGATACCTTGGCGAACTTCTCAGCCTGGTCTTGCCGCTGGGCGCAGTTGGAGAGATCCCTGGTGGAGTCAGTACTGAGCTAGAGATGTAATACTAATGATCTGCCTCCATATAAGGCAACTTCCTATGTTTCAGCCTAGAAATTGGCTGAAAAGTTATCTTTCCGTGTTTGCCTTACTTTTACACCTGCTGAATTTTAAGACTTCACCTTCCTTGGAACGGTTTCTGATTGTCCACTGTCCGGTCCAGTGCTGGCCAGATCATAGCTGGTCACTTGAAATGTCCCCCTTCTTCAGTGCATGAGCCTTCTAATCCCACACACCCTCCTCAGACGTTCATTATTCCTGCTCTGCTGTCTTCCAGTATCATCCTCCGAATGAACTAATTTCCTCCTTCGTCTGTTCTCTGTACTGCTGCAATTTTCATCTTACACTACAAATGTTGTGGGGGAGGGCTAAAAAATGCTCCCTAAAGCTTTCCTGCATCAGCCTCTATTGCAGAAAACAAGATAATCTTCCCATCTTGCGAACTACACATGATGGCTGTGATGCTTTTCATCAATTTCTCCAATGGTTCCAGTACTGAGAGAGCTTCATGGTCACACATTATGTCTTAGCCCAGGGATAGTCAACAAATCTCAGGTACTACTTTGTTCTCCAGGCAGTGTTCTTGGGTGAGCAAGAAATGGTCAATTGCATAATAATTTTGGCAACGTTTAACAGTAAGAGCTTCACACTGTTAGAGTATGTGTGCTTGAGTATAGTGCATAATGTGGTGTCGTGTCTTTCTCATGGTGGAATCTGTCCCTAATTTCTAAGGAATGCCTCCAGAGGTGGTGCTAGGAAGAGGGCCACTAGGGCTGGAGCCCCAAATCTTTCATTTGGAGCCCCGAATCTCTGGGAGGCCATCTGCCCCACCACCCTGCTGTCCATGGGCACTTGCTGAAATAAAGGTCCAGGGGCCCTGATTATCTCTGCAGCATCAGATCCCCCTGCATCACCTGGCTTTGGCCAATACGTGTTTCCCCTCGTGCTGCCCCCCCTTGAATCTTTCCGCCTGAGGTTTTTTTCTGAAATCAAATGCCCCCCTCTCCCCTGTCCATACACCCCTTTTTACAAATGGGGTATCTTTAGGAGACAGGGTCCTTTACAGACTTTAGAGCATATGTAAATTGTCATATGCAAATGTGTGCAATTTCCCCCCCCCCTTGTCCTGTGGGTCTGAGCCCCTGATCTTTTCGGTATCTAGCACCACCCCTGAATGCCTCTGATAGCCAGGTTGATGTCTGACACAGCGTCAAGTGTGTGTGTTGTTAAAAAAAAAAAGCAAAAGAGAAAACCTTGGCCACTTTTACTTTTTGGTAAGCACGTCTTCACCCCAAAGCCCCCCCCCCCTGATGAATTACGTCTTTGAAGGGGGGTGCCCTACCCCTGAAAGTAATGAAAAGTTTGGAGGTGCTAATATAGGCCTACACATCCACTCCCAATGTACGTATTTACAGAATTTGTAATAAAATATTTTGGCTTTATAATCAAATTGGTACTAAAAATGCACTGTGAGGCTTTTGAGATCACCACAAGCAATAGGTGCAACATTGATCAATCCAAATGCAGGTGAAGGAGGAGAAGGGAGAGCAAATAATAACCAAGGTTTGCTTCATGAAGGTTTTTGAGCTCTCCTGTGCATGTTTACCATAATGTTCCACTAAACAAGATTTTTTCCTTGTTTCGGTTGGTGTGCATGATAGAAAGAGAGAGAAAGAGAGGAACGTTTCCCCACCTCTCTCATCCTTTTCAAAGGCAGCAGCATAAGAACCAGTGTTAAGTATGACTAAATGTGTGTGCTCTAATATTAAGGGAACTCAGCATTTGATTTGTCTTTAAAGTGTCATATTCCCGACAAAGACACTGGTTATGCTAATAACTTTTCACTAGTCTCTCAGTAAGAGGCATCACGATGTTGTTCCTGTGAATACATCAAACACTTTGGAGCAGTTTAGTCTGGCAGGGTCTCTGTTTCCTGTAAACAGAGGCGTGTAAACAGGAGTGCTCAGTTTGCCTTTTGGGGGTGCTCTTTTAGTGTTTCCTTCCTGTAAGGCACTAGTCATCCCACTTTAACACCCATCTGCTATATTGGATCCATTTACTATAAATGTCATTCTTCCTGGTTCAACCTCTTCCAATTAAAAGAAAAGAAGAATGTGTGGCATGTGCAACACACCTTTTGGTTAGTCCATGGAGTCCTGACCCAACAGTTGAAGGTCAATTATCAGTCTAAGGTGCCTCCATAAGGAACAAATCTCTCTCGTCTGTATGTTTATGTGTGAAGTTCCCCAGTGCAGAGCAACATAAACAGCCAACAGAGCTGACTTGAAAAGTCAATGAGTTCATCTATTTCAGCCTTCCCCAGTTTCGTGTCCCCAGATGTTTTGGATTTAAACTCCCATCAGCCCCAGCCAGCATGGCCAATGGTCAGCAATGTGGGGAGATGCAGTCTAATCAAACGTAGATTAGGAATTATGCCAATGTATTGGTTTTAAGTTAGTGTAGATCTGTAACTGTATTAGTTAGAAAATCTTGACATTTGGGTGACGAATTTGTAACACGTTTTCGCGACGGGTTGTAAAGAATATTATTTTTAGTAGTATGATTTATTTATAATAAAAATCTATTCCTAAAAAAATCTATTCCTAAGACATCTGGACTGGAGGACCCAGGGTTGGGGAAGGCCAATCTATTTTATTCATAGAGGACCAAAGATGGAAAATTCTGTCCTAGCAAATAGTCTTAATTACAAGAGAGTCGCTTCTGAGTGCTTGAGGGTGCTGTCTGACTTTGGTCTGTTTGAAAAGGGTGGATGAACTCCTCTTCCTGAATTGGTTAAGACAAGCACAGAGGCCAGGCTGATGCTTGTGTCCTCCTAGCAACTGCTTCGGTCTCCCTTGAGAGACCTACCTCGTTCATGTCATGCATAGGCACACGTTTGTACTGTCAATGGCCTTGGGAGAATAGGGTCGGAACCAGACTCGGTCATACTTAGAACAGACCCACTGCATAGTGGTGAGAGTGTTGGACTGGGACTTGGGAGATCCGGGTTCTAGTCCCCACTTGGCCATGAAACTCACTGGGTGACTTTGGGCCAGTCTCTGACTCTCAGCCTAACCTACCTCACAGGGTTGTTGTGAGGATAAAATGGAGAGGAGCAGGAGGATTATGTAAGCCGCCTTGGGTTCCTTTCAGGAAAAAAGGCGGGGCATAAATATAATAAATAAATAAATAAATGGAACTTAAATTAGTCATGAGTCATGACTAACTGAGGTCCCATTGACTGTGTCTGGATCCAACCCATCAGAAGCTACTTTATACCAGGTCTGACTATTTGTTCATCAAGCCCAGGAGCTGTGACTGGTGCCGGCAATGGCCCTCCAGCACCTCAGGCAGAAAAGGGTCTTCACCTGATCCTTTTAACTGGAGATGGGGAATTGAACCCAGGACTTTTTAGTAGGCCAAGCGTGGAGTTATCAAAAGTCTTCAACCTTTTCAGTTGCAGGACGCCAGACTGCAGCACAGGAACCACTTCAGACTTTTAACTGCACTGCACATGCCCATTTTTTCTCCTTCTGTCTTTATAGTGACCAGATGCAAAGAAGGCTGCTATATTTTTAAGCATTGTGTAGACTAGTGGTTCCCATCTTTGGGTCCCCAGATGTTGCTGGCCTACAGCTCCCAGCATACCCTGCAGCATGGCTAATGACAAGGAATGCTGGGAGCTGTAGTCCAGCAACATCTGGGGACCCAAGGTTGGGAACCACTGGTGTAGACGTTTTGCAGGTGCAGCTTCTCATGCAGGGTGGGAAAAGCTGCACCTACCAAACCATCTTCTTCCATAAAACTGTTTAGAAATAATCTGTCCTGCTTTGCATCTGGTCTCTGCATCACTCCACAAAGAAGCCACAACAAACAGAGAATGGTACATGTGTCTCTGGTGCACTCTATACTCCTGAAATGCTGAGCGCATCGCTTGCCCCTGACTGGTGCCTGGGGTTATATAAAATGTCCTGCTTTTCCAGGCAACGTGTCCGCTGAATGACTATAAGAAATCATGACGGGACCTCTCTGTGGAGTTTCTAAGCTTATGGCTTTTCCTGCCAGCTCTAATCTAACCTTTTCCCACATCAACTGTTATGACAACAGCCTGGTCTAAAACATGCACCAGAATAAGGTGGAAGAATCCTCAGGTGAGAGAATGGACTTTGGATTACAGGTAGGGAATGCCTCTTTTGAATTCATCCCATAGTTTAAAAGTGTGTGGTGTGTGTGTGTGTGTGTGTGTAAAAATGAAACAAAACAAAACAAAATATTAGCACACTAGGAAAAAAGGTTCTTGCTATTTTGCTCTTTCCTCAGCTAATTTTTCTACTTACTGGGAGTTTTTTTAAAAAAAACACAGAGGAGCTTCTTCTTTTTTAAAGTATCATTCCGTGCATTTTGAAGTGGTATTTGTTACTATTACATTTATAACTCATCGTTCCCTGAAGGAGCTCATGGTCCTGCCCCCCTTCACTTTCTCCTCACAACAACCCTGTGAAGAAGATTAGGTTAAGAGCTAGTGAGTTTATTGGTTGGGTAGGGATTTGAACCTAAGTTTCCCCAGTCGTAGTCCAACATCCCAGCCACTTTGCCATGCTGGCTCTGTGGTACAGTCAATTCTGTTTCTTCAGAACTCTGCCACCTCATTCTACTATAGAACAGGCCAACGTTGCTCTACAACAGTGTTCTCCAACCTTGGGTCCCCAGATGTTTTTGGCCTACAACTCCCAGCATGCCCCAGCCAAAAACATCTGGGGACCCAAGGTTGGAGAACACTGCTCTACAAGATGTAGAAGGGGCCTCCTAACAAAAATAGGTGTGGCCACAGCAAGGGCAGTGATGTGTGGGACGAAAATGTTCAGAAAATTTTCCACTGTTATTCTGTGCTAAATATTCCAGATTTAGAAATGCATTGTTTCATAAAACCAAGTAGTAACATTATTAACAAACACATTACAAGTCACATTGGGCAACTGGGGTGGTTACAATACCAGTCAAATCAATTGATTGTTTAGGTGACTGCCTATGAAAAGTGCATGTGTGTATACACACACACAATATAGGTGTGAGCACACAGCTTTTGAAGCATGCTAAACTAATGTTAACACTTTTCAGTGCCTTCATTTCCCCCCCCCTTAAAATATAAATAAGGTAAGGACAGCGTGTGCTGTTGAGTTGTCATGTCTTAAAATATTTACCATATTTAAAATATTTACAGGTACTCCAATAAAAAAAAATAATCCAAGCAAAGTGTTGCATTGTTTGAACATAACATTTCAACCACACTTTATTGCTCCCCCCCCCCCTTAATCAAATATTTCAGTTTGACTGTTTTTGGCTATTGGGAAAAAAAGATTTAGATACTTATGAAGCACATAAAATTAACATGACATCCTTTTTTATCTTCATAGATTTAGGATAGTGGACAACTTTCTGGAAATTTTCTGATTCAAAACTTTTTTGGGGGGGGAAACACATCTCTGGCCAAAGCTATCCCAGTGTTGCATTGGTGTAAGCTGGCAGCATTGCTTCTCCAACTTGCAAATTGTTTTAGGGCAGAGGTTGGGAACCTCTCTCGACCTATGGGCCAAATTCAATTTCAGGGAAGCTCTTGGGGGCCACATTCCAGTGGTGGATGGGGCTGAAGGCAATGGGGATGGGGGCAAAAAATTCAAAAAAATACCAGCTTATGCTTAAAGGTCTTATTGCCAGCCACTCAGCCTTAGGAGAGGCATTTTGACCTTTTAGAATGGGGAAAAAACTGCAGAAAAGGTGGGAAACCACCAAACCATCAGTGGTTGGGGGAAAGGGGGTGGGGCCTTCTGGGGAACCCCATAGGGCCAAATTGGGACACCAGGATGGGTGGATTTGTCCCTTGGGCCTGAGGTTCTCCAGCCCTGATTTAGGGCTAAATGCCCTAATGTGGTTCCTTCTCTTTTTAGTAAGAAGCAGCTCTTATTTATTTATTTATTTATTTATTATATTTATACCCCACCTTTCCTCCTGCAAGGAACCCTAGGCGGCTTACATAATCCTTCTCCACCTCTCCATTTTATCCTCACAACAACCCTATGAGGTAGGTTAGGCTGAGAGTCAGTGACTGGCCCAAAGTCACCCAGTGAGTTTCATGGCCGAGCGGGGACTAGAACCCAGATCTCCCGAGTCCCAGGCCAACGCTCTCAACACTACGCCACACTGGCTCTCTTATTGCTGCAGAAGTGTGTGTGTGTGTGTGTGTGTGTGTGTGAGAGAGAGAGAGAGAGAGATTTCATAGATCATAGAGTTGGAAGGGGCTTACAAGGCCATCGAGTCCAACCCGCTGCTCAATGCAGGAAACTAGAGGAGGGGTCTCCCATCCAAGTAATCACCAGGCTTGACCTTGCTTAGCTTTCCACACTCAGACAAGCTGAGCCAGCGTGAGCCGCAGGCCTGTAGAGAGAGAGATGACTTCATTGAGCAGTTGAGTCTCACTTGGTTGCCTAGAGCGTTTGTTGTTGTTTTTTTTGGCAAGGGAGAAGGGTTGACTATGAGCTGCCCAAGACGTGTTGGAGTTCTAATCTCTTTGCAGTGAGGCAGGGCCTAACTCTGGGTCCATTGGGATTGAGAACAGTCTGGAGTGTGTAAATGGTAGGGAGAAGACGCATATTCTGGGGGGGAGAAGAAAAACTAAAACGAGTAGCCTCCTTGGCTTGGAATCATGCCTTGAGTACAGCATCCTCACATCAGCGCTTTGCAGCATTTAGACTGAAAAGGGGGTGCAATTGGATGTAAAGCACTTGGCCTATATTAGTGCCCCAAAGAGACACTCTCTGTATGATTAAGCGGCGGGTTTTGCCTGGTCTCTCCTGGAGATCCATCATCATTCATGTCTGCGCCGGGCCTGTCAGCCTCTCTCCACTGCAGAAATTAATGATTTGAACTCGGCGACCCCGTTCCCATGAAACAGGATGAAACTCAGGAAGCCGGCAAAAGGCTGTGCAGAAATGACAGAGTGTCTTCAACTGGCCTGGCCCAGCGGGAAAAGTGACAGTGGCAGGCAGGAGCTGATGAGCTGGCCAAGGGTGGGCGAGGGCTCAGGATGGAGGCTGCTCCCTGCCAATAAGCAGGGTTAAGATGCGTGCACCAGTGCTCGGTCATCATGCCCAGTCAGTGCCAGCTCCGGGTTTTTGAGGCCCCTTGGGCGAGGCACCCTCAGCGGCCCACCTCCTTCAGGGAGCCTACCTTCTCGCCACCACCATTGTCACCAGCTGCGACCGCTCTTCCTTCTCTTTTTATCATCATTGCTACCTCTTGCTTGCTTGACAGGCAGAGAGCGAGTGGACATGTAGGCAGCGGCATCTACTGCTCCTCCTCCTCACCACCACCATCGCCTAGGCCAGAGCAAGAGGCAGGTGGATAAGCAAGCTGCCATGGTGAAGAGGAGGAGCAAGTCCTGGGGGCACTTGTCAGGGGCGTCCCTGCTGGGGTGTGGTGGGCCTTCGGCAGGTCGGGTGGCCAGACATGCCTAATTACTTGATGCCGCCTCCCTTCTTATCACAGGGGAGTCTGGTGACTCATATGTCAGTGGGGGTCCTTATCCATTTCAGCTTTTATTCTGAGCTTTATAGGAGCTATCCTTGGGATGACATTATAAGAGCTATCCATGGGGGAGCTATCCGTGGGATAGCTTTTATTCTGAGCTTTATGGGAGCTATCCAACATCTCAGCTATTTTTATTCTGAGCTATTTTGGGGGTGGAGTTCAGCACCCTGGATAGCTCCTATAAAGCTCAGAATAAAAGCTGACATGGATAAGGAACCCCGCTGACATAGGAGTCACCAGACTCCCCTGCTTATCAGTGGTGTACTGTGGTCAGGCTTCTTCATTTTTTTTTCCCCCGAAGGAAAGTGTATCCACAACCTGATATTCTCTACTGTTTTGGCTGGCTCTGAGCTCTGCCTAGGAAAGGGCTAAGACTTGCGAAAAAAGCAAAAGAATGCTCAGCTCCATGAAGAATGGTCTGGAATAGAAGGCATGTTAATATGCACCCTGTCCAGCATTCTTCTGGTGATGTCTGACTGCAACCCTGGCCCTTGCCAGATTTGGTGCAGTGTTTGGATATGCTGCAAATCTCCGCCTTTAAAAAACAAATCAATAAAAAAACAAAACTTTTTTTAAAAAAAATCCAGATTTCTACATTCTTCATTTATGAAATACTTTATAAACTTTTTTTTTACTGCTTTTTCATGAAGATGTGCTTTCAGATAGTTTGACAATAACAAGCACAGGCATGAAACAGACCCAAACAATGCTAACTTCTATCTATCTGTCTGTCTATCTGTGAACGAAAGCCAACAGAGTGTTTTTATAAACATGGTAGGCATTTCATGGCATGAAGGCAGAACATTTATGGCTATTTTTGGTTATCCTTCCCAGCATTATGGAACCCACTCCCATTTTCCTTTGTACATTTGCTGTTTCTCCTCATAGACTCTTCTCTGGTAAACAGTATCCTCTAAATTCTACCCAAAAAATCAAATATGAAAGTTGAATGAAAGCAAGTAAAGGGTGTATTTATGCTAGTAAATTTTGTATAAAGCTTAACATTTTCTGTGCTTGGTTAAGGTTTTTTACATCCACACATACATTAAATGCACACTATGCATTAAACACTTATTGCTTATGTGTATTAAAGTGTACAGTGATTTTAAAAATAAGTGGAGGAGGGTGAGAGGGGAGGGAAATATATAATAGAAAACAAAAATACCCTGTGAGGTGTTTCTAACACGAATAAGCCTGGCAGGACACTCTCTTCATGCCCTTGTTTCCTGGTCGGGTTTTGTAGCAAGTACAATCCATAGTTTGCTGATCTGGATGGAATGGGCAAACTATGGTTTGCCTCAAACCAGAAGAGGAGGGAGCACTTAATGCCATACCATTAAGGCAGATATGATGCCTTAATGGCATGGCATCATGTGTAACTTAATGGTATGACATTATGCATGTATATTATGGGGAGACATGATAGAGGTGTACAAAATTATGCATGATGTGGAGGAAGTGGATAGGGAGACATTTTTTCTCCCCTTCTCATAATACTGGAACCTAATGGAGTTCATCCCATGAAGCTGATTGGTGGGAGATTCAGGACAGAGAAAAGGAAGGACTTCTTCACACAGTGCAGAGTTAAACTATGGAATTCACTTCCACAAGTTGTAGTGATGGCCACCAATCTGGATGGCTTTAAAGGGGGATTGGACAAATTCATGGAAGAGAAGGCTATCGATGCCTACTAGTCCTGATTGGCTCTATGCTACCTCCAGTATCAGAGGCAGTATGTCTGTGTACTCCACTTGCTGGGGAACATGGGCGGGAAGGTGCTGTGGCACACATGTGCTGCTTGTGTGGGTTTCACCTGGGCAGCTGGTTGGCCGCTGTGTAAACAGAGTGCTGGACTAGATGGACCCTTGGTCTGATCCAGCATGGCTCTTCTTATGTTCTTATCATGGTTTTAGTATTATATCTGAACAACTTCCATTTCTAAAATACCTCCCAGATATCCATCAGGTATAAGAATAACCACCATTGTTCAGCACACGATTGATTGCCTGTACCATACTGCACCAACCTTCCTTTATCTGCATGAATTCACTTTAAGATCTACCCAGATGCTTATGACACACAAAACAAATGCTGTGAGGGAAAAGGGTTGTGTGATGCAGTAGCTTTTAAACATTATTTTAAAGCTTTTGTTCCTGGGAATATATGTAACCCCTAGTCTACCTCAACAGGAAGAAAATTTGGCTCCATTCAAGTTGTTCCAGTATTTGGGGGCTGGAGAATCAACTTGCAGATACCAAATGCAACACACTTTTTCTCGACCTGCTTTACAATTGCTTTTAAGAGAGTCTGAATTTTGGTTAGAAGAAAGACTAATTGCTATTGAGTTCCAGATGAATAGTTGGTTAATCTAGTTACCTTCCTGAATGGTCTTTGTTATTCTTTGGGTGATTTTGAGGCTCCCCCAAGCGTGAAGTTGACTGAACTGTGCATCTCAAGGGCAGATGCTGTGCAAACTCCTTTTAATGGAGCAATCCTTTGTGCATGTAGAAAAAAGCTGTCTTTGCCCAGTTCCTTGCTTGATGAGCAGAGCCCTTGAGCACCCATTCAGGTCTGACGCTTTGTATTTGGATATGCACACACCCCTGTACAAAAATACACCATGTGCTTTGTCAGATGAGAAGCACACATTCATTTTTGTTCTGATTCTCTTATCTCGGGGGGGGGGGTGTTGTATGCAGAGAGAGATAGGCCTTCTTCCATGAATGTGCCTTATCAGTCTGCTATAGCAGGGCTGTTCTTGTGTTATTAAAAATACATGCCAGTGAGGACCTGATCCTTTCTTGATTGCCCCTCAGGGGTGTATGTTAAAGGTCCAAGCACTAAAAGTTGGCAAATGCAAGCTTTATATCTGGTCCCCAGCATGTACCTGCATCATTAGCTGTGAGTCTTGCAAGACCTGGTCCCTCCTCTCTGTCTGGCCCAGAAAGCTACCTGACTCTGCTGCAAAGACTGTTCCTGGTTCTCTAGGTGCCTGGAGACAATTGGAGTTAACAGCTTGTGTTAGGGGTGGTTGCTGGGGACAAAAACATGTTTAGTCTCAGATGAAAAGTATTATTTTTGTTGCTGTTTGGATTGCATTTTTTGCATTTCTGTTGTATTGTCAAGCTGTAGAATGAATGCTTGCTGAGTGGTTTGTTTACTCTTATTTGCATGGGTATTTATGTTTTGTCTTGTAATTGTTAGTGAATCATTTTGAAATGTTATATTTTAGTATGTAAAAAACCAGCCTTCCTCAGCCTGTCAACTTCCAGATGTGTTGGAGTACAACTCCCATCATCCCCGGCTAGTGCCATGCTGTCTGCGGGATGTTAGGGTAGAAGTCCCAACACATCTAGATTGTTGGGACTTCATCTGCATCTCTGTCTAACTATATTACAGCAGTCTTCCTCAGCCTGGCATCCTCTAGATCAGGGCTTTCCAATCTTGGGTCCCCAGATGTTGCTGGACTACAGCTCCCTGAATCCCTTGCCATTAGCCATGCTGGCTGGGAATGCTGGGAGCTGTAGGCCAGCAACATCTGGGGACCCAAGGTTGGAGAGCCCTGATCTAGAGGCTGCCAGGCTGAGGAAGACTGCTGTAATATAGTTAGACAGAGATGCAGACAGACAGATCTAGATATAAAGTTTCACTCCAGACTCAAAGGTGTGTCAGCAGCTCACTCGACCCTTTTGATTTTTTTTTTTTACCCTGAACATGTCTGGTAATCAGGATCACTTCATATGCTATGTAGCAGGGAACACCAGCTCCCACCCTCCCTACATTTCATAGCCTACGAAGAGTTGTGTGACTATATTTTCTGCTGGGAATGTCCACCATTTGGGAAGCAAGTATATGATACCCAGTCCACATGCCTGACATTACAAAATACTCCCTTTGTAGTAGTTGGAGGCTAACTCTAATGTAGGAATAAATAAAGTTCAGTTCAGTTTATTTGCTCAATAGCCAACCAGGCTTTTCCATATGCATCCGAGTAAAAACACAGAACAAGAAAAATGCAGGATGTCAACTTACTGGGGAAATGAACTAAGAAAGCTATCCTACGGCCCACTAAACAGCATCTAGGGGGCCATGGGATATTTCAGATTCCCAGATCCAAAGTCAGAAACAGAACTCCAACCTCGGAGCTAGGGACCCGCGCTCCGATCCTCTCCCCCGCACTCGCAGCTGGTGTGGAAAGAATTGCACCTGCTGCTTCTCTGAGGTCGGAAAATCAACCTCAGAGAGGGGGTAAAGGGGGGGCAGTTCAGGGACAGAGAGAGGAGGAGACTGGGGCTGCCAGGATATGAGGTATCCTGATGGCACTCCAGCCTCCTTCCCTCCCTCTCTGAAGCGCCTTGATGGACAAAGTCAGCCATCTAGCTGAATTCCACAGCAGGAGAAGCGGGGAGGTGGAGATTGCCCCCGCTGCTTCCCCTGCTCTGCACTGGATGCTCGTAAGCCTCTGAGTTCAGAGGATTACGAGCATCGAGGGCTCAGTGGATAGGATTGTGCCCTAAACATAGTAATAGAAAATAAGGAATAAAGAAAGTAAGTAATAAGTGGCACCTTAGAGATAGATGTGCTAAGAACTGGTGGTGATTGTTTAATCACATCACTTGGAAGAGGGCAAGATGGTTTGCTATCACCTAACTAGACAGAAAGTAGTATTTGAGACTGAAATTGCATACTTGGTTTGGACCTCTGCTGGGCATGACAGCAAAACACGTCTGCCAAGACTTTATTTAACTTCTCTTTAGGATGGTAATGCTCTTGGCACATTTTTTTTTTACCTGCCCGACCATCTTCCTGTATATACACCAATTCAACCCCCTGAGATCTTCTGAGGAGGCCTTGTTGGTCATTCCGTGACCAACAACATGTCATCAAGTAACGGCACATAAGCGGGCCTTCTCGGTGGTGGCACCCACCCTCTGAAATGCTCTCCCAGATGTGGTCTGAAAGGTGGAAACTATAGAGAGTTTTATTTACTCAAGAATTTCCTGACTTGTAATTGTTATGCTTTATTTTACCATTCATGTAATGTTTTAATGGTTTTATTTTGTACTGGTTTTATATTGTATTTTCATGTAAACAGCTTAGAGATCTTAGGAGGTCAAGAAGAATACAAATAGCTTAAATAAATAAAATAAAATATTTTATAGCACTGCCCCACCTGTTTTTATGGTAATGAAGTGGTAATGAATTATTGTAGGGAATCACCTGGTGCTTCTTGCAGATGAGAGCTGCTCAACTGCAAAGCTGATGGATGTTGGAGGGCAGGTAGCATGGGGGAATGGTTTGTCCAAGTGTCTGTGGCCTCTTGGTACGAAAGGCTATTCATTTCCCCCTTTTTCCTCTTCCACACCATTCCGCTGGCATGCTTCCTGGGGTTGTCGTGAGAGGAACTGAAGCAAAGCTACCGAAAGTGTTCTCCAGGGACAAGTAGGCAGGCACCTGTGATCCAAGGACACTGTCAGGAGAGAGCAAGGACACAGTGCACATTGGCACACATGTCAGCAGCTGTGGAACGGGGGCAGTAGAAGCCAAGCAGGAGCTGCAAAGTGAAGCAAGGTCCAAATATTGTGTGGCAGGCATCTCAGAATCCTCCGCGCTGACAGAGAAAGGGCAGCCGGCGGCGGCTGTGGACCATGGCAGAATGAATGAATGAATGAAGTTTATTTCAGTCACAGACCAGTATAAAGGACCATGGCAGAAGAAAGGGCTTCTCCACACAGCTCATAGTGTATGGAATTTTCTGCCACAAAATCTGGTTAAGGCCACTGACTTTGATGACTTTTAAGGGGGTGCCATGGACCAGTGACACCTTGTGGAAGAGAATGTAGGCAAAATAGTGTTCCCCACTCCTTTTAGTCCTTCCCTTCCAATGGCCTTATTTATTTTACTGCCACCAGGGGGTAATCATTTTTCCTCTGGCTGCCTCCCCCAAACCAGCCTTGAAAGTCCTCAGGTCTCAAGTGTACATTTTAGGTAGCGTGTGGGGGCTGACTTTCAGATGTGTGGTGGGTAACCCAACAAGAAAAGAGTTCATGAAGTTTCAAACAACGAAATTTAAAAGTTTCCTGGGGGGGGGGGGGAATGTTCATAGGAAAAGGTTTTTTTTAATCTCTGAATGGATACACACATACAACACACACAAAAACACGAGCAATAGGTTAATAAAATAACAAGGGATAAATGCTTCCAGCTAGCCTAACTAGACCAGGAGTAGGCAACATGGCCTCCTCCCAATTTTTATTAAAAAAAAAATACTTTTATATTTTCTTACTGGCAGCTGGGATTGCTTCAAAGAGAAGTGGGAGCCTCCAGCTGGTGCCATCTTAATTTCCCAGGAATGCCTCTTGGCAGGTGACTTGTCCTTTGTGACTAGCCACACCCACTTATAGCAACCTTTTTAAAAATTATTATTTTATTGTGGATTTCAACAAAACAAAACCATAAAAGGATAAAGAAATAAATAGAATTTTCTTACATAAATTTAAATAAATCACTTACAATAAATGCATGTGAAATGTGTACCTATGTGTATATGAAAATACAGCTATCAATAAAAACAGTTATGCATAAACTTCAAGAAAGGCAAACCAAATATCCATATATTTATCCATCTAAATACCACCCATTCGAATGTTGAAAGCGTTGTTATGTCCTCAGTCCATCGTGTTAGAGGAGGTGGGTGCTTATCCTTACAATGTTGTAATATCAGTGTTTTAGCTGTCAAAAGGGCATGGAAAATCCATTTACGTTGACCTTGCGTTAACTTCCAAGCAACAGGTAAATAATTTAAGAGAACATGTGCATCAGTAAAGAGCATTCCAGTACAAAGTTTATCCATATTATAACCTCCTCCCAAAAAGAGGCAACTATTGGACATTGCCAAAATATATGGCTAAGAGAAGCATTAGTGGCACTACACCTCCAGCATTTAGCCGACTTAGAGAAACCCTTATTAAAAAGATGTTGTGGTGTTCAGGAAACAAAACAGGAGTTTTTGCAGTATAAGACATAACCTAAGATCCATTGATGCTTCTGGCACAGATGCAAAAACGGCAATGGGAAACCATAGCCCAAATTTTCACAGGCAAGGTTGTGCACCCTGAACTGATTTTTTGTCAAAAAGGAAGGGTTCTAAGGGTGGCATTCTGGTTGTCATGGGCTTGTAGTGTTCCAGGTTCTGGATATTGTCTCACAGTCCAGGGTTTAAGAGGCATGTTTGGAAGTATGCGTGTTCTTTCTCTCTGTTCCTCCCACCCGCTACCCACCCAATCCACATTGTAGAGGCCAGAGATCAAGGCTGCCCCGTTGACAGTGAATTGGTTGAAAGCATGCTCGGACTGCCTTTTGAAATCAGGGGGTATTGAGAAGGAGTGCAGACATGTGCTTCTGGCAATGCTCAAGCTTAGAAAGAGGCAATGCGTTTCATGAGCATGTTACTAAAACCCAGGAGGAGAGCTGTGTCTGCCTACATGAACCCCTCCAGGTCTTTCACTCACTGCTTCTGCTGCGGAGTGGGGAGGAGGAAGACACACACCTGTGTGTGTGAAACAGAGAAGTCAGGTTCTGAAAGAAAGCCCAAGGCATCACTGAAATGCATCTTCTCCGCCCTGCCCTGGTGGGTTGAAGCAGAGAGAAGTTGCACTTCTTTTCTCAGTCCTGTGATCTCTATGATCTGAATCCTGACACTGAGATGCCAAAGAGCAGGATTTAATTATTGTGGGCGGAGAGCTCCCTGCCCCCCCCATCCAGTTTTCAATAATTTTCCAGAATACAAATTGGAAATAACCAGAAAAGGCTCCCTTAATTCACCTAGCTCTCTGGCATAGTTAAAAAAAATGGAAGCTGTGGTTGGGGGTGCATAGAGCTTGCAATGCAGCGCATTAACGGGCTACTTATGCCTTAATTCACTATCAGGTTCTTGCAGCAGGTTGAGTTTGCATCCCCACAGATGGCTCACAGACTGCCTCAGGAGGTGGTGGGCTCTCCTTTGCTGGAGGTATATTAGCTGGAGGTATATTTCAGTGATTCTGTAGTTGCAAGATTAGCAGGATTGAGCAGCGGGTGGTGGACTGCATGACCGCCAGGATCCCTTTCAATGCTAAACACACACACACACACACACACACACACACACACGATTCTGTGATCTCTCTGCACCTCCATGTCTCACCTGTCCCCTCTTTTTCTCCACCCCAAAGGTCTCTGTAGCACCACAGGTCTCTTTGAAGCCCTCTTTCTCTCCACCCACCCTGCTTCTTTTCCTTCCAGCACACAAGTAGGATATGGCTGCAACAGGCTGGGAAAACTGGTGTCAACTCCAGCTCTGAATAAATGGAGAGGAGAGAGGCTGTCATGATGCAGGCATTGGCCACATTTGGACATCACTTTGTTTGTTACACATGGTTTGTTACCCTCCCGCTCCCCTGGTTGCATGAGTGGGTAAACAAACTAGGAAACGGATAGCTTTGAATTACATCTGAACCTGGGATTGCTCCCAAATCAAGCCAGAATGTTAAGCTAGTTTTAGGGCTTGTTATTGGCTTACATATCCTGGCTTGTTTGGGAGCAATTAAAAATAATCCTGGGTGTGGACGTAACCGGAAGCTATCCTTTCCTGTGTTGTTTACCCACTCACAGGAAGGGAGGGATGAACCCGGAGCGAACGGGCTTGTGTGCACTAGCATGCTGCTTGTTTACATTGTGGTTTAGTAAGCCAGGATTCCTGGCTTAAAGTGACATTTGAGCAGGGACATTCTGCCCTCCATGCAATTGATGGGCTTGGACAGGCCTTCAGTGTGAAAAAATGGTAATTTGGAATCCCGCCTTCCCCCCTGAGAGGACTGCTTTCGGCCTTAGAGAGTGCCAGCTTCCTCTAGTGCAGGGGCATGCAGTCTTTAGGCCTGCAGGATCTACTTTGGGGTTTTTTCCCCTTCTATATCATGGAGTTCTACTGACCAGAGTCTGATTTAAGAGACATACAGTTAGAATTAAAGAATTCTGAGCCCAGGAATTCATTTAGAGGAGTACCAGAATGGAATGGAACTCGTAGTCCTTTGACTCAAAAGTCCATTCCTGGTTCCCCTAAGCCAGCCTTCCCCAACCTGGTGCCCTCCAGGTGTTTTGGACTACAACTCCCAGCATTCCTGACCATTGGTCATACTGGGTGAGGCTGATAGGAGTTTGAGTCCCAAACATTCTGCAGGGAACCAGGGTGGGGAAGGCGGCCTTAAACTTTCTTTATTTCAGTAGTATAATTTAGGGCAGGAATCACGTTTGCTATTGCTAAAATGATGGGGAGTCAGAAATCCAGCAAATCACCCAGAGATCTACCAGTAGGTCCAGATCTACTGCCTGACCTCCCCTGCTCTAGGGTGTTACCTTCTCTCCTTCCTGGACTTCTTTTTCCTCTTGCTTCCTGGCAGTGCAGCAAATGTGTTTGTGCTGGATTTGAGGATGGAGCCGCGTGCCCCGACTGAGAATTTCAGTGACTGGCTGCTTGTCTTCCTCTGCCTGCCTCTCCCCCTTCTTCCCTGGGGAGGATTTGCCCGCCACAACGCGCTGCTGGCTCCATCATAGGAGGAGGTGTTAATGACTTTTTAACACTGTGCAAAGGCAGATTGGCGTGCTGGGCTCTGAGCTAATGTTTCTTCCGGCTTTAGAAATAGAATTCCATATTATAGCACAGAGGGGTGGCCGCCACCTTCCCGCTTGCTGTCTGTCAAATCTGAAACCCGCATGTTCCTAGTGTGGAAATGGGCCTTTATTGCCCTGGTTTGCTCTGTGATTGCATGTTTTGTGATGAGGGAAACTGGCTTGATAAATCTCATAGCTGCTGGGATTGTTATGCATGAGCAGCTAAGTGGCTTTTCTTTTGTCTGTTTACTACCTCTGTTATCCTGTGAGAGTTTGGTTCTCTGTGTGTGTGTTTTAAGTATCTCTTCTATTCAAGGAAAGCAATAGGGCTGCAAAGGACCCAAACCCAATCACCAGCCAACTGTGTGACTGGGTTCACACAAGCACTCTAAGCCTCAGTAGGTTAAAGTGGCAGAGTGGCTTAGCATGTTGTCTGAACCCTGCATGGTGATTTATAAGCCAACCTGGTGTGGCTTATAAACCACCCTGCTAAGCCATCGCTTGCAAGCAGGGTTAAGAAAAGCCTAGTAGGTTTAGTGTGTTGTCTGAACCTGGATGACAGGCTAATGCACTGGGAAGCCAAAAGGGCACAGATATCCTTGGCAAGAGCAGCAAAAAAAAAGGGCTGCAGCTCTTGCCAAAGGGCTAGCCAAGGGTGCTTTCCACTCCCCTCCAACTTTTATTTTAAAATGTAAAAGAAATAGTTAGCAGTGGGCTAAAGAGTTCCAAGTTGCCAAGGACACTTGTCTGAGTGGACACAGTGTCCATGCCAAATTGGAACTTTGTAGCCCACTGTTAACTATTTCTTTTACCTTTTTTAAAAAAAGAAAAGAAAAAAAGAAAGTTGGAGGGGGAGCGGAAAGCACTCTTTGCAGCAGAATCTTCAGGGCTTTTGGGGAGGGGCTCATGTTTTGTCCCCCTGGGCTGCCCTCACTTTCCCAAGTGTGGATAACCCAGAGGCACAAGATCCTGCAAAAAAAAAGGGTGCTTTGGGGAACGCCCCCTCAATTCCCCCCTTCCATGCAGGATCCCTGGAGTTTTGGGGGGTGCTGGGAAGCCCAAACTGTCCCCTCAGTTTTGCCATTTACCCCTAGGCGATAGCACTTTTGGAAGTGGCAAAAACAGAGGGCATTCCCTGTGCCAGCGAGGGGACAGTTTTGGGGGTGGGAAAACTCGGTGCTCCTTCGGTATATACTGGGAGGGATACCTGCTGGAGGACTGATGAGGGAAAAGTGCAGCAGAGATGGCCAGGGAACCCTGCTGTGTGCCTGATCATTAGCTGGGCACAGCCGGGGTGGGGGGCAGGCAAATTTAAGCCCACAGAGGCTTCAGAGAGCCTCTGTGGGCTTAAAGTGTTATGTGAACCCCCAGCCTGTATCTCAAGGCAAGGCCATCCACACATCAGCCCAATACACCAACTCACAGAATCACCACCACGGAATAATATAAGCAGAGAGCAGCTCTTATGTTTCTGCAAGATAAGGGTCCAGGAATCTGCCTTATGCAGACATATACTGCCTGTGATTGGCAGCAGGTCTCAGGCAGACGTCCTGGTCCTTCTAACTGGTGATGCCAGTGATTGAACCCAGGACATTCTGCATATAAAGCATGTGCTCTGTCACACAGAGCTATGGGGAGGCTTATCTTGGCAGCAGTACCTGTGAAAAGGATCGAGGGGTCTCGTCTTAGTGCGTCACAAGCTAAACACAATCCAGCTGCTAAAAAAAGCAAGTGAAATTTTAGGAGGAGTTAATGCAAGAATAGTGTCTGTCCAGATCATGGGAAGTAGTAGCTCCATCCACTCTGTTCTGTGCTGGTTGGGCTGCACCTGGAGTGCTTCGTCGAGTTTGTTGTAAGGAGGACATTGACAAACTGGAGAGTGTCTAGAAATGGGTGACCAGGAGGATGGTGAGCGGTCTGGAAACCAAGTCCTGTGAGGAACGGTTGAAAAAAATCTGGGTATGTTTAGCCTGGAGAAAAGAAGATTGAGGGGAGACATGACAGTTGTCTTCCAACTATCAGACAGGTTATCATGCAGAAAACCAAACAGCCTTCAGTTCATTGCATTGTGGGGGCAATTGGGGGAATGAGGGGGTTAAACTTTCCCTCCCCCCCACTTCATCCCCACCCACATGCTGCAGTTAGGTCTTGGAAAAGCCTTCCATTGGCTTCTTCTGATTGTAGCAGGGGGGCAGTATGTGTGTGCGTACGTGGATGGGTGTGCAGTGTGTGTGTGTGTGTGTGTGAGGGAGAAAGAAAGGGTGACCCCCACCCGCCCCTGGAAATGCAGTCCCTAGAAGCTCCTCCGGATAGAAATGCAGCACAGCCCTGCTGTAGTTGTATTCTGCATTGCAGATCCTGCACTGAGCAGGGGCTTGGACTAGATGACCTCTAAGGTACCTTCCAACTCTCTTAATTCTGTGATTCTATTCTACTATGTCCCTCTTCAAGGGTTCCAGGGGGCTCCCCATGCAGCACTGCTTCAAGGCCAGAACAGGCTGTGGTGTGGCGTTTCTCATCTCTCCATGCTGTTTCCTCAGCTGAAATCCTCCTCCAGCTACTATTTGGCCAGTGGGGGAAACATTGGTGGGGCTTCTATGTTGCCACCTGTCAGGGTACCTGCATCGTGGCTTCCCCTGCAGGGCAAACAGCAGCTCCAGAAGAAGAACGTGGGGGAAAGGGTTTTTTAAAAAATGCCCTCCCTCTATTGCTGTGGATGTGATCCAATTCCTCCCCCCTCTGCCACTATGAGGTTTCTTTAAAAAAAAAAAAAACTGCAGGAGATGCTATTCGGTTTTATTTTGGCCTTCAGAGCCTTTATCTGTAGATGGATGAAAACTGGGACGTTTTATACATGCAGAGGCTTGTGCTGTACTATTAAGCGATGGCCCCTCACTTGCGGCTGAAGATTATTCAAATATGTGACCCTGAAGAATCCTCAGCTTGAGACCAAAAAAGGGAGTATGTTGTGTTTGAAGGTTTTGCCAATTCAGTCTGTACTCCTGAATATGTTCAGATTCCTGCTTGGGTATCTGGCTGGTGCCCGCTGCTACCATCATGCACGCATGTCAGTACACAGAGTCAGCTGCAGAATTCTTTGCTGTGACTGTGAGGAGTCCAGCGGCCTTTCTGCTGAGATAGGAGGGTTTTATCCTCAACCACCTTTGTGCAACCTCAACAACTTGTGAAAACTGCCTTTTGTGCACAGCCAGGTGTGGGTAGGAGGGGTGGTGAGAGTAGTGGAGCTGGAAGATTGCCTCCAGGGGCTCCTAGTTTCCCCAGGTCCAGCTGGTATGAAGGGAAGTGCCTTATCTGAGAAGGTTACAGATGAAGGGAAACAAATCTGCTTCCATCCATAAAAAAAGGCAAGTCTGCTGGACAGCCCTCCTGTTCTCCCTCTCACGCACAAGAGCAACAGTCATAGATTTCATAGATCAATAGAGTTGGAAGGGGGCCTACAAGGCCATCGAGTCCAACCCCCTGCTCAATGCAGGAAACTAGAGGAGGGGTCTCCCATCCAGGACCAGGCCTGGCCCTGCTTAGCTTTCCACACCCAGACAAGCTGAGCCAGCATGAGCCACAGGCCTCTCTTGTTCTCATCTCTGCCTCCCAGGGGGATCCGTGTGTTGACATTAGCACTAGAGACAGATCTTGATTGGTGGCGTCTATATTGTCAAATGGAGAGCAAGCCGTTCCACCTTCACCCCAGCATGCTTTGCTACAACCTGAGATCCTTTTTTTTTTTTTTGCACCAGGCCCAATCTAACTTTATTAAGTCTGCCAAGCACATCCACCATTCCAGCTTAAGCTTTTCTATCATGCCTATTAACATCCTCCTGTAACCCTCTTTACGCTTCATATCCAGCCTGAAGAAGAGTTCTGTTGAACTTGAAAGCTTGCTCACCACTCTGTGGCATCTGACATTTCACTTGCTCCTCCTAATAGGAGTGTTACACTACTGTTACTTTTGGTGTCTTTTCCCTCCTCAATGGACCACCGTGGGCTACCTGCATTTTTCTTCTGGTTCTTAACCAAAAGGAGTGCTATATGGCTCAAACAAAGCAATAGCTGTACCTGTCTAGAAGAATGCAAAGGTCTTCACCGGGCTTCAGAGTATGGGTAGCACTTCACTTACAACAACAGCCTTACCTGCAGGGTCTCTGAGGAACTGCTACCCGAGCTGAAATAGTCTTTGGATGCCTAGGAGGCAAGAACAAAGGCTGAGGGGGTGTGCACGGAAGCGACAGGGGAGGTGGTTTAATTTTTAAGCAGAGAGATTTAAGCATTTCATTAATTTCCTGCCAAGGTGCCCCCTTGATAAATTACAGGCATCTTTTCTCCACCTCCTCCTTTCCCTCCCACCTCCCCCAGTCTCCCATGATGACTGCCAGTTCTTCAGGCGCCAGACAGAACCGAGAAGTCCCCCCCCCCCGTGTAAGTGCGAGGAGGAGACAGGCTGGAGAAAGCTCTCTGCCACCTGCCTGTCACGGTGCTGCTGGTGTGGCTTGCAGTGCAGCCTTTGAAAGGGTCCTCCCTGCCTTGCTTTAGGTGCTTTCAAGGATGCTCGGGCGGGGGTGCTGGAGGGAAGAGCTCCCGCGGCCTGTCTCCTGTTCGAGCTGACTGTCCGCGCTTCTATTTGTGCCAGGTTGAGAGACTTGAATGAAAAGAATGATGATCCAGATATCTGTGGTGAGGGCTACAGTTATTGCTCACATCCAGCCCCTGCGTGGGAAGTTTTCAAACATTCAAACCTTGCGTGGGAAGTTTTCAAACACTGTTGACTATTATTAAAGCAATATTATGGGATCTGAAATCCATTGTGTTCCCACCTATCTATGAGGACTGAGCAGTGATGGTGTTTCTGTGCCCACCAATGGTTTCTCAGATGAGTTTCCCGGAAATAAGGATTCTTAAGTTGTATCCTAATGAGTCCTTTGAAAGGAAGAAAACATACTTGTTAGAGCCTCTCCACATGTCAGAGGGAGGCAGATAGTAGAGCTCATGTTTTATATACAGAAGGTGCCAGGTTTGGTTAAGGATATCTGTAGTGTGACAAACCTCCTACCTCTGATGTAGCTCCACAGTGCCCCCCTAGAGCATCTGGTCAGTTGGCACCCTGCTGGGCTACCAGAATGGTTTTATATGCCTTGTCTCACTTCTTTGTGCTCCAAAATGCAAACAGAACCTTAATCCCTTTTTTTTAGAAGACTGACTGGTTCCAGCCACTTTGGGCTTTTGAGAGATAAGTTACAGTCATTAAAGGTGGTCCAGCCACTGGGCAATTTTCTGGCTTGCTGGTTAGACCACTGACATCAGAAATGGAGGCTGTTGTGTTATTGGACAGACCAACCATCAGTCTCTGCAAAGATGCTGGCTTTTACTGAACAGAGACCCCCATAAAAAAGATCCCCCCCAGTCCTTCTAGAGCAAGGCTCTCCAACCTTGGGTCCCCAGATGTTGCTGGACTACAGCTCCCAGAATCCCTTGCCATTAGCCATGCTGGCTGGGTATGCTGGGAGCTGTAGGCCAGCAACATCTGGGGACCCAAGGTTGGAGAGCCCTGTTTTAGAGCTTTCCTATATACCATATAACTGGAAGCCAGATGTGCTCCCTCCCTCTCTCTCTCTCTCTCTCTCTCTCTCTCTCTCAAAACATCTTCTCTGCAATAAACTCTGCATATGCTCTAGGACCCAAGACTGTACTTAAGTAGGTAATGTGACTAGATAAGTTAGACTGACTTTTTGATTTCATTTGGAATTGTGTGTATGTGTGTGATTGTTGTCTTCCCTGGTTTCTCCCCTTATTTCTCCCCCACCCCACCCCCACCCCATTAACTGCTTTTTATATTTGGACATTTCATAGATTTCATAGATTTATTTATTTATTTATTTATTTCATTTTTATACCACCCAATAGCCGAAGCTCTCTGGGCGGTTTACAGCAATTAACAAGACCGTTCCTGCCCGCAGGCTTACAATCTAAAAGACACGACACACAAGGAAAAAGGAATGGGGAGGGAAGAAGGGAGGAAATTAATTAATACTTCTGGCAGGGCTGGTGGAATGGCCCTGCGCTCCCTCTCTTCTCCCTCCTCTCAGCCTGCTGGAATGGCTGCTGCTGGTGGCAGTTGAGGGAGGAGGAGCCTTCAGGAGGGCGGCCTTTCAGCAGGGCTGGTGGAATGGCCCTGAGATCCCTCTCCCTTTGCAGGGATCCCAGGTTGTTAGGCATGAGTCATAGATTTCATAGATCATAGAGTTGGAAGGGGCCTACAAGGCCATCGAGTCCAACCCCCTGCTCAATGCAGGAAACTAGAGGAGGGGTCTCCCATCCAAGTAATAACCAGGCTTGATCCTGCTTAGCTTTCCACGCTCAGACAAGCTGAGCCAGCGTAAGCCACAGGCCTGTATTGGCTGTGTTGTTTTAAAAGGGATTTCTCACTGAGCTCTTCCCCACGTGAAAGACCGCTTGGTTACAAAGCTACCCCTTGTGTTTTAAATTTTTAAAAGGTTTTTTGGAAAGTTCCCTGTTTCTCGGCTTTGGGAAGGAAAGTCCAAAGCACCTTTTCCTTTTGTCCCAGGTCTGGGATGAAGGGAGGGGTCCTTGGCAACAGGGCTCAGAAACTCTCCGAGTAGCTAGACAGACTAGGTTCTGTCAGGAGATTCATCCTGACTGGTGGCGGCCTATCAGAGATTCTTTTCCTGGGGAACCCACATAAAGAGGGGGTCTGCTAGGAGGAAATGTTATCCTCACTCCCGGTCTTGTAACAGGCAGCAAGGCTGGAAAAGATCTCTGCATGAGACCTTGGGGAACTGCAGTATTGGGCGAGATGGGTCATACTTCAGAGTGCATAGTGTGCAGAAAGTCTTGAATCCCCAGCAACTCCAGTTGTTGTTCTTTAACGTGTTCCAGGTAGGAAAGCGGAGAAAGTCTTAGAGACCTTAGAGAGCTGGTGCTGGGCAGAAAAGAGAATCCAGGGCTAGATGAGCCCCAGTGGTCTGACTTGGTATAAGCCAGCTTCATATAACGTGGATATGAAGGATGAGGGAGCTGCATCTGGTCCCATAGATAGCAATCCTTTGCTCCCCTGGGCAGGAGACCCAAGGGAAGAAATAAATCACCAGGAAATATTGAACTGTTTGCCCCAATGAGCCACAGAACTGTCAGTTCGCACAAGTCAGGTTTTTGGTGCAGGCTCCTTTCCTCTCGTCTGCTTTGCTTGTGCCCTCGGTGTCTACATATTTGCGTCATGCTGCAAATACAAGCAAGTCCCTCAGACTGCCAGTTCAGTTCAGGAGTTAAGTTCTTTCTGCACAGAGGTAGTCTCAGGGGTAATTAATGCATTGATATCTGAGGTGATAAAAGCCGGCACAGCGGCAACATGAAGACTGCCTCATTTTCACGTGGGATATTATTTGTCAAAATGTCCCCATGTGAAAGCCTCCCAAGGGTTTCCCTTTGATGCGACACTGAGGAGACAGAGCCTATTCTGGGAAAAACACCCAATCATTTGTCTGCAAGGCTGCACTGCTTCTATGTATGCAGACCTTAGTGCCTGTGAAACAAAAGTATAATTGTGACCACTCATCAGACTGTGTATTCTGTTACTTTGGAGCTGGAAAAAGTCCCAAGTCCAATATTCACGAGTTCAATATACTATACTGTCATCAGTTTCCATTTCTAACCTAATGCAGATAATTTCAATTGCGGGTCTCAGGAAGCCAGAGGACTGCTCTGCTCTGCCCCTCCCAAAGCCTCCCTCCCTCTTTTCTTATTATTTTCAAAGATAGGTTCTTAAAACCGGCTTCTAATTCATGACTGTTCATAAATATCTAATACATTCTGGCTAGGACTTACAGTAACCCAGGTGTGTCGATAGTTCACAGCCAAGTGCTAATAAAGGTGCTAATACATCCCTACGAGTGTGGATCATGTTTATAGTCACTGTTTGCCATTTCCATGCACTGTTTGTTGGTTCCATTTAGGGTCATCTTTGATCTAAGCAGTCCCTATTCCTTCATCCTCTCTTGTTAGCATTGCTTTATGTTCCAAGCAGTTGCTCAGCTGACCTCACAATCCCAGGGGTGTGAGTTGTACGCTTAATTGGTAAGTAAGCAACTCCATTGCAGTGATCTCTGTGTGCACAGGCACTTTGGGTATAAATGTCCTTAAGATGATCTCACTTTTACAAACATTGTCTAGGGTGATAATTGGATGTGGCTCCTTTCCTCACCACCCCTCCACTTTTCCTTTCCTTGTTTTCCTCGCAACAGGCCTTGTCTTGTCTTGCTTTCTATTCCACATCTACATCTCTTCCATTCTTCCAGCTTACCACTTACATTCATAATCCTTCTTGGAATTGTCAGTCTCTGTGGTCAACTGTTAGCAGATATACTCTGTCTTTCTTTGCCCCTATGTTAATTTGAAGTTTAATAAATCCTTTCCCACTGTAGCATGCAGCTTTTTTAAACACACACGCACACAAATAGAATAGTGTAAAGTGCAACATCTCTCTAGGGCATGATACAATGGGGATGCCCATAACTTCTAAACCCGAAGGATTACGAGCATCCTATGGAGGACAGTAAGAGTGCAGAGGCAAAGATTGCCTCCACGCTTCTCCTGCCCTGCAAGTCAGCTAGATGGCTGATTTTGGCCATCTAGTGTTGAGGTGCTTCAGATGGGGAGGGAAGGAGGCTGGAGCGCCGCCAGGATATGTCATATCTTGGCATACCTGGTCTCCTCCCCTCCCAGGTCCCCAGAACGCCCTCCTCACCCCTTCTCCAAGGTTGCTCTTACGACCTCAGAGACACATCTGACTCAGTTCTTTCTGCACTGGCTGCAATTGTGAGGGAAGGGCGATCCAAGCGTGGACTCCCGCGGACTCCTAGATCCAAGGTCGGAGTTATTTTCCAACCTCAGAGCTGGGTATCTGAAAAATCCTATGGCCCTCTATTTATTATTTATTACATCTGTGGCCAGGCCAGAATCAAGCCAGACAGAAAATCTTGTACCAGCATGAATAATTTGCATTGGTTTGTCATGGTTGGAACCACCATGCACTAGTACATCTTGAGTTGGGCCAGGATGGAAACTCTTTAACAGCAAGTGGAACCACACTGTTGTAATGAACTAATGTCCTGTCTGGAAGGGTGTATGCATGCACCCTTTTCCTTTGATGTTCTTGGAGTCATCCAGGGACTCTGGAGAGACTGAGGGATGGGGTAGAGTATAATTAAAATATAATTGTACTTTTTGTTAACCTGATTACTTTGATTCAACAACATGCTGCACATCTTCACATCATTTAACATAACATTGATTGCTTTCTGCAGGAGTCAATAAACTCCCTGGCCTGGCCTTCTCCTCTTCAGGCTACACCTCAGGGCACACTGGTCTTAAGCTGTCTCAACTGTTTTTCTCAGGCTAATAGAGCTGATGACAGTGAGTTCCCTGGCCTGGACTTCTTCAAAGAACTATTCTGCTAAGTGAGATCAGAGATCCATCTAGTCCAGCAGCCCACTTCTCACAGAAGCCAGCTGGATGCTTCTGAGAAGCTCACAAGCAGGGTGTGAAGGTGCAGTTGCTCCCCACCAACCTGGTACTACTCGGTGACCTGGTTCGCATGACACAACAGCCCACCATGGGTTAATTTACCTGCAGGGGCGGTTGTGTTGTGCTGGGTGCCCACACAGCTACCTGGCTTGCTGTGCGTTGTCATGTCAGACAAAACCAGGAGGCAGGGGTTGCTTGAGGGTTAGACAACCATCAAATAACCCATGGTTTGTTTTAGGGTTGTCTAACCCTCAAACAACCCCTGCCACCTGGGTTTGCACATGACAATGCACTGTAAACTGAGTGCCCATGGGCACCATGCACAAACGGCGCCCACAGGTACCCAGAACAACACAACAGCCCTCGTGGTAAATTAACCTATGGTGGACTGTCACGTTGTGCGAACCAGCCCAGTGTCTTGCCCCCTCCAAACATGGTAGTTCCATGTAGCCATCATGGCCAATAGCCATTGATAAACACATCCTGCATAGATTTGCCTGAACTGCCTTTCTTCTCAATGTTTTACATAGATGACCTTTAATACTGGGAGCCGGATTCTTTCTTCATGATCTGTGGTCCTTGAAGAGCACCAAAACTGAGCACTCGGGCATATGTCATAGCAGTTGCCACCTTTTTAACTTGAAGGCTTTCAGACCATGCAAATCTGCTGTGAAGAAAAAATACTGAACTTATGCTGACATCAAGGTGTGTGTTTAAATTATAGTATAGGTTGTCTCCGAGTAGGGACTGGTCCAAGGCTTCAGCTGCTTCCCCACTAGTAGCCACAACTTGTTTGCTTCCAGCGGCTGCTTCCTCACTTGATGGAAGTTCCACATGGTTCAGAAGCTTCTAAATTCTCATCTGCTATTATCCTGGTTGCCTGACCGTAGACTTCTTCTATCATATTGTCCTGTTTTCCCAAGGCCAGGATTGACTAATGGATCAAAGTCAATAACCAGGAGGTCCTTGGGAGTTCCACACAGATTAGGAATAAGCAGAAAGCAGAGGCAAGACAGATCAGTGTGAAGCCAGCAACAGGAGCAAGGCACCACAGCCAATAGGGTTCTGGCAGGAAGGGTGGTCAATAGGCAGTCCCCAAAATGGTATCCATGCATTCATGAGAGTTTCAGTCCAAGAGGAAGTTAGATAAGACACCACAGCCAACAAGGTTAAGGCAGCAGGCGTGGTCAAAAGGCAGTCCAGAGATATTCACAAGTGCTTCAGTCCAATAGAGAGCAAGGGATCCTAGGGCACAGCAGGCTGGTGCCATAACAGTAAGATAGATGTTGTTTCCAGCAACTCTACCAGCTCCCAAGTGCTGTTCTGTTCTTAAGCAGAGGCTGTCAGAACCCTGCCTGGGATCCAGCTGTGGCTTGTTCATAGCTTCTGAAAAGAGTCTCCTTGTGCAGAGAGCCCCCTACTCCTGAGGTGCCCCTTTACTCCCGAAGAGTCCTCTGCTGCAGCTGGGTACTTCTCCTTGGCTTGATGAGTCTGGCCTGCCTCTTCAGTCTACATCGCTCCTGGGGGCTTGGAGGTCTCTCTTCTTCTGCCTCAGGAGCAGCTCCTCCTCCTGTGGGGGTAGGTCCTGGGTGGTCATTACTGACAGCCCAGGCTCCTCCAGGCCCTCTGAGCCTGGTGGGTCCTGAACCTTGGCAGCCTCTGGGGGTTCTGAATCTCCCTCCAAGGAGGAATTGTCCAGTGTGGGCATGATACATGTTCTGTTTCCCGTTAGGCATTGCTCTTTCTCCAGCAGATCTCCAGGGCTCCTCCAAATGCAATACATGTTGTGTGGACCTTTTTCATAACATTCCGTATGTGTTTGAGAATTCAGTTCAGCTCCCCACCGGCTGCTCAGAACTTAACTTACTCCTCTATCTCCCATCATCTTTATCTTTCCCAAAGCCTATCATATATTTAGAGATCTATGTGCGTTGTCCGTGCCGGCAAACTCAGTGTCTCTCCTTTTGTCACTGCAATGTAACATTAAAGATTAAGGCAAGCACTCTTTCAGCTGTGACCTCTGGCAGGGATTTATTTGTCTTAGGCATTGTTCATGAGAAGGACTTGGCTATCTTATGCATAACGCGTAACTAATGTTTTTGTCCCCCGATGATTTCTCTGTATTTGCAGAAGATTCCAGAAGGCGGAAGTCTGGGTTTTTCCCCCCTCCTGTTTTTTTGCTCTGATGATCTAGCAACTAAAATGCTTAGTAGTTGCATGTTGAAACGAGGCATGCACATTTTGTATACCACCATCTACTGTGGTATGACATGGCAGCAAAACCTCCTGCTACTATGTTAGGTACAAACTAAAGTTAACACTGCTTCCCTTTGATGCTCTTCTATTAATCCGTTCAGCTTTCCAGTGGGGTGGTAAAGTAGGGATTGTCATAAAAGGACAAGAGAAGACATCTGAATTGAAAGTTGCCCCCCTTGTGAGAAGGTGGAAAACATGCTTTAATCCAGGGTGGATCTGCAGCCTCAGATGCGCCCATATGCCTTGAACCTTCAAAGAAAATGAGATAGGTAGGATCAATGTAAAAGAAAAAAAAAAGACTTGGGAAATTCAATTCTCTTCTTGGAGGATAATCAGAAAAAGAGACAAGGCTCTAGCCACTGCTGGGTCAGACAAGGGCTATTGGTCAAATTTAATAATTCTTATAGCTTTGGGATTTGAAACTGTGTGTGGGTGAGTGGGTGTTTTTAACCTTCTCTTTGACCTACTTCTATCTGGATTCCTTCTGTTTTCACTGAGGACGTTGGTGTCAAAGACTTGGTTAAGCTTCAGGGGTCTGTACATAAGTAACCATAATTAATCCTGTTTCCAGGGATGGTGGAGGTGGGAATTAGTTGTGATTACTTTCTTAAATAACAGGGTAAGAGGAGTGTACATAGGGCTCACGTAACAGCAGTTTTTTATGTTTTAAATGTATCCACTTTTCTTCCCTCTGTGTTGAATAAAGAACATGTTTGGTTTTCATTTCTCCATGGGAAGGTGATCCATTTTCAAGGTGCTTATATGACTACAGTCATGCCTTGGATTGAGAGCATAATTCGTTCCGGAAACGTGCTTAGTAATCCAAAATACTCTTATATCAAAACGAAATCCCCCCGAAAAAAATTTGTACAGAGATTTTTAATGTAAGCCGTACTACAGTACTTGTATTGCAAGGCGTTGCTTGTATATCAAGTCAAAAATAATAATAATAAATATTTAAAAATTTGCTTGTCTTGCAAACATGCGCTCAAACCAAGTTACTTGCAATCCAAGGTATTACTGTATTTGAAGTGCATGACCTTTTACCTCCATAGTTCCTTCTTGATGATAGCCATTTTTTTTTCCATGAATTTTACATATTTAAATAAACAAGCTGGTGTTGTGGGTAGGGATGGACAAGGCAGTCTATTTCTGGACCGTGCCACTTTTCCATGTGTTCACCCAGTGCATCCTGTTTCTACATTAATCTCTCTGTGTGTGTTTTATGTCCACCCAAAAATTTGCATTTCTAGTAAGTGTATTAATATGCATTTTGCTTTTACTTTGTATGTTTTTAAAATTTATTTTTCTCTCAAAATAATATTTTAAGTGTTATTTTGAGAAGTTTAAACAGCCAAGAACTGTGTGTGTCACAGTATTTGGAGAAGTGCAAATCTGGTGGGTAAGTACCGATCTCAATGTTAGTTTGCGAGGTGTGGCTCAAGTCAGTTCATATCGGGATTTGCAAATAACGGATTGCCCCAGCATCCCAAGTAGTAGTAGCGCGTAGGGATGGGGCAGGAATTGACTTCAGTTCAGTTTTCACCCCCCAAAACTGAATGTGAACTTGCAATTTGCGGTTGGAAAGTCTGAGCTTGCAATGCGACTTGGGCAACCCAAAAAAATGTGTTTGTAAGTTACTTGCATACATTTGAGGAATGCTCATAGAAAATATGTGCAATTGAAAAATGTACACAGAAATATGCACAAATTTCAATGAGGAAAAAAGAAGCTCGCACCCTGATATGTGATGGCAGAGCACAATAGCAGCAGCAGACTTCACCCAACAAACACACAGGGCTTGTTTCTAAGTACGGTAGATGCTTTTAAAGTAAATAAGAATAACATAAGATTTCTTAGGTATTGTAAGGCTGATGGTTACAGACTTTGTAAGTGCAGTTTCTTAAATGTTACTTATTCTGTGAGGAAAGGAAAATACAGGTTAATCCTTTGCTTAAAACCAAGCAAGCATTGGATAAAGTCAGTTAACTGTAGGAACATCCTAACTATCAGAGAGAGGGAGAACGGAATGTCTAACTTGTTGCTAGGTAACATCCAGCATTCCCTCCCCTGATACCACTAAGCGGTTTGCTCCACTGAACCCTGCCCCCTGACTTCTCAAAGAAGCTTGGTTTCTGCCTTTGTGCTTTAACTAGACATTAACAGTCTATCTTAACCCTTTACTAGGCAATAAGTCGAAAAAAACCCTCCCTGCAGAGTTGGCATCTTCTCGTTGCATATTCCAACAATATGAGCCAGTGTGGCGTAGTGGTGAAAGTGTTGGACTGGGACTCGGGAGATCTGGGTTCTAGTCCCCACTTGGCCATGAAACTCACTGGGTGACTTTGGGCCAGTCACTGACTCTCAGCCTAACCTACCTCACAGGGCTGTTGTGAGGATAAAATGGAGAGGAGGAGGAGGAAAATTATGTAAGCCGCCTTGGGTTCTTTGCAGGAAAGAAGGTGGGGTATAAATATAATAAATAATAATAAATAAATAATATGGATCTGGGTTGGAATGAGCTTAGGGATGGAAATTGGAGAACCTCAGTGAGCTTGAGCATGACATCCAGAATAGTGCCAATTCTCTTCAAAAACAGGACCAGTCACATTTCCCTCAGGAGAAAAGACAGAACACTGAACTGGACTTCTAATGATGACCATAAATGGCAGGTAGGTTCGTGCGGGAGCAGGGCAGTCCTGGACCCAAGCTGTTTAGGGCTTGGGAGGTAATAAGCAATACCTTGAATTGAGCCCAGAAACAAACAGGAAGCCAGTACAGATGGAACAGGATTTGTGAAACATGATCAGAACAGCAGACACCGGAAAGCAAACATTTGATAAATCAAATTAAGATTCCCTTTGTTGGGTGACAGTCCTAGAAAAAATATTTGTTTCCAGGAATCCACATAAAACAAGGTGGGCCTGGGATTTTCCTCGCCATGCTAGAGAAAGCAGCTTCAGTCCTCCATCACAAGATGGGACGCTGAAAGCTTGCTTCTGGGGGAGAAGGCAAGCACCTTGCTGCTGTCAGAGGTAAGGATTCCGTGGAAGGAGAGTTAACTTTGCCTCCTAGCTCAGCCTTGGGAAGAAGCTCACCAAAGCTCCTAGCCTGCCAGGGGCTATTAGAAGAGGAACTGAGGGCTCTGCCCATGCCCTGGCAACCTGCTGCATTTCCATGCTACTGGAGGGTGAGAGGTCTTCCTTCCTCTGGAAGCCTGTTTGGTTTCTATGAGAGAAACTGCAGACTGAAGATGTTTCACCACATGCCCAGTAACATCTCTGTCTCTGCCCCCCCCCCTCTACCTTTTGTTTCATAACATCCAGCCGGAAGATTCTGGGAGACTTTGAATGCGTGCTCATTACTTTGTGACATTTTAGTTGGGTTTCAATCAAGATATTCCACCAGCTGTTCCTGTTGGATCCCCCTGCTCCCCACCTGCAGTTCTGATCCACTGTGCTTTGGTTTCCTGAAGACGGTGACTTCATCCCATACTGTGGAATAGGACTGACTGCTTATGAGCGAACCATTAGGCTCGCGGCAAAAGAGGAGGGAGAGGGAAGAATGATTGACAGGTGGGAAGGAAAGTGAGGAGAAATCCAAGAGCTGCCTGGCAGCCCAGTTGCCAAACATGTTTTTGACTAAGTTGCAGCCTGTCGTGTGGGAAGTATAACTTACTCCAGGAAGATGATTCAGAGATACTGTACTTAAACTGACAATGTTGTGTCAAAAAAGCACTGTGCCCTTGGAATTGGTGGTGCTATGAGGAGTGGAGAGGGGGACCGGTGTGGGAGGGGAGAGATTTTAGCCTATTGTGGTCCATTTGCCTGAACATTCAGCCAGATCAGGGATGGCCCTTCAGCTCCTATTGTAGAGTAGAGATTTGTGGGGAGAAGAGAAGGAAAAACCATGCTCATTTAAGACTTAACAGGAAGCAGTGGTTTCCCCCACCCACTTGACTGAGCCAATCCCCCCCCCCCCATCCTTCTTCTTTTGTTGCCGCAAAGAGGAGGCTGGAAGCATTCACTTCCGATTTAAACACGCCAGAGTTCCCCATGACATCTAGACTTGGGGAATGGTGGTTTGTTTAAACTCGATCCTGGCTTGTTCGCTATCTAGAGCTTATATACAAACTGAGTTTAGACGTAAAGGGAACTGTGGTTTGTTTTAAAGCTAAAGTGGATGCTTCCAATCTTGCCACCATGGAAAAAAAAGGGAAAGGAGGGTGCATAAGCCCAAGGTTCACTGTGGTCCATTCACTATGGTGAAACTATGGTTTCTCATGCAGCTGCATGACAGCAAACCCACGCCCATGGTCGCAGTCACTGTTGCCCTTGAATTCCTACTTTATCTGGGAAGGAGGATTTAGGTCCCTATCTAAGCACACAGTGGGCCATAGGAGTGCTGAGAAACTCCTTGGGAGGCAAAACATACAGGAAGGTATCAATGAAAGGGGCGTTTTTTCAATGCTAATGAAAAAATCTTGCAATGCTACTGGCTCTGTTTGTGTGTGTGTGAGAGAGAGAGGGTGGGGAGGATGGGTGGGTGGACTTTCAAGCAGGATACTTATAATGTGCTGAGAACCAGAAAGGGATTTCTCCTAACTTTCATATTGCCCTTTAGTAATATCACTCCATTAAGGGCGCAATCCTATGCAAGTTTAGAGAGAGAAAAGGCCTACAACTCGCAGCATGCCCCCAGCCGTCTGGGGCATGCTGGGAGTTGTAGACCCCTTTTCTCTCTAAACTTGCATAGGATTGTGCCCTAAGCAGCTCACCATTAGTTAGTGTTGCGATTTCCTTGGCCCTACGCAAGGTATTTTGTTCTAAAAACCTTTTTAAAGATTCAAATTTCCCTGGCAGAGCAAAACTGCTCTCCCATTGGTTGAGGAATTTGTAACATCAGTACAGCTCAACCCCACTGTTCTCTCCTGATTCATTAAAATGACTGCAAAAAGGATTTGTTAATGGAAATTCGGGAAATCTACCATTTCCGCACTGGGGAGTGGGGCAGATTTCAGCAGTTTTGACCGGCGCTGATAGAAGCCCTTCTCAGCTATTTCCAGGGCTAAAAACAGACAGGGCGAGGGGACACTGGTCATCAGCTGTTCATGCCCCCTCCCTTCTCCGTACAGCTGCTCCTTTTTTAAAAAGCCTCCCATTTAAAAATTAAAAAAAAACAAATGGCATAAAGATAACAATACTGGAGGATAATAAACATTTTATTTATTATGTGTAATAATAACATTGAAATAGTCCTGCTGAAACAAACAACACAGATTTCTCATTGAACAACCTTCCTCTTCCCACAGCATCTACCAATGTTTTCCATCACTTCTTTTATCTAGGAATACACACAAATATGTTGTCCAATGTGTTTTTTGTTGTTCTCTTGCACAACGGCAGCATGCACCATCTGTAAACTCTGTGTTTTTGGCCATATTATGACAGGAAATGTCACACTCTATGCTCTCCAACCAGGCCTCAAAGAAAGATATAGGCATTTGTGATGTCACAGCGCAGTCGCCAGGGTTTGGGGGGGGGGGCAAATTGGAACTTTCAGCCTCAATTTCAGCTGTGCATGAGTAGCTTTCCCTGAAAAAAGAAAAAGAAAAAAGAAGAAGAATACTAGGTGAATTATAATTGCTTTCTGGAGAGAGCTGAACAATATATTTTTTTAGAAGAAATCCCTATTGTAGTCTGGGCAGCATTGCAGCTTTAAGGTAGGGCTACCTTAGTAGAACTTTGCATAAAGAAAGAACCTCAGAGGGAGAGAATGAAAAACACCTTGTCAAATTTTAATGAGAGCTTGCATTTTCTTTACAGGGTGCCCAAGGATAACAATAGCCACTGCCCTCTTTAGTTTTTCTTAGAAAAATGTTCTTTGGAAACCTTACCAATGTTTTGTGCTGCATTTTTAATGTGCCCACGCACCCGTCTTCAAACTGGTTTGCTTTAAAACAGGCCAGAAAATATATTTAAAAAGTAGTCTTGTACGACCTGTACGAGATGTGCAGTTTTCTCCTAACTGTTTTCACCTGCCTATCATCAAATGCATGAGGCAGTCCTGACAGAGTTCCTTGAAGGCTTTTTAAAGAATTCTCCCGAAGAAGGCCACAAATAATATATTGGGCCAAAATGTGTTGGATTTCTTAAAGAATAAAACTATTTTTTCAGCATCTTGAAACTAGTTCTCTCTTTTTGGATCTATTTTGTATGCTTTCCAGTTTTCTCATACTTTCCAATAACTGTTTTGAAACTTCCTTTCCTAAAATGTGAATAAGATGAAACGTACATATTATTTTATTCAACAATTTTAGCTAATAAGAGGTGAGAGAGAAGCTGTAAGTTGTAGTCACTAAGCTGGGTAGATGATTACTATGACATAGTGCTGATTCTAAAGGCCACTGCAGGCAGTGACCCACTTTTCTAAGCTAAACAATCCCAGCTGCTGTAACCTTTCCTCACTGAGCATTTTAGTTTCATTTTCTTTTTCAGGTGTGGTGACCAGAACTGTACACAGTATTCTAACTGTACACAACATAGATTTGTATAAGGGCAATATGATCTTGGCAGCTTTATTTTCAATTCCTAATTATGCCTAACATGGAATTTGGTTTTTTTTCACAGCGGCCACACATTTATTTATTTATTTAATGTTTAATACCAGCAGTCTGGTTCCATTTTGGTTCAAATGGAGCCTGTCCGCCTTGCACAGGCCCAGCTTGTCCCAAAATGTTCCCCAGTGCCTAACAGATCTGAACCACTCTTCCTTATGCCGCCGTCTCATCCACGCATTGAGACTCCTCCGCTTTGCCTGTCTAGTTGGCCCTGCACATGGAACAGGTAGCTACGTAAATTTGGCTTCTGGGACCTCATGACTGCATTTCCCCATGCCATTGGCACCCAACCTACAATTTGTGATGATGATGACCAGTGACAGCTTTTTAGTCAACTTACAATGTTATACTCCTTGAAGCCCTGGTTTGTAACCTCATCAGGATCAGCAGCAGCTCCTTCTTCAGGGAGCACATGGTGACTAACCCAGATTTGCCTCTGTTTAATACATGAATCGGAATGGTCTGTGTGATTGATATATAATCTAGGTTGTTTCCCCGCCTGCAGACCTTTAAAGTGGCTTACTAAGTAAAAAGCAGCTCAGAATATATCATGATGCCATAAAATTCTGTGAAAGTAAACAGAATGTAGCAAGTGTCCAACTAAACAATGATAAAAATGACGTAAAGATCATAGTGAGAACTTAAGGCAAAAACCACACCTGTCAAGGCCAAGAGCCTGAAGAAATAAAATTGTCTTAGGGCACAATCCTATGCATGTTTAGACAAGAAAAAGTCCTACAACTCCCAGCAACCCCCCCCCCCAAGCCAGCCATGCTGGCTGGGGGATGTTGGGAGTTGTAGGACTTTTTTCTGTCTAAACGTGCATAGGATTGCACCCTTAAGGGCCTTGTTGGAAAGCCTGTGCTCCAGGTCCTAGGCTCTTGAGTCTACCTGAGCCGCTGGGGCAGGGATAGGCAACCTGGTGCCCTCCCGAGGTTTTGGACTACAACTCCCATAATCCCTGACCATTGGGAATGCTGGTTGGTGCTTTTGTGTGCTGTAGTCCAAAACCTCTGCAGGGCACTAGATGATCTACCCTTGCAGGGGGCAGAAGTTCCACAACCTTGGCACTGCTAATGAAAGTGTCCTGTCCCACATCACCACCAACTGGACTTCTGAAGGTGATGGGATACTGAGCAAGGGCAACCATCTTAATAACAGGGCATGTACCCTAGAATCATAGAATCATAGAAAAGCAGAGTTGGAAGGGGCCTATAAGGCCATCGAGTCCAACCCCCTGCTCAATGCAGGAACCCAGGTCAAAGCATCCCTGACAGATGGCTGTCCAGCTGCACCTTGAATGCCTCCAGAGTGGGAGAGCCCACCACCTCCCCAGGTAGTTGGTTCCATTGTCTTATTGCTCTGACAGTCAGGAAATTTTTCCTGATGTTTAGGTGGAATCTGGGCTCCTGTAACTTGAGCCCATTATTCCGTGTCCTGCAAACTGGGATGATGGAGAAGAGATCCTGGCCGCCCTCTTTGTGACAACCCTTCAAGTACTGGAAAGAGTGCGATCATATCTCCCCTCAGTCTCCTCTTCTGAAGGCTAAACATGCCCAGTTCTTTCAGTCTCCTCATAGGGCCTTGTTTCCAGTCCCTTTATCATCTTTGTTGCCCTCCTCTGAACCCTCTCCAGTTTGTCTACGTCCTTCTTAAAGTGTGGTGCCCCAGAACTGGACGCAGTACTCAAGAATGAGGCCTGTGTCCATACCCTGTAGTGCATGGAATGTAAGAACCAGCTCTTGTATCCAGAAATGAATCAAGAGTCTGTGTAGAATAGATCAAGCAATTATGGGAGTAATATATGTATTACTGCCTCCTCTCCAGCCCCTCTGTCTTCCGACTACTTGTTCCGACTGCTGTTAAGCAACCTGTTGGGCTTGCCGCAAGCAAAGTGACTGCAAAGGCAGCCAACTCCTGCTTGCTTGAAGTGTGTAACTTTCTCCAGACGTCTCAGATCGCACCTTTTTGCCCACTCCACCTGGCAGGTTTTTTTGACGGCTGCTTAACTGCCGAGCAATGCATCCCTCCTGGCATGACCTCATATTCCTGTGGTGATGGTACACCTGTTGGGAACATCTGCTCCCTCAGAACGTGAGAGATTTAAAACGGCCAGGCAGGCATTCTGACAGCGTGTGTTGTCACCGCGTAGGCGGCATTGATTCAAGCCCATCTTGTGCACCCTTTGCGGGGAGGGAGGAGCTGTCGAAGCCGCCTGCTTTGCCTCCTGAGTTGTATTAAGCAAGCGGAGAGGAAGATGGGCCGGAAGCACTGATGCGATTTAGCAATATATGTCAAGTCTGATTCCCACATGGAAAGGGAGATGAGAGAGAACAAAGTACACACTTCTGGAAGTGTGCTATGGAGGGCTGGTGGAGGAATTCACTGCCATGGGAAGTGGTGGTGGCCGGCCAGTAACTTAGTTAGTGGGCTTTAGAGGAGAGTTAGACAGGAGGATAGGTCTAGCAGGGGCTACTAGCCATGATAGCTAAAATGGAGCTGCCATGTTCCAAGGCAGTCTACCTTTGCACATTAGAGTGTGTTTGTGGCTGAAGTGAGATTTGAACTGGGGGCTTCTGCACTCTTAGGGTGCAATCCTCAGCATTTTTAGACAGAGAAAAGTCTTACAACTCCTCATGGCTGGCTGGGGAATGCTGGGATTTGTAGGACTGTTTTCTGTCTAAACTTGCATAGGATTGCACCCTTAGCCACTATACTATGGTTCCTGTTTGGTATAATGTTTGGGCCAGAAATGATTCCACGGGGCCTACTTGCCATATAAACCAGGCTTAGAGCGCTGTGCGGTTTAGGGGAAGACCCATAGCTCAGTGGCCAATCCCTGGCAGCACCATGTTGCTGTTTTTTTAAGTGTCCTGAGTGTGCCGGTGTCCAGAGTATCTGTTTCCAATCAGAGTAGACCATATTCGGCTAGATCAGGGCTCTCCAAGCTTGGGTCCCCAGATGTTTCTGGACTACAGCTCCCAGAATCCCTTGCCATTAGCCATGCTGGCTGGGTATGCTGGGAGCTGTAGGCCAGCAACATCTGGGGACCCAAGCTTGGAGAGCCCTGGGCTAGATGGACCAGTATGCAGCTTGGCATGCAGCTTCATACGTAAAACTGGCTAGAAATTGGAGTGGACTGGGATTCATGCTTGCTGGGAGTCCCTTTTCAAATTCCACTCTAGACTATAACGCTTTAGGATGGGAAGTGGTACCTAGAATTTTGAATGCCTCTCTTAGAGGAGACCCTTTCAATTTGTTGCATTTTTTTTCTTTCTTATAGTTTCATAGTTCATAGAGTTGGAAGGAGCCTACAAGGCCATTGAGTCCCACCCCCTGCTCAATGCAAGAAACTAGAGGAGGGGTCTCCCATCCAAGTAATAACCAGGCCTGACGCCTGACCCTGCTTAGCTTTCCACGCTCAGACAAGCCGAGCCAGTGTGAGCCACAGGCCTGTTCTCATGAGTGTCGGGCACATTGGGGGGTAGGGTGCCTCCCAGGGGACTCCACGGGAGCACCGAGCTTTCTCTCACCTCCCTGCAGCCACAAAAGCCCCAGCGACGGCGGGTAGCAGGGGGAACAGGGGAGCTGGCGTGTTATTGCCGTGTGTGCATCGATGACAAACAACAGCACCCCCCCCCCATACACACACACACACACACTCTGGCTCATGAGTATTCCTCGCCAGCTGGAGGAGCAAACGGGGAGGGGTAGGGCGCTCTGATTGGTCTCCACAAGAGGAAACCGATCAGCGCGCGGCAGCCGGCGGGGTGGTGGACGAGGCATGCTCCTCCGATCGGCTGCCTCCTGGAGAGAAGGCGAGCGATCAGAGTGTGCCCCAACCCACACATGCTCCTGTGGCTGCCACCCCTTTTGGCTGTTGGCCACAGGGGTGCGGGGAGCCTCTGACAGCCGCCCCCAAGTGCCGCTTGAGCACTGTCGTCAGCCAGAGCCCCTTGGCCAGAGTGGCAGCCCCTTTTTGCTGTTCTTGCCGTGGGACTCTGTATCTTTTTGGCTTGATGACATGCTAAGCCATGGAGGGTTAAGTAAACCCTAGAACAAGCCATGGCTTCTTGGGGTGGCTTATAAACCATCCCAGAGTGACTTATAAACCACCCTGCGGGAAGCGCGCCGGGTTCAAACAGTACACTAAGCCACGGTGGGAGGGACTTCATCAATGTCACCTTGTGAGTTACATGTGTGTCTACTGAACATCCCAATTGCAGCTCCATTCTGGTCTCGTAAACACCCAGAGAGCCCCTTTTCATGGCCCTCTGAGGGTCCACTTTTTGACAACCTTGGGAGGCAATGACTGGGATGATGCTATATTTTCTGCTGCTTTGCCAAGGAAGTAAACATGTTGTTTCGGGGGTACTGTTCTGCCAGCTGCATTATGCCTTTCCCACTGTTTAATTCCAAGAGGCGCCCAGGGTGGTTTGAGCCCTTTTTAGATGTGATATGTGGCACAGAAACAATGACAGCGCGAATGGCTTCCATTTGCACCCAGGCGGCTCGAGGGGATGAATGTTACAACTCCTCACAATGCTTTTTCAGAAGCTTTTTGCACTTTCTGAAGTCTGTCTGTGTGTTTTCTCCAGTGCCTTTCCTGCCCCATTCTTTCTGGAAATTCTCTTGTCTTGAGGGAGCCTCTCCTCATTAAAATAGTTTGAACACTAGTATCCTGCCCTCATAAGGAAATAGCTCACCACTTCTATTATCTATTTTCTATTTTAATCCATTATTTCAATTTATATTGAGTCTTGCTGCATATAGTACCCCAAAGTGACTAAGTCAATAACCTATTTTTAAAAAGTCAAGCCAAAATTCAAACCCCACAGGACGCCAATACCTTTATTAGAACCAACTGAATAGTGAGCAAGCTTCTGAGTTCTCCAGAACTCTTCATCAGGCTGGATATTTAGCAAATGTGGTGGTGGTGGGGAAAGCAGGCTTGGTGAAGCCATAAAGTGTGCATTGGTCACAGTCCTAAGATGGAGGGTAGGAACAGATGCCAGTATTTATTTATTTATTTATTTATTTATTATATTTATATCCTGCCTTTTTTCCTGCAAGGAACTCAAGGCGGCTTACATAATCCTCCTCCTCCTCCTCTCCATTTTATCCTCACATCAACCCTGTGTGGTAGGTTAGGCTGAGAGCCAGTGACTGGCCCAAAGTCACCCAGTGAGTTTCATGGCCAAGCGGGGACTAGAACCCGTATTTCCCAAGTCCCAGTCCAACACTCTAACCACTACGCCACACTGGCTCCTATTTGGATTAGTTGGATTAGGCTCTTCGACGTGATATGCAGGTTTTAGGTTGCAACTAGAGATTCTGGGGCAAAGAAACACACACAATGGCTGATTCCCCACTTTTCAGAATATAAAAACCAGCAATTATTCCAGCGTGATGCAAACAACTTACAAGGTAATGCCTGACATGTTGGGATCAGAGCCCAGAAAATAATGGTATTAAATTAAAAACAACAACACAGCCAGCTCTATTGATCCATTATACCAAAATTCACAGGGTGACTAAAACACCACCTTCGTTAGGGCTAACCTATGTTCACAATGCAGTATCAAAATGTGTGAGTGACGCAGGACTCTTCTTCCACCTAGATCTTAGTTTTAAAATTTAAATGGAACAGAACAACACATTTGACTGAAATCTTTGCTTTGAGCTCCTCCCTTCAGCATGTTATCAGCAATCAGATGTGATCTTCCATTTCACAGTCCCTTTCATTTCTGTCTCTTGTCCCCTTCCATAGTTGCACACCGACCTGTGGGCCAAGCTACACATGTTACATGGACAACCCATGATTAGATCTCTGTGCACTCTTGTCTTGACTGAAGCACAGCTGCAAGGGTTTACCAATTTCTTCAGAGTAAGGATATTTAATTAACACTCTCCCTACACACTCTTTTCCTGCTGTTGTTTGTGCCATGGGGAAGAGCCAGTGTGGTGTAGTCACTAGAGCAGGGCTCTCCAACCTTGGGTCCCCAGATGTTGCTGGCCTACAGCTCCCAGCATACCCAGCCAGCATGGCTAATGGCAAGGGATTCTGGGAGCTGTAGTCCTGCAACATCTGGGGACCCAAGGTTGGAGAGCCCTACACTAGAGTATCTGACTAGAACTGGGGTGGCCTGAGTTCAAATCCTCACTCAACCATGAAGCCCACTGGGGCAGTTTCGCTTTCAGGCGCTGAACCTCTCTCACAGGGTGGTTGTTAGGTAAAATGTGTGGGGACTCATGTATAGTACACAGTCCTGATATTTTTGGAGGAAGGCTGAACTATAAAAGTCCTAAATAAATACAAGTACCTGCACTGTATTTTTCATTTGAGAGGAAATAAGCGACTCTAGGGGACAGGTTGGTTGTGAACACACAATGTTGTCTTGTAGCACCTTAAGAACTTAACAATTTGTGGCATAAGCTTTTTTGGACTAGAATGCTCTTCATCGGGTGGGTAAAGTTTATTTTGCCTGTGTTACTCTGTAAAGCACCATGTACAGTTATGATATGTGTAAATAACCTCTCTCTCTAAAATATGGCTGGCTTGGCTTCTTAGCCTTCTCCTGCCATCCGCTAGAAAGCTCTGGTGACATTACGAAGTTTGAACCTTGGCATACGCCACCACTGTAGCTTTCCACCTGGGACATCTGCTATGCTGAAATATTTGCACATTAAAACTGACTAAACATATTTACACAATAGTCGGGATAGTTCCCAGAGCAATTGGCTGAATAATAAACCTTGGAAGACAACAAAAAAAAGGAGCCCCCTTCCCCCGTGGTTTCCTATGTGCACAATAACACCATTCTCCTTTTCTCAGTTCCTGGCTCCATAAATTGTTTTGAATTGTCCATAAATACATTTTAAAAGGCTTTTCAGCTCGCTCACGCTCATTCAATTTCTCCCTCCCATTTCTTGTGAGGTTTACACAGGTGGAAGGTGGATGAAAAAGGAAGCAAATGGTGAGATCTCATTTGGAGCACTGCATGAATTCCAGCTGTCCCTATTTACTGGACACTCACGTAGGGGTGGGCAATCTGCCCACCACCCGACTCGCCCGGCACTCGGCGAGCACTGCTGCTGCACCTGCCTAGCTGGGCTGAAAGTGAGCGCCAGCTGAGGTGCTCGCCGGACTTCTGGTTTGCCAGCAGTGCGCTTTTTACGTAGAAAATGGCATAAGATACATTAAAAGCGGCTGCGATTTGCATAACTTGCGCAAATCGTGGCCATTTTTCATGTACCTTACGCCATTTTCTATGTAAAAAGCGTACTGCCGGGAACCTGGAAGTCGCTTTCCGAGTCGAGAATGTGAGTCGAGCTGGGGAAGCAGGTAAGTTGAGCAGAGCTGGGGGTAGGTGGGGTCAAGCCCGGCGTGTTCGCCAGACTTCCACCCCCCAGTTGAGCTCCGTACACATCCCTACAGTGGACAGCCCCCTCCTCTTTCTTTCTTTCTTTCTTTCTTTCTTTCTTTCTTTCTTTCTTTCTTTTAGTAAATGTCCCTGGTAAAACCCTATCACTAATTTGACCACATTTGGTTTGGGGAGATTGGGGATTGTTGGGACATCTTGAAACAAATAAATAAGTAACTGGCTTCAGCACCTTTGCCATCACTCCTGGCTACCTCCAAGTCAAATCTTGGAGTGAAGTTGGAGGCATTTGGATCCTATTGCGCATGCATATAAATGTGCATGCATGAACACTGATGCATCACGTATGGCACAACCTACCACATCAAATGGCGCTACCGGAGAGAATTTAGGGATGTGTGAGGGATCTGATAGGGCAGTGAAAATCTGACGGATTTTCCTGACTCAGCCCGGTGGATTCCGTTCCATCAACACTGCACTGGCGCCGACTTGATCTGACACGAGTCGAGTCGGCACGTGGACTTCCGTTTAAAAACAGGCCACAATTTGCGGAATTAATTAAATGTTGGCCTCCGCTCCTCAAATCTGCATAAATTGCATACATCTGCACCTATCTGCAGAGATTGTGGAGTGGCGGCCCGAATTTTGCACAAATCTGAAATTAACTGTCAGAAAACTCAAGGTGGCCAAGGTGGAGTCTGTGCCTATGCAGTGAGAGGAGGAGGCTTCCATACTTCTCATGTTAAATGCTAACGACAAGAACAGCAACAACGACTTGAATCTAACGAGTCAGGCCTGATTTGTGCAAATCACAATTTGTGCAAATTGCGCTAGAGATACGGCAGTTCTTGGCTCCAAGTTTACACAAATACTTTGAGCAATTTCACGGAAGCTGAGCCCCGCAACCCCCCTGACTCAGCTTCTGGCTGTCAGGCCAGAAATGTGTCAAAACTCTGTCGAGCTCTAATGGAACGAGTTTTCCAGTGTTGCGCATCCCTAGGAGAGATACTTGTTAATAAACTCTTTTTTTTTACCAGTTAGAAGGGGCCTAATCCAAGCTCCTGCTCAGTGCAGTAATCTGCAATTACAGCATCCCTGATGGATGACCTTCCAGCCTTTGCTTAAATACCTTCAGTGAAGGAGAGCTTATCGCCTTCCAATACAGCCTGTTTCACTGTCAAACTGTTACCATTTGGAAGCTTCTCCTAATATTTAGCCTAAATCTGCTTCACTGCAATTTCTACCCATTGGTTCTAGTTCTGCCTCTGGAGCAGCCGAGATCGAGTCTGTTCAGTCTTCTCCATGACAGCCCTTGAGTTACTTGAAGACCACTCTCGTGTCTTCCTTAATCTTCTCTTCTCCAGGCAAAACACACCCAGCTCTTTGAATCGTTCCTCATAGGACTAGATTTCCAGACCGCTTGCAATCCTGGCCACCATCCTCTGATCAGTGTCAAACTATTAAATACAACAATACATTACAGGAACATTCATTGAAGGAAAGACTACTGTACATTTCTCACAAGGGTGACAAACTTGTGTCTAGGCTTGGGACGTTGGAAAAATCTGCAAGAGATACAAATGAGTTTGGATTTCTATGAATCCGACCTACAGATTCTGCGGTGGAGCGGCTTTTTCTGAGTTACGTGGATTCTGTAGAATTGCAAATTGTGTTTGTTTGTTTTTCACTTTGGCAGTGGGGGAGGGGGATTTGTGCAATTTTGTCCATTTGCAAATGCACACTTGTGTTAATGCACACAGTAGTGTGCAACTTGCAGGGGAGGCTGCTGGTGACTCATATTTCAGTGGGGGGGCCTTTATTTGGAGCCTCGTAGGAGCTATCCGTGGTGCTCCAGGGTGGTGAGCCTATGTTGGGGGTGGAGTTCAGCACCATGGATAGCTCCCATGAAGCCCCAAATGAAACCTGAAAAAAAAACATGCAATGGAAAAGGAGTCCCACCAAAACATTGAGTGCAAGCGTACATTTCAAAACGCATGAAATTCTCACACACAAAAATCTGATTATGTCAATGAGCGGACAATGAAATGCAAGACGCCCGACAATCTGCAAAACACAGCGGAATGGATTTAAGAAAAAGTGTGCATCCCCAGTCTAGGGCAGCCCCCTTCTCCCTGGCATGCTAGTTTTCTACATGTGGGGAAGTATTTCCTTATATGGAGGAGCATTCAGTTATTTGAGACTCCACATCACTGTGGACTCTGATGGGATGTGTCTCCTTTCTCTTATTATTTTATTTATTTATTTATTTATTTATTATATTTCTACCCCGCCTTTTTTCCTGCAAGGAACCCAAGGCGGCTTACACAATCCTCCTCCTCCTCTCCATTTTATCCTCACAACAACCCTGTGAAGTAGGTTAGGCTGAGAGTCAGTGACTGGCCCAAAGTCACCCAGTGAGTTTCATGGCCGAGCGGGGACTAGAACCCGGATCTCCTGAGTCCCAGTCCAACGCTCTAACCACTACGCCACACTTATCCTTGTGGCGATTTCCTGAGATAAGCTCAAAAGGGCAAACTAAGTGTTGTTAAACATGGCATTTAAGCACATGGAAGAAGGAGAGACAGAGAACTCAGACCAGAGGCACGATCCACATTGTATTAGCATTTCTTCATCTGGAGATGTGTGGTTTGGCTTTCTTTTCTACCCCACCCCCCATTAATTCATTTTAATATATGCAGGATGTGCAGCGAAGCTGCATTAATTTGCACTAATGATCGAGAGATCCACCGAGATTAACTGCATTTTTTTAAATTAGCAAGGAAGAAAATAAACACTACCATCATAATTATCATTGTGTTTTTCCCCTGAAAAAGCAAGCACTGAAGGTTCTGCAACACACAGCAATTGTTACCTTTGCTCACGGATCTGGCACGTGTTTAGGCTTTAATTATTTATGAGACCACTGTGTAAGTAATAATTATTCTGTAGTAGATCTTGATCAAATAATGAAGTGTTAGGGGCAGGAGACCTTGTTGCTTCAGTGCCTGTGAGGAAGGGAAGAGGCCTGCTAGAGGCTTTACTTGCACAAAACTAATATTAGTGGCATAATTTGGCATGATTGTATTAAGGAGTCCTACTCCAGTTCAGCCTTCCTGAATCTGGTACCTTCCAGATGTTCCAGGCTCCAACTTCCAACATTCCTGACCATTGGCCATGCTGGCTGGGGCTGATGGGAGTTGAAGTCCAAACATGGGAGACCCCCTCCTCTAGTTTCCTGCATTGAGCAGGGGGTTGGACTCAATAGCCTTGTAGGCTCCTTCTAACTCTACGATCTATGAATCTGGAGGACACCAGGTTTGGGAAGGCTGTTGTAGTGGATTCTGCTGCTTTGTGGGGTGGGGGAGGATATTGGGACAAGAGAGAGAGAGAGAGAGAGAGCGCGCAGTGCTAACTGACATCTACAACCCTGTGGGGAAGAAGGAATGATGGAGGCTGGAGCAGGCCGAGGGAACATCAGGGCCTGCTCCAGTTGGACTGCCCCCCCCCACAGGGCTAACTGACATCTACAGCCCTGTGGGGAAGAAGAAGGAGGCTGGAGCTTCTTGAGACACACAGAATTACAGAAGTAATAATTAATATTCCCCCTTCTTCCCTCCCCATTCCTTTTTCCTTGTGTGTTGTGCCTTTTTAGATTGTAACCCTGCGGGCAGGGACTGTATTGTTAATTGTTGTAAACCGCCCAGAGAGCTTCGGCTATTGGGCGGTATAAAAATGAAATAAATAAATAAATAAATAAATAAATAATAAATATTGCCTGAAGCCATTCTGAGCCTGTTTTAATCAGGACCCTACCTGTAGCCTGTCTTTCTACCTCTAGTCTGGTTGAAGGAAAGCAGAGATGGGCGAGTTTTCCAGAGCTTTCCTTGAATTAAGCTGGAAAGTATTCAGGTTTTTCTGAAAAGAAAAGAAAAAAAAAGCTGGTGTGTGTGTGTGTGTGTGTGTGTGTGAGACATTCATTCTGCAGCTTGAAAAAAGTGTCCCTGCTCATCCTTGCCATTCCAAATCCCTCCAACTTTCAGCAGCCCTTGGGAGAACTGCCTCTCTCATGCCCCCCTGGGGTTTTGTGCTGTTAAATCAGTACATCACGGAGACAGAGGCAGAGGGAGGGGAAGTTTAAAAAAAGCAACCACCATCCTCTTCTGTCTCCACATACACTGGCTCCTGCTCCTGCCGCCACATGGCAAGGGAGGGGAGAAGTATATGGTTGGCTGGCAGACAGGCAGGGAGGGCTGGTACAGGGATGGGGACTCGGACTCCAGGACTCGACTCATGAGTCGGACTGAGCCCCCCCTCTGACTCGAGTCAGACTCGAGTCCCAATATTTTTAATGGGACTCGAGACTCGACTCGGGACTCGAGACCAAGGACTCTTCAACATCCCTGGGTAGTGGTGAGAAGCCAGGAATTCTTCTCTGGCTCAGAGTTTGACCCAAGCTGGAGAAGAATACAGGGGCCTTTAGTAGCTTGTCTCTTGTTTGAAGTGGGCTTTACTACACCCCCATAATCTGTATACCAGTCTGGTTTGGGAGAAGAACTGTGCTGGATTCTCTATTAAGTCAAAAGATTTATTGTGTGGAGACTTGGATGCAGGAAAGAAACTTGCGTGCAAAGTATTGCAGGGACATTCAAATGCTGCTGCAGCAACTCCTTATAACCTTTTGGAAACTCAGGTTAAACAGCATTCATTGCCTGAGCTGACTTTCGCTTGTTCAGGTGAGAAGGTGGCCGAAGTAAGCAATTGCAGTTGCTGCTCTGTGACCTGGGTTAGTCAGATTCCCCGTGATCGGGGAAGAAGAACATCTTGACAAAGAATTCATTGAAGGAATCTCTTTCTTACTTTCGTATGCTGAATAGCATCAGGCTTTGGCAAGAAATCATGACCGTTCTGAAATCAATAAAGGCACATTCATAGAAGTTTTGTTCGTTGCGGCCTTTTTTCTCACCCCTTACCGCGCTCACCTCGTGACCCAGACCAGATCACCAATGTTTCTGAAGCATAGTTGTGCCGCCAGGGAGGGTACACGGCATCAGGATATGATCCTCTCTGGGAGGCTTCTCCCTTTCCCCTCCTTAATATGCAGGTGCAAACAGGCGTGCACATGAGCACAGGCACCCAAAATACTAGGACAGGATCTTCTTGTCTCATTATCCTGCTGTCCCCTTCTCCAGGACGTTGATGAGATCTGAGTTGTACTCTTGAGAAGACTGTCCCTGGTCAGCACTATGGAACAGGCAGAGCCCTCCTTGCGTGTCTTGGGAATTGTGTGTGTTTGTCTGTCTCTGTCCCAAAGAGCTTAAATCTCTCTGGGGCCAGCACAAGGACTCCCTGTCGGGAGGATATATTATTTTCTTATGAGGCAGTGTCATTCGGAGATGCCGAACAATGGGATCTGTGCGGGGCCTCTGCAGAATAAGCCAGTTGCAGGAGAAGGGAATAAATTACTTCTGTTCTACCTCTGAGAATGAACTAAGGTGAAGTCTGTTAAGGTTGCAGCATCAAAAGCCCCTTGTAGTAGAAAAGCAGTCGAGGTCCTGTGAATTCCATTATTGCTCTACCCATGTGTGTCACAACACACAAAATAGTGTTCTTTGAGAGTGGTCCGAGAGTGGTCATCATAATACCTGCCCCCCTGTTAAACACATGGTTTAGTTCTGGTGCAGGACTGATGGAGATAACTTCTTCCCACCCCAGTATGTTGACAGGTTAAAGGAGAATTCTCTCCACAACTCTTCTACCACTTTAGTGTACTTTCCTAGTTACATGGTGTGTGTGTGTGTGTGTGTTTGAAAAACAATAACACAGGTATTTTTTTTCTTCAATATTAATAATGTCTTGTGCTGGAGGTGGAAAAGCAGCTTACAGATTTTAAAGGTTCAGTGTCAAGTGGTTAACCCAAAGTTATGTGGACCATTTTAAAAGAGAAATAATTGCAGGTAAGCAATATCCCCCCCCCCCAAAAAAAAACATATCATCAGGAGACTAAAAAGACCCAGAAGAGAAACAGATTTTTGTTTGTTTGTTTTAATGTAAAGCCAGACTAGTTGGAATGGACCATGCCCTTCTTTGAGCAATTTTGACCTGCCTAAAGACAAGACACTTTGATGTCTGGATTGTTAACATAGTAAGTAAGATATGAGCTTTCAGGTGTAGAAGCAAGGTTGTGGGGGGGGGTTGTTTGTTTTCTGCACTTCCCCACAGCTTTGTGCCTTTCACAATATGAGCTTGTTTTCAGAACCTACCTTGAGATAACTCAGTGTTTCTCAACCTTGGGTCCCCAGATGTTTTTGGCCTACAACTCCCAGCATGCCCCAGCTATGCTGGCTGGGGCATGCTGGGAGTTGTAGGCCAAAAACATCTGGGGACCCAAGGTTGAGAAACACTGAGATAACTCAAGAGTCAGCACTTAGCAGAAGATGGTAGAACATATTTAGCCAAACGGAATATCTCCTTGATGGGCTAGCTGTCGCCTTCCCCTCTTCCTTAAAACCCTGAATGAAATTCAGTTTTAAGATGAAACTATATGGAAGTGGAACATTTCTTCCCTGTGATTATTTTTTATGCATAGCAAGTCACAGACTTTAAAGTTAGAGTTCCCACAGCAACTGTAACTCTGCCCTCTTGTGCATATTCTATATCTTTGTAAGGCTTGTACCTGCTATTAAATGTATGCCCTTTGTGTATATGGTTGGTATAGTACCTAATAGAGACATGCAGAATATATATTTTGCAAAGGAGGATGACTTTTTAAAATACCTGGATGAGACTCAACCCTTTGGTGTTCTGCCAAAGGCAGTGGCTCTTTTTAGGATCCAGAGACAATGAGCACACCTATGGGTGAAGGTTAAAAAGTTTTATTAGCGAACTATAGAAAAGAGATTACAGAAGCAAGTTAGATGCAGAGTACCTTCTGTTGTCAGGAACCCTTCAAATAAATGACAATGGATGGACTCCTTGGCCAGCACACAACACCTTCTGCAGCTTGGTCTGGGTCCAGCTTCTGCCCTCCTAAGGATTCCTGAATCTTATATAGGTATTCTGTGTTTACAATAATTGCACCTGTTCTCATTAAGTTGGACCAGATTAATATGTTTTGCTAATATTAATTGAGGAAGAATCTTATTTTGGCCTACAACTCCCATGATCTCTCACCATTGGCCTGGGTGTTGTAGGCCAAAACATCTGGAGGGTCACAGGTTGTCTACCCCTGGTCTGAGTAGGCAGAAGCAGCCATTCCTGGGGATACGTTAGGCTGAGAAATACTGAGTTAATACTCAAGGGGCAGGGCCACCCCAGTTGATTTAAAAGTAACCTAAATATGGAGAGTGGTGTGTGTGTGTGTGTGTGTGTGTGTGTGTGTGATAACTCTTAAGATCAACCACTAGCCTAAACATGAGGATGAAGACAAAAGGAGGTCTCCAAGGGTAACTTTACATGCAATATGATGCACAGTTTCAGTACTATACTAAAGTATGATATCTAAAGTATACTAAATAGAACCTTTAGCTGCTATCCAAGTTACACACAACCAGTATGTCATTGTCAGATCAGGAAACCATAGTTCCAAAATCTATTATCTACTGGAAATATCCCACCCTACAAGCAATTCACTGTGTGTGTGTGTGTGTGTGTGTGTGTGTGTGTGTGTGTGTAGGGGGAGAATTTCCTGTCATTCAGCACTAATCTTTAACATTTCAGCAGGTGAAGGTGAAAATAATTTTCCTTTTTTTCTATCCAGGTAGTAATGCACCTTGAATATCAGTCCATGGGGGGGGGGAGGAAAGGTGTCCAAGAGGATTCCGCTGAGATTGGCACTAGACTGACCCTGTTTATCATAATTAATGACCTGTAAAGAGAAGTAAACACCACGCTATATTACACAGAGAGGTGCCCTCAAGAGAAGACAGACAACGTTGCAGCAACGTTTCTTTAGTCACAATTGTGTGGGGCTGTGGACTATAAGATTCAAAACATTTTGCCATGTTAATTAGATAGAAGGTGCGCTGAATGAAAAGTCTTGACACCTGAAGGGTCAGAGCCTTCAGCACAACAGCCCTCAAATTATTTAGCAAAATCCGCTGCTATGAAAAGTCAGCTGTGAGTGTCTGTCTTTCAGAGTTCAAACTTTCTCTGTTTCACACTGTGTCACTATGATTGTGCAAAACCTTCAGCTCCGAATACCAAGTTGCACGCGTGCCGTGACTCTTTGTGACGTGGAGGCTGCCAACCCCAGTACCAGACCCTGCCCTCCTGGGGAGGAGGCAGAAAAATACACATATCATATGCAAAGTCGTAACTGTCATTGAATGACAGTGCAATAAATATAGGATCAGGTTGGAATTATATTTTGCGTGTCCTTATCCCCCTTTTTGGGATGATCACTCAACAAATCCTCATCCCTATAGAACACTGCGCCTCACTAAATGTCTGGATTCTCTGCTCGTCTGCTTCCATGAAGACTGAGCCCTATTGGCGAGGAGCCTCTAATCCTAGACGAAGGATGGCCAGCCATCATCCACACACATCTGGCGGCTATACACACCAGCAGCCACTCTTTCTTGTAGCCCTTCTTGATTAAGTTGATGGGAAATCCTCCACCAGCTTCTCTGAGGTTGTTGTTTGTGCTTTTGTCGCATGCTCTTGCTGATGTTAGCAGTCCTTGACCGCCTAGTCTCAGTTTCTAATACCTTGTGATACCGCGAATGCTTGTGCAGTAGGCTGTGCGTGCAATGGCAGTTTGATGAGGAAGGGAAGTGTGTCGGGGGATTGGTTTGCCCATTGAAGGCCCTCAGTAGACCTGATAATATAACCAGCAGTACACACATTGAGCTTCCAGCCTCCCTTCCCGCACCCCCTTCTGTTGCTTTTCCTATCCCCCTGCTCTGTGTCCCTCCCTTATCCTCCCCCCAAAAAGGGGGGGGGAGTGAAAAACTACTTACCTGCCAATGCAATTGTACACAAGTGTGCTGATGACGCCTCTTTAACTGAACAAACCAACCTGTGTGGTTCGTATAACTCATTCTGCGACCGACGACACGGCCCCTTACACTTTAGGACCAGGCGCATAAACCCTTCTCAGGCCAAGCACCACGAACACTTAAAAACCTGAGGGGAGGGTCAAATGAAACCTTTCCCCTACTAATGAGGGAAAAGATTAATACTGGATATTAAGGATCTAGATTAAATTTGTGATACTGTGGGTACAAAGGGGTGTGTGTGTGTGTGTAGATTTGAAAGTAATGCAGGTTAATAACGCCAAGTTGACACGTAGGATTTGGGTAGCAAACAAAATAAAAATAAGTTTATTTGAATTCTCAAAATCTTAGTTCCAGAAAATAACTTTAAACCTGCCTACACCAAACACTTTATAATTAACCTAAGTCCCTATAACTCTAAATACTCTCACTCCTCATACAATCACTGATTCCTCTTAAAACTCCTGACAAAACATGAATAACCCAACTAACCTAACTCCCAAACTCTCTAACACTCCCAACACACTACAACCAACACTCTACTTCTTAACTCAACTTGACTAACTCTGACATCACTCAAACACTCCTTATATACTCCTCCCCCCACCCTTTTCAAGACATCACAAACCACACCCACTCAGTCCAACATTCTAGACACATTAAACATACTAATGCAGACATACACCAGGGAACTGAATTGTGGGGTTACGCCACACATTCCAATCCTGAAATTGGCTTTAGTGTTTGCAGAATTCAGGATCTTTTAAGTTTTTCCCTTCAAAGCCATATGCATGCTGAACATTGCTAGTGAGGAGGGATTTAGTCTGTGCTCTCCTTGTGGCAGTGTTCTAGGTACTCTTAAGAGGAGCAATCTTCATTCTAGGTACTCTTCTGGGAGCATGCTTGGGGCAGACACACTTTCGACGTCTTCATACTTTGTCTTTTCCTGCTAGTGCTCGTGTGGCTTGGGGGCACCACCGAGCATGGCAAAAAAAAGAGAGGCTATTATGTGAGAGAATATGCATGTTCACAGCTCAGAGGATTAAAGTCCCGTGTTCTTATCACTGCAGAACAGAGTATTATAAATCCAGTTTTAGAATACTAAATCCCCCCAGGACGTGGCCATTGTGTGGAAATATGGGGGGAGGGAGCCTTGAGTCAGAAATAATCAGTTTTGGAATGACATATTGTCAAATAAAACATGTCTCATATTATCCCTTTTCCTATCCCTTTCTCTATCTGGCACTTTTGGTTGGACAATTTTACATGAAAAATAGATTAAAATGAGCCCCTCCTGAATGCCTCCAAAGTTTCACTTTTCAGAAAGATATCTGTGTGTGTGTGTGTGTGTGTGTGTGTCAGAAGGACAGGGAGATGAAAATGCACACATACATAAAAGAAGGCTTCAATCCTTCTCCTGCTCTTCCATGGAGCCAATAGTGTGTATCTGGGATTGGCAAACTTCCCTCTGCTCAACTCAGAATCAGTTCAGTAATTATGAGCTTTCTTGGCAAGTGTTCATGGAAAACATGTTTGGTTTCGGGAACTTCTCTCCAAGTTTGTAATGTTGGCTCAGGCTTTAAGGTTTTGTTGTTGAAAAGCACCTCAAGTTTCCATCCAGTTTCAGCTTGCCCTGAAATGCACTTATTCAGGAACTTGCTTTATATTCTAAGATGGAGAGGAAGACTTTAATGGGAATGCTATTCAATTCATAATTCATCCAATTCATTCATTATTTTATGAGCGGGACAAATTTGTATTCTGAACCAAAGAATTGCCGACTTCAGCAACATGGCTGCTTACTATCCAAGTTGTGCAATGGATGGGATGGTGGTAAGAGCAGTGGGAAGATTGTGGGAGGGATGTAGATCTTATGATGGGGTGGAGTTAGGTAGAAAGGGGTGCAAAAGTCCCAACTAAGAGCAATCTCTAACCAAAATCCCTTTTTAAAAAGGGTCTTGCCACCTACCCTGTTTGTAAATGGCCCTTGTTGCAGGAGGAATATCTTCTTGCCCAACTGTACCCTGGATTATCAGATTGTCCTTTTGCTGTCTTAACTCCTAAACCTTGGATTGAAGCAAACTGAATGATTATATTATATTGCATAAGAAGGACTGTGTGTTCTATAAAAATTATATTTTGTAACCTTTATGAATTACAGGGGAAAATAAGCAAATGTGCTTATTTTGCACAATTCTACTTTTAGTCTCTCCCTACACTCAGTTTAAAGAGTGTAGGGAGAGGGGGAATCAGTTTAAAGGGGGGATTACATTTGGCAAGGAAAATAAATCACAAACAAAAAAAGCACTTTGTTTTGCATAAGTGTCCCCAATTCCTACCAACTAATGTGCTTTCATTGTAATTTGTCTGATGTAGCTACATACATCACTTTCTGTCTTTCAAAACAACAACAACAACAACAACAACAACACCACTTTCTAAGTGCTTTCCCCCCAGAATATGTAGAACAGCTTTCTCCAACATGGCACCCTCCCAATGTTTTTTTTGACTGCATCTCCATCAGCCCAATCATCATGGCCAATCATAAGGGATGGTGAGAATTGTAGTCCCACACATCTGGAGGGTACCATGTTGAGGAAGGCTGGCAAATGTAGAACAAGAACCAAAGAAAAATTAAGCACTTCATCATAGCTCCCACATCCATTGATATGTGAGAATAATGACTAAGTAAAATATTGGGTTGGATCCAGATGATTATTGCAAGAGGCAATTGAAATCAATGAGACAACATAAGTTCCCTCAATTTCAGTGGATTTAGTGGATTTAGTATAAGCATGACTAAGTCTGGATCCAACCCATTGATACTAAACATAATTGGTCAATTTATTTCAATCCATGGTTTAGGCTTGAAGATACTAAAAGGACAGTATGACAGTTTTGGGGTACCAATAAGCATTTGGGGACAAAATGAAGGTGAATCTTGACTGCTTATACTACACTACAGAAATATATTTGTATTGTGATGGGGTGTTATGCTTCTCCTCTGGATATCCAATGTGAAAACAGAAAGGGAACCAGGTAACAAGGAATGTGTGGTGGTTGGCAGGGGAGGCTAGGGCTCCTTATCCGTTGCATCTTTTTGTTTGAGCTTTATAGGAGCTATTCATGATGCTGCACTCTGTCTCCAAAATAGGTTTACCGCCATGGAGCACCGGGTCATGGATAAAGGTCATGGATAGTTGACCTTTAGTAGCTTGTACCTGGTAGTTTATGGATCACCATAATTTCCCAAAGTTTGTTCATCCAACAATGGGCAAGTAGGTGGAATTGGTGCTTCCACCTACTTGGCCATTGGTTGCCCAAAGTAGACAGAACAGGAGATCTTTGTTGCTGATAAGGTGGGTGATCTTGTCCTATTGGTTTGAGTAAGACCAATTTCGGGTTTTTGTTGATGGGGTAGTGTAGGATTGCTCTAATGTCCAATTGTTTGTGGCAATGAGCACAAAGGATGAAAAAAAATTGTACCTAACTGTCTATATTGTTCTTCCAATATTTAATCCCTTCGTTCAGCACTGTGGCACAATACAATCTTCTTTCTTTCAAGAGGTAGAGGAGGACTAGCAAAGTTGTGCAATACATTGAGCTGTGGGTGCATACTTGGCTAAATAGTTTGCTTGCTTTATTTAGTTTGCTTTTAGCAAATCTGAAAGACACAATTTCCTCCCGTGTTGTCGGGTCTTCTTTGCATACCCCAAACTTGTCTTACTCCCTAAGGGCCAATAGATGATGAATCAATTGAAGTTAGCACAGGAGTCCTATTTGACTACTGAAGCTTCCCAACAGAAGCTGTTTGTTAAACCGGGAAAGTTGAGCGAGCAAAGTCATTCTGCTTTCTGGAGTCCTTTTGTGACTATTACTGTCAATTATAGCCCCAAAAGAGAAAGCAGACGAGGATTCAGGAAGGTGGTGGGGAGCCTAATTAAAGCTTCTGTCTTATATCTAAAGAAGATTTTTGTCTGGTGGCTTGGTGAGCTGGTCCTCGGAGACAGGCCTAGGAGGTTCCTCCCACCCTGCCATTATTTTCCTACGTACTCTTGCTGTTTTCTTCCTGGCCAGATCCTTTACAGTAGAAGCAATGTTGTTTATCTTCCTTTTAAAAAAAAAAGATATTTTTTTTTTTAGCAATAATGCAGAGAACACAGAAATCTCCCCTCCCAGTATACCTTCCCCATGGCCCATATTAAGGCACTTGTGAGCCCATGTGATTGTAGACAATCTGTCACGGACTGGCTTCACACAACACGATAAGCCACGGTGGCTTATCAGCCATGTTTGTTTCAGAGTGGCTTGTGTTGTCTGAACCCAGCAACATGGTTTGTTAACCACACACAAGCCACTCTGGCCGGGTTCAGACAACACGACAAGCCACTCTCAAAGAAACATGGCTTATAAGCAACCATGGTTTTGTTGGTGCTCGAGGAGATTTGTAATCCAATCTGTGTGCTAACGCAGCCTGGTATTCCACACACAGATCTAGCAGAGTAAATCCTCACACAGCAGCAGCTGTGCAGCAGACCCTGTACCTGTTATGACTTTGCTTTACAGCTTTCCCAGTTGCAGATTACCGTAATCCAGTACTCAGGAAACACTCTGTTACACCAACAGGCCTAATCTACCTGTTTATTTACTTAATCAAAGTAAGCTCTACAGAGTATACATTTCCTAGTTACAGTCCATGTGCAGAGTATAAATGCATAGCAAGCATTAGTCCAGTGGAGAGAAGTTGAGCTTCACCCCACCTATGCAAAAGCATTACATCGTTGCAGTTGCAGGAACAAAGGAAGAAGAAAAAGAAGAACAAAACCTTCCCCTTAAAATGGCTTCTGCCTAGTACAGTTCAGTATGTCATAGAACAACAAACACACGTGACTGTTGGTTTGTTTCGTTCCCACAGATCTGGTTCCCATGCATCCGAGAATAGACTCTGTGTGTAGACACAACAGAACTGCTCCCAAAGCCAAGCTGTTCCTGTGACATGTGTAAACAATGTACTCACAGTTTGTAGTGATAATACATCACAACAGGTTTATCATATTGTGTGAACCCAGTCTCCCTCTCCCTCCCTCCCTCCCTCCTCTCTCTCTCTCTCTCTCACACACACACACACACAGTCACACACACAGCACAGCATTTTCAAAGAGAGAAAAAAGAAAGAAGTGGGGGAAAGGAAGAATAAATGGAAGCTAAGAAAGAGTAGGATAGTAAGCCAATGTCATAACAAGCAAAGCACAATTTTACAGTTACTTAGCTACTGGTTTGCTCAACAAATGTGGAACATACGTTTGTATATTGTATATTTTCCCATAGAACCTTGAGGGCTAAACACATTTCCCCTTCAGTTGCCAAGCAGAAGCAACTGCTATCACCTGAGAATCCTAACCAGCATGGACAGCTTCTTACCCAAAATGTTGCACATAAGCTTCATCCTGGCACACGTGGCTTTTGAAGGAGAGCCAAGCCTCCCCCCCCCCATAACTCCTGCTCTTTCTAACAGGAGCAAATCCTTGTTGCGAGCTGAATATGCAAGAAAAGGGTTACCATTATCTTGGGTTTAGAGGAAAATTAGGTGTCCTTTGCATGCTGCGAAGTGTGCCAAGTTGTAAGTTGCTCATATACAGCAAATGGGTGTGTGAACATAGTTGTCAAGGCTGCCATACACCTCAGCATGGGGATGCAGGCAGCCAACTGTCCTGCAGTGAGCTGTGTCAGACCCATGGTCCGCTTTAATCTCCACCCGCAATATGGGACCCACATTTTATGTGGTGGCACTGCTTCTCTCATTTTCACAATCTAGGAGACCAGATGTAAAAGAGGTTAGGGCTCCTGCACCTTCAATAATTGTACAGGAGACGGGATTTTAGAAATGATGTCTTTTTCAGGTAAAATACATCCAGAAGGGAGAGAATTCTAGGTATGGATAGGAAGATCAGACTATTTTTGGTCTGTGTCAGTTTCACAAGTATCTGTTAAGTCCTTTCAGTTCTGTTTCCACACTTTAATCTGCACGTTAAAAAATTCCACATGAAAATTTGTGAACATTTTATACATATTTTATCCAAAAATACATGCTTTTACAGGCAGTTTATTGTAAAATATACATTTTTTTTATTTATTGGTACATTTTGAAGCTGAAAATGCACAGAGTTCAGAGAAGTGTGGCACTAGAAGAATAGCTGCATTCTGATCTGCATGTTAGGTCATAGGTGCATATCAGGTTAGTTCGCTTCCAAAATTGGACTGAACAAAATATTTGAACATTCCTAATTTGGCAGTTGAAGATCATGTGCAATGTAATCCCCCAAAGCTTTAAAAAAATATATTAATAAGAGAAGCAAATTAAGCATGGGCACGTTAGGCGTGGAAAGTAATCGCTCAGGACCACGTTTCTCTGGCTGTGCAGTACCAGTCAAGCTGTGTCTCTCTGCAGCTACCATTGCTGAGTGGTCAGTTTATGAATCACCTCGACCCTGTGCATATTCATTTCCCATGGGTTTTTTTTCCCCCTTCTGAAGGGTGCGACATTTGCATCTGATGCAGGTCGAAAGATTTGTAAGTGCTTACTGTAATGCAGCATTTAGATAATCCCTGCATTTCAAACATTTCTCTGCTGCTGCTAGAAGTAACCTTCCCATCTTTCCCCTTCACTGCGAAGTCATTTTGCAAAGCCCTTGATGGTTCACACTGCTGCTTCTGTTCCATATGCCTGCCTGATTTTGCCTCTGCTGCTCCTTACTCGGGCTGCCAAGTTCTTTGGCTTCTGTCCTCCAAACTCTGGCTAAACAGCTATTGTTTACCTAAACAAAACCCAGTAGTGTTCAGTGTCACAAATGTTAGTGGTGGTTATTTTTGCAGGGGACCGTATGTCTACATCCTAAGTACTGTGCCAAACATAGTATTTGGGTTGAATACTGGATTTTAGTGGGTGATTAGCCAGGGGCAGCCAGGCACCTTGGAATTGCTACAGGAGGAGCATAATGCAATCTTGTTTCCTTCTGTAGACTGCCTGGACACAGGAGATGTGGGGTTAAATCTGTGGCTGAACTTGAAGCTGACTTCCTAGTCTACTCACTTGAATCTTGAAGCTGACCTTGGTCCAGTCACTCTGTTTTCAGCCTTACCCAATTCACAAGACGGTTGTGCGGACAAAATGGGGTAACCTCTATTTATGTACCCTGCCCCAAGGGTGAAATATAAATGCGAAGAATAATTTAGGGCCAAGGTGCTAAAAAAACCCTATATCAGGCCTCAACTCTAAATCTCTGACATTTCTACATCGTGTATGCCCATGGTCTTACACCATTTAGCAATTTTGTACACCATTAGCAATTTTAGGTGCTTTCTGAATAGCAAGATTGATTTGTAACTGAGTTTAAGGGTAAGGATGTCAAACAACTACTGAAATCGCTCCCCTTTCCTTTTCTTTAGGGTGGCCTGATTGCTCTCCTCTTGCTGCTGCTGGTGTTCACCGTAGCCTTGTATGCCCAGCGCCGCTGGTACAAGCAACGCAGGATCCCGCAGAAGAGTGCCAGCACAGAGGCCACCCACGAGATCCATTACATCCCATCAGTACTGCTGGGCCCACAGGGAAGGGAGAGCTTCCGGAACTCACGCTTACAGGGCCACACCTCAGTCATTGGCATGCCCATCCGTGAGACCCCGATCCTGGATGACTACGACTACGAGGAGGAGGAGAACCCCCTGCGGCCCGAGCTCAGCTGCAGGGATGACGAGTTTGGGGGCCAGATGATGCGGCCACTGGACAGCCTGGGCCGGAGTGGGGAGAAGCCTGACTACGAAAAGAAAGGTTCGTTGCTTTTGGTTTTGCCACCCTTGCTCTTTGCCAGAGGTAACCATCTTTGGAATGTGCTTGGAGGGTCATTAAGAAGTGATGGATGAGCAGGGAGGCAGCCGTGCTGGGTGTTCAATCTTCCCTCTCACCAGCTTGCGATGTGTAAGCACCGCAGGCCACTGCACTTTAATTGAGCATTGGGTTCCAGGAGCAGTTTCCTGGCATCCAGAAACTGGTCAAAGACACATGGCCCTGTTGTAAGGGAGGTTGGGGTGACAGGTGCCTCAAAGAAAAAAAAGGGGGGGGGAATCAGTCAAGTCATCTCATTTGTTTTTTAAAAAATATTCATTGCTTTCCATTGACGGACTTGGGTATGTGTGTCAGTGTTCATCGCATCTCTGTAGGAACCCAGCTTCTGGCATAAAACAATGCAGCCTACTCCTGCTTGTGTGGCAAGCAATAGAAAGGGCAGAAAGAGTTCTCACCTTTATCAGTTTCCCTGTCCTGCTTGCTTGATGGAACCTCAATAAGAATAGTACAGGCTCTTTCAGTGTAATGCCCTATAGCTCTTCAACTGGTCCATTTGATCTTCAAAGCACTTCTTGAAGGGGGAAGGGATTTTGATCTTATAATACCATCCAAGGATAAGGGGGAAGGCTGGGCATATTCTAGATCCCTGACTGCACATTCAGTGAGTGAGTGAAGGATATTCTGAGCCTCCCTGGCCTTGTTGTGGTGGGATTCCAGTAAGAGGTGCTGGGATTCCATTTGTTTTGTTCCTTGTTCATGGAGGCGACACTGTGAAAGACATTTCCAGGCACCTGCTCTCATTTAAATGCTGATTTGCCTCTACCACCACATTGTGCCAGTGGGTATAACAACTGGAAATAACCCAGACTTGAAATGTTCTGATGGGTTTGGAATCGATAAAATGACATAGAGGCCAATGGAATGGGAGAGCCCAGAAAAGGACAAGGGAAGCTGACTTATATTAGGTCAGACTCTTTGACCATCTATTGTCGTCTACTCCAGAGCTCTCCAACCTTGGGTCCCCAGCTGTTGCTGGCCTACAGCTCCCAGCATACCCAACCAGCATGGCTAATGGCAAGGGATTCTGGGAGCTGTAGTCCAGCAACATCTGGGGGACCCAAGGTTGGAGAGCCCTGGTCTACTCTTACTATTAGTGGCTCTCCAGGATCTCTAGCAGAGAGAGAGAGAGGCCTTTGCCCTCATGATACCTGATCTTTTTAACTGGTGATGCCAAGGACTGAATGTGGGACATTCTGCATGCAAACCACATGCATTACCACTGAGTGACGGTCCCTCCCCATAAGCTGAGCTGCCAAGAGTGGGGGGATTTGGTTTCCCACTCGTGATGTTGCACTGAAAATGCTTTGATAACATGCAGACTTTCCAATTGGATTTGGGGTCATGCTGGACCAAAGTATTTGGCCTAGATGTGTGTGTGTGTATTTCAGAAAGATGGAGTGAAAATGGCACTCAAAGGTGTTTTTGTTTTGTTTTTTCCTTCCAATTTTCTTTTTTAATTCGATAACTCTGAGGCAGTACAGGGCTGGTAAAACAAAAAACAAAAAAAAACCACACACCAAAATGTTGCATTCCTAATTGAAAATGGCCCAGTGGGAATGATGCCATGTTGTGATGTAGCATTCCCAAGGGCATTTTATTAAAAAAAAGATAGCTGCCCCTACTGGCCAGTTGGACCCTTCTCAGTTAGGAATGCTGGGAATTGTAGGCCTTTTTTTCTGTCTAAACATGCATAGGATTGCGCCCTAAGCCACTCTTTGTCTGCCTTTTATGCCCCCCCCCCAATCCTTGTAATATTCTGATAACACTCATCTATCTTATAGGGTTGTAAAACTTACTGGGGAAAAAAATGTGAGATAATTTTCTCTTGAAAAAGTGCTATATGATACTGATGGTGAGTGGTATTAATAATTATATATCCCTTATTATTTTGTAGCATGTTTTATAGACTTTACTGTGCCTGTTACCTTTTGCGAAAGGTATTATAATCCCCATTTTAAAGAAAGGAGAACTGAGGCCAAAAGTGACTTTTGCCTACGGCAAGAGTGGGATGGTGGTGGTTTCCAAATCCCCAAACTTCCACGGTCTCCATATGGAGCCTTAAGACGGTCAGCCTCTCTGTTCTTCATATCTAAAATACTAGTGACTTTATTTCACTTAATGGTTGAGGATGAACACGGTAATGTGTTTAATCGCTCTGTGAATTAAATGTGCAGTGCAAATTACAAACCTAAGCAGCAGTATAATTACTTTGAGAAATCCAAACACCACCTTATTTTGCCTAAAGATTTGCTCCCTAAAATAAGATGATCTTTGAACACACACTGAATACACAATTCACAAGTTTGTTTTACTTGCAATAGCATGGTACTGCAGGGCTGATTTGTAATACTGAGGAGTCGAGTGGCTCTGTGGAAAGTATTCTCTCTCTCTCTTTCTGTTTCTCTCTCTCTCTCCACCCCCCCCCCACACCTGCATCTGCTCATACCTGCTTGGGCAATCACCCACACATCCATAGGGAAGCCAGCCTCAGTGCAAGAACCATGGGAGCAAAATGATTAAAATATCCTGCAGCCTTTAATTTATTTATTTTCAATGGTTAGAAAGACATTCACTTTTATATTTTTTTTTTAAAAACCCTCTAGAGTGGATTAAACCTCTATAGAAAACGGATGTCTCACTTAGTTCCCTGACAATATTATCTCTGCACGGCTTCTGCTAAAACTAGAATGTGTGTTTGACAGCATGGATGGAGGGGGGAAACGCCCCCTCTAAATTCCTCCTTACCAGCCTCACACATTTTAGAAGCAAAACATCTCATTTCTAATGCTCAAGCAGCTATACATTTCCCACCTCTGCGCTAAGGTTTTAAAAATGAATATTCCTGCCTTTCTCACTGTTCTGTTCAAGAACCCGAGAGCCCTGGTGAAGCAAGCCAAAGGCATCCCACAGTGGCCAACAAGGTGTTTTCAGGGAAGACCACAAATAGGGCATAAAATATCCCTCTCTCACTGTTTCTTCTCAAACGAGATGTTAAGTAGCATATTGCCTCAGGCTCTAAATCAGGGGTGGGCAACTAATGCCCCCGCCCCAGATGTTTTGGCCTACAACTCCCACAAATCCTGGTAAGGGCTGATGGGAGTTGTAGGCCAAACATCTGGAGGGTCACAATTTGCCCTATTTGCTTTGGAGGTTTCATTTAGCTTTCGTGGCTCACGCACGCACGTCTACAGAACTCTTCTCTACGAGGGCTTCTCTACAAATTTATCTCGTCTGCTTTTAATGCCTTATTAGCTAGTGTCCATCATCACATCTTGCGGCAGTAAATTCTATATTTGTATTACGCTTTGACTCTCTGTCTATCCTGAATCCTGCTGCCCATCAATTTCAGTGTGTGTGTGTGTGTGTGTGTGTGCGTGCGTGCGCGCATGACACCTTGATATCTATTGTTCTCAGAGGAGGAAAGCAAAACAACCCCCCATCCACTTTCTTCACACCATGCATAATGTTATAGGCTTCTGTTGAGTCCTTCCTTAGTTGTCTTTTCTCTAAACCAGGGGTGGGCAACCTGTAGCCCTTGAGCCGCATGCAGCCCTCAGCCTAAATCCATGTGGCCCTTGACCTGATTTCAAAAGTTATCTGCATCTGATTAGTTCAGACCTCTGGCAAGAGTGACCTGTTCCTTTCCAGGCTGCCCAGGCAAGGGCAAGGTGGAAAGAGAAAGAGAGAAAAAGGGTGTGAGGCTGGTGACTCTTATTTTGGTGGGGCTCCTTTTCCATTGCAGGTGTTGCAGATTTTATTTGGAGCTTCATAGGAACTATCCATGGTGCTGATCTCCACTCCGAAAATAGGTTCGCCACCATGGAGCACCTTGATATCTATTGTTCTCAGAGGAGGAAAGCAAAACAACCCCGGCACTGCCGGGATTCCTTGTAGGACTGGTGGTGCCTCGTTCCTCCCTTCCCTTCCCCCAGAACGTCCCCCCAGCTCTGGCTCTGAAGTCGGTCTTCCGTCTTCAGAGCTGCATCCGGCGCAGAAAGAACTGCACTGGCTGCGAGGGCGGAGGGAGGGCGCTCCGAAGTCGGAGTCCTTCTGACCTCGGAGCTCTTTTCCGAGGTTGGAGCTGGGACTCCAACTTTTCCATGCATAATGTTATAGGCTTCTGTTGAGTCCTTCCTTAGTTGTCTTTTCTCTAAACCAGGGGTGGGCAACCTGTAGCCCTTGAGCCGCATGCAACCCTCAGCCTCCCCTGGAATCAGTGGGTCCCTTTGGTACCACCCGTTAGGAACTGCCCCTTCATTTTCTAACAAAACAGTACAAACTTTTGAACTTCACAGGTTCCCTTTTATAATGCTTTCTAAATAATAATAATATTATTATTTATATTTATTTATCGCCCATCTGGCCGGCAACCGGCCACCCTGGGCGATGTACACAGAATAAAAGCAATAAAATACATTTAAAACAATATTAAAAAATTAAAATCTTAACCCACCCCATATTCCCGCCTGAACAACCAGGTTTTTAATGAGCGACGGAAGCTCAGCAGAGAGGGGGCATGGCGGAGGGGGCATGGCGGGAGACTCGGGATAACAATTATCTTGGTCATTTCCATCACAAGTACATACCGCCTGTCTGGTTATGCAGCTTTGACATTTTTGTAGGGGTGTGTATTAATATATTTTTTTGTCTGTGGGAGGCTAAGAAAGTGCTCTCATACTTCCTCTATGAATATGGTGGCACTAGGAGGCATGTTTCAGACTAGTCTCTTATACCTGGACCAGTGCCAGCAAGAGGTGGTGGAGATATAGACCTGTGGCTCGTGCTGGCTCAGCTTGTCTGAGCATGGAAAGCCAAGCAGGGTCAGGCCTGGTTATTACTTGGATGGGAGACCCCTCCTCTAGTTTCCTGCATTGAGCAGGGGGTTGGACTCGATGGCCTTGTAGGCCCCTTCCAACTCTAATCTATGAGAGTGACAAACTTGTCCCACAAGGGTCAGCTCCAGGGTTGTGGGCGGAGTGGGGTGGTCCTCAGCAAAGTGCCATTTGGTGCCCCCTCATATGATGGTGGGCTGCCTGGGACTCCCCCCCCCAAGTGTGTGTGTGGGGGGGGAGGATGGTGGTGACCATGCTTGCAACGGATGGCAGCTCCCACCAGTGGACATTTTTCTTTCAACATGAGGACCCGGAAGAGCTTATATAATATAATTCATATAACATAGTGTGCCTAGGGTGAGCATCCCCAGTGGGCCCAACAACTGCCTGACGGTGCCACACATTGGTGCTGGTCTGAGGCTCAGTATCTTTAACACCTTCATTCCTTCTTAGTTTCCACCTTCAACTTTGAAATATCAGTCATATCAATTTAAGGATAATTTACAGCATGATCCAATGTGGCTGCCTGTAACCCTCCGAGCTCAGATGATTATGAGCATCCTGTTGAGGGCAAGAGGAGCGCAGAGGAAAGGATCGCCTCCTGCACTGCCCTTGCCCTCCAAAACACTTAGATGGCCGATTTCGGCTGCCTAAGTGTTTTGCACCAGCTTGCAAGGGGAGGAGCCAGAGGCACTGCCGGGATTCCTTGTAGGACTGGTGGTGCCTCGTTCCTCCCTTCACTTCCCCCAGAACGTCCCCCCAGCTCTGGCTCTGACGTCGGTCTTCCGTCTTCAGAGCTGCATCCGGCGCAGAAAGAACTGCACTGGCTGCGAGGGCAGAGCGAGGGCGCTCCGAAGTCGGAGTCCTTCTGACCTCGGAGCTCTTTTCCGAGGTTGGAGCTGGGACTCCAACTTTTCCTATGGCCGTCTAGACAGCGTCTAGTGGCCATCGGATCACGCTCTTCTTAGTGTGTTCAGTGTTTGGAGTGCTTTACTGTAAATTTCTCTTTCTCTCCTGCTTTGCTGTTTTACTGTTTTGTTTTTCTGTTTTGTTTTTCTGTTTTGTGTCCCTCTAGCCAAGCAGCTAGTCCCGAATCAATTAAAAAGAGCTACACAGTATCCTATGTCATCAGTTCCTCTCCCGCTTTCCCTTAACCTGAAGTAAAATTGGGAACTGGAGCTAGTCCATGGCTGGCCTGACCTGCTGCCCTCCTTATTCTGTGCGTCTGCACATGAGTGTGCTCTCTGCACTGTGTTTATATAGAAACCCCACACAAGTGTTGGAAATTTGTGTTTTTCTTCCCTGTGCCAAACAGAAAATGCTTTCCCCAGAGTGTTTTGGCTAATGCACATTTGATTGCCTGCATCTCGTGGAAACAGCAACACCCATCTCTGCTTATTGAAATGTCATTAGAAAGCGTTTAATATCGTTAACCTGCAACACGGCAATAAAATGCCTCTGAATAAACAAAAAGAAACACACACCAAGAAAAACAAAGAGTACGTTAATTTTTAACTAGTGAGTGACGATGTAGCGGTGGAGAGTCATTTTGCGCCATTTCTCCTGCTGCAACAGAATGCTTTCCAGTCAAAGGATTGGTTTTAACCTTTTAAAAACCCTGCCACAGACTGGGTCCTGGGAGTCTGAAGGAGCGCCTTCTCTCCTGTGCTCCTTGCTGTGTCTTAAGATCTGTAAGAGAGGGATCCTGTTGATAGATCTTATTATGTAAGCTGCTTTGTGGAGGGGTGTCATAAAATGGCTGAGAGAAGCATGATTAGGGTGGCCATTTAGGCATCACCAAAACGAAAGGAAACGCATGGACAGAAAGGGCATGGATTTGCATATTATTTGCATACGCTAATTTATACATGTTTATACCCAAACATAGAAATAGCTACTATGCATCTCCCCGTGCTCAGTCTGCTGTCCAGGTCTTCGCTCGGGATGGGCAGCTCCAAGGCCCCTATTTTCCCTTCCTAAGCCAGACTTGGACTGGGCAGACCTTCAAATAGAGGTCCCTTTCAAGTAGAGGACTGCCCTCCATAAAGAAGGTTACATCGCCACCCTAAGCCAGATAAAAATATTGATATAAATAAAATAAAATACAAAATATAATAAAGTAAAATGGAAGAGTTAGCAGAGGGAGAAAAAGAGCCAGAGAAGCAACAAGGCACATGAAGGTGGACCATTTCCTTAGGACCTGAAGATGTGCTCTAGCCAGGGCTTTTTTTCTGGTGGAACTCACCGGAACTGAGTTCCAGCACCTTTTCTTCTATTAATTGCATTACAATTTAATCGCCATCTACTCCCGAGGAAATGTAATCCAAGAGTTCCGGTACCTTTTTCTCCAGAAAAAAAGCACTGGCTCTAGCCCACAGTAAGCGTCCTCTGTCTGACTTTGTGATGTACACTCATCCCATGACCATGTGTTATAGACATTGGGCATCTCCCTTAAATAGAGCAGATCTCAAATTTTAGCTGGCCTGGGTCGCAGTGACCCTGCCCCCTTCGTGGCAATCCATTTCATGTTGACTCAGAAGTAAATCCAGTTGTGTTCAGTGTGGGGCTGACTCCCAGGTAAGTGTGCATAGGATTGCAGCCTTAGTGCCCAACTTCCACTGTGTCTCCATGGGAGGTCATGGGATAATCCATTGTCCCCCAACACTAAATCCAAAGTTTTTGAACCTGAGGAAGGACACCCTGTGGCTCATTTCCTTCCCCTTCAAGCCCACCACCAAAACAGCAGGGGAGGCTGGGTGGTGACACCTATGTCAGTGGGGCTCCTTATCCATTGCAGCTTTTATTCTGAGCTTTATAGGAGCTATCCATGGTGTGAACCTATTTTGGGGATGGGGTACAGCACCATGGATAGCTCCTATAAAGCTCAGAATGAAAGCTGCAATGGATAAGGAGCCCCACTGCCACAGGAGTCCCCCCAGCCTCCCCTGCAAAACAGTCATCTCCTCCCATCCTCTGGAGTTAGAAAGGGGTAGGTGGGTGTGAATCCCCGCCCAACGGCTCAGCAAAACTGTGGGGATGTTTCTACTCTCCCATCCAAGCCTTGCCAGAAAGTGATGAAACACTCACCGAGGGAAGGGAGAGCTGGAATGTGGGCCACTGCTTAAATAGCTGGATGTGTCCTACTCGTGTAAAAGTTGACAAAATTGATTCTCTCCAGGTATACAGAGATACCGTAGGTGTTTTGGAATTTTCTTACTCACCTCCTTCCTGCTTCTCTTTTTTGTTTCCTTTGTATAAATTATTTAGAATTTGTATAAGTCTGCGAAAGACAGAAAATGGCTGGATTTTCAATACAGTTCAGAGCAGTAACAGCAAATAAGATTTGGGGCAGAATATTACGCTGCTAAGACCTCAAGAATTGGCAATAAAACATCTTTACATTGTAGCAATTTCCTTTTTTCCATCTACAAATCTTCTAAAATGCCCAACGTAATCTAGCCAACATAGTGATGGTGGTAATGCACCAATTTCTCTCTCCCCTCCTGCTCCTGCATAAATGTTGAAAGAGGGAGAAAGGAGTGAGTGAGTAGTGCTGACTTGGATTATTCAGTGGATATGGTAGGCGCTGTTGTGTTTTGGAGACAGCTTGTTGCATCCCTCGGCAGGATGAGATGTCATCTCTACTCTCTCGGCAGTTATTTTGGGATCTCAAGGGACATTTCTCAGTACAGTACCGCAATCTGGATTCTTTTAGGGTTTTGTCACCAAACTACAAACACTACAGCTCTTCTCCAACAGAGCTGTCACTAAAACCTCTCTAAGGTGTCACTTGCCATCATTAATTGCCATGGACGGGGAGTCAGAATGATTTCTCCCACCCTATCCTCCCTCACCTCCTGCTTCCCCCTTCTTGTTTGAACCTGTTGTGGAAATAATTCATTTGGGACATAAGGTTTTGAGCGAATACTGAAGGAAGCTAAGATATGGGGTGCAGGCAGCAGGAGGCTTCTGCAATGTCTTGAATCATGCATTGTCTCTAGAAAGTTATAATATTCCCTTGTTATCAGGCAACAAGCTCCTCTTGTCAATTCCACGTTCTGAGTGGAATGTCCCTGTTCTTGGATGGCTGGCTGCATGCATTTTGATTCAGACAGAGAGTTGGCTTGCACCCTACCTGGGATGATACAAGCTGTCAATTGCTGGGTCGCAACCCACAACTGGGTTGGATGCTACCTCAAGGTGGGTCACATTCACACACTAGGTGGCAACACTGCCTTTTTATTAAAATCTTTTGTGAGAAGGGGGAAGATGTGGGGAGGTGTACATGCCTACAGAGTTGAAGTGGATTAAAAGTTCCCTTTCGCTGAGGAATCTGGGAAAGGTAATTCTGTTGGGAGGCAGGAGGTATGGATCTCCAACAGATATTTATCAGGATCTCATGAAGCTATAGTTTTAGTTCAGGAAGCCATAGCAACTAGAACTGGTTTAAAACATATATAGGTTTGGTGTATATAAACCCAGAGAGAAATAGTGAAAGAGAGGGTAAGAAGAAGATTGGCATTTGCAGTCAAAAATCATGTGGATCCTGAGTCTCAGGATGGAATTTCTAATTTAAATCCTTTTTACCCTACTCTTCAGCCAACAATGCTCCCAGAATGGCTTACATAAGAATAATAAAAATATGAAAGTCTAAAAGGTATGATTAAAAATGGAAAACATACACACACCAAAAAGAAAGCAGACAAAACAAGATGAGAGAAGAAGAAAACAGGCAAACTCAGGTACCAGTTCTTAAAGTTACATAGTTGTTATAATGACCAGCTGGAGTGGAAACTGGAGAGAGAAGGAGCCAAATGGAGCTGGTGTCTCAGCAGAGTCAATGGAGTGGCTCTACTTTTCATCTCTCCCTCTGCTGCAACCCGATGGAATGGCTGCTGCCAGATGACAGTTGGTGGATCTGTAAAGGCTGAACACTACTAGCCTTCTTTGAAAAAAAGAGACACAGCCAAGATACCAGCTATCTTCACAAAAGCTCCATCTAATAAACACCACAAATCAACTACCTTTCACATAATATCCATATACAAACATGCAGCTGAAACAACAGCAACCCAAACTAACAGAAAGATTTAGTTGTATGTTTGAGGCAGCCCATTTAATTGGAGAGCTTTCATTTAGTTTTAATTGCATATTTTTGGGTGGCTATTATTTTAAAGATAGGTGATTGGACAACCGCCCTACAGTAGTCTATAAGGATGGTTTCTCACTTTGGCTGTTTGCTGACAGAAATTCATAGTTCACAAAAAGGGGGGGGTGAGGAGAAGGCAGCAAGTTAACAAGAGCTGGACGTGTGGTAGATGGAGCCCCCTAGTTGGTCTTGTGCGGGAGTCGTAAGCCGGCAAAATACATTCTGATAAGTACATGGGTTGCCTGATGCCATCTGATGACAAGCATGTCACAGTGAGAAAGTTAATGGAGTTCCATGCTCTGAGGTGCCAGGCTGTGAAACAGCTAGATAAGCAGCGAGGCAAAGATCAGATGTTATTTTATCCCCCACCCTTCTTGCCTACACAGCAGTCCTAATCTGGACAGATCGTATTGTTCTGCTAGTATCACTATTATTGTGAGGCAGGGGCTGAGGGCATGAGAGGGGAGAGAGGGGCTGCTTGTGGTTGACAAATAAGGAAGGTAAAAGAAAGTGATTGGAAGTTTTGGTCAGATCAGAGTCTGACTCGGTGACCTTGTGTAGAACACAGACCCAAAAAATAATAATAATCATGCAGAGCAGAGGGCAAAATGAAGTCAGAGCAGAAGTGGAAGGATTCTGAAAGGATTACAAACAAAGCAGTGAGGTTTATTGGGAGTGGTGGTGTAAGGATTCAGAAGCAAAATACAAAAATTCTAAGCTACTTTCTGTGTCTAAAGTCCGGTTCTGGGTTGTCTGCCCCTGCCCCCCCCACTCCCCGAAGCCTGGTAAGGGGGGGACAGAGTTGTTGGTAACAAAACATGTACTCCGACATTCTTCCACTCACACTGGAGATCTAAATTCGTTACTCTGAGTTGTTCCTCTAGAAACATGTCAGTACAAGACAACAGCTGCCTCCACACTAGCTCTTTTCTATGGAATTAATTTTCATTCCTTTGCTGAGTTTTCACAGAGAATCCAGACAGCACCATTCCCCAACCCATGGCGTCCCACCAGTATTTTCCATATGGTGGGTCTTTCTAAAACTGGTGTGGACTGGCAAAACACTACGGAGGCTTCTCGGGACAACTTTCAGACAGTCCCCAGACACTGTGCTATGGAATTGGCACTTTAATTAGTAGTAATTTCCTGTTGTGTGCCCGTCAGCCCCTCACTAAATCATTTCTTCTTTGCAGCCAGTGGAATTGGTCACTCGTTTTTAAATATTATTTATTGTGAGTCAAAGTTGTGGTTAAAAATGTTTTCAAAAGTAAACAAGTGGACCGGCTGCAAAGAGGAAATGAGTTAGTAAAATTCCCATCCCTACTAAACAGAAAATTAATGTAAAAAATCAAAACTAACTCCTGCTGCCCCCCCCCCCTTTAGCCAAGGTACTGGTCTCAGACTCTTCAGTCCTACAACAAGTAAGTTTTCTGTTTGGGAGAACATCTGTTAGTAATTAATAGCGCCATCTCATGTGGCTGCCCCGTAACCCTCCGAAGACTTAGGATTATGGGCATCCAATGGAAGGCGGGAGGAGCGGGGAGGCAAGGATTGCCCCTGCGCTTCCCTCGCCCTCCAAAATGCTTAGATGGCCGGTTTCGGCCGCCTGAGTGTTTTACCCCTGCTCGTGAAGAGGAGAGACTGAGGCTAGGGATGTGTGTGCGAAGCTCGATTGGGGGGGTAGAAGTCCGGCGAACTCGCTGGGCTCGACCCCCCCCCCCGTGCTGCTCCGCTCGCCCAACCTGTTTCCTCGGCCCAACTCACGTTCTCGTGAGCCGAGCCGGGGAAGCAGCTTCCGGGTTCCCGGTGCTACGTTGTTCACATAGAAAATGGCGTAAGTTACGTTAAAAATGGCCGCGGTTTGCACAAGTCACGCAAATTGCGGCTGCTTTTAACGTATCTCACGCCATTTCCTACATAGCCAAGGTAGTGCTGGGAAACCCAGAAGTCCGGTGGCGAGTGCCTCGGGTGCCACTCACTTTCGACCCGACTCAGCAGGTGCGGCAGCAGCGCTCTCCAAGGGCGCTGCAAGTCGGGTGGTGGCCGGATCGCCCACCCCTAGCTGGAGCACTGCCGGGATTCTTTGTATCCTGCCGGAGCCTTTCTCCTCCCTCCCCTCCCTGCCTTTTCCCCCGCCCACCCCAGTGCCCGCTCTAAAGCAGTCTTCTTTCTTCGTAGTCACAGTCATTGCGGAAAGAACTGCGCCGTCTGCGAGGGCAGAGGCCTGGCGCTCCGAATTCAGAGGCCCAGCTCCGACCTCGGAGTGCTTTTCAGAGTTTGCAGGCAGCTGGGGCTCTGAATTTTCCTATGGCTGTCTAGCAGCAATAGGATTGTACCTTAAGGGCACAGTCCTATGCATGATTAGACAGAAAAAAGTGCTACAACTCCCAGCAAGCATTGTAGGATTATTATTATTTTCTGTCTAAACATGGATGCATAGGATTGCACCCTGACAGCCCACCACCATGGAAATTACTACTGTAATTAAAAGGACAATTGAGTGATGCCATGCTCGTGTCTGAAGATGAAATAACTGCAAAGGACAGTTGCCCCGGGAAGCAGAATCTACTTTAAAAGAGATGTGTTGGTATTTCTGCTTGAAGGCAGCTATCCTAAGCACACACTTAATGGGGCAAATCACAGCTTTCTCATTCTCCTTTCCGTTTGATAAGGAGCATGGAGGATTGCTGTCTTGAAATATGTCATACTTACCAACTGTTTCTGCCCAGGACAACTGCATTACCCATCTATTTGAGAGGCGTACATACTGTCTCATTATGGTTGGTTTTCCCTGGGATACTTTGAAACCCCTCTGGGGAAAGAGTTGTGAGGGGAAAACATCCCGCCACCAGAACCAGTAATTCCTGAACTGGGGTGGTGGAGCATTGCTATATATTTCCAGGAATGTCAAAGAGTAGACATTTTTTTGTGTTTAATGTCAGACCACTCTTTTCCTCTACCAGTAGAGTTTTCTTTAATACGATTCTCTCGGTCCCAAACTCCCCTCTTTATGGCCTGATCTCTTGTTCTTTCTTCTGCACCTCCTTTTCTCTGTTCACTCCGCCCTGTATCCAGCCTGCTATTCTCTAAGAGAAGCAGAATTCAGTGTTTTCTTATCTCTGCTAAGATGTTAGCGTGAAGTTCCTTCCCAAGGGGAGTTTACCATTATTACCATAGTTGCTGCTCTCAGTTAATGTCTTTATCCCTACTTTTTGTTGTTCTATATTTCTTTTTATGATAAAACTCATTAAGTCTAATCATTGACTCATTCTTTTTTTTTGCAAGTATCACACCCAGGTGGTAGCCACCAGTCTCACTTCCTTTTGCTGTGTATTGTATATTCTGTTCATGCTTGGAAGAGCAGTAGCATACCATGGCAAGAGGTGGGGGAAGACTCTACTGCAGTGTTCTCCAACCGTGGGTCCCCAGATGTTTTTTGCCTACAACTCCCAGCATGCCCCAGCCAGCTATGCAAAAAACATCCGGGGACCCAAGGTTGGAGAACACTGCTCTACTGAGACCCCCCGTCACCTAGTGGCAGACTATTCTGTCCAGCTGCAGAGCAGAGGGTGAAAAGGGAAGCAGCAGGGCACCTCTGCTGAGACACAGCTGGTTTTGGCTCCCCTCACTGCCGGTCACCAAGCCTGTAGCCATTCCATCAGGCTACTTGAACTGTTTCCATCCCAGCTGGTCATTCCAAGAACTGCAGCTTTATGAATTGGTGTCCGAGAGTTTGCTTTTTTTGTCCTCTCTCACCATCCCCTTCTCCTTTAGTGTCATGCCTTTTAGATTGTAAACCTTGAGGACAGGGATTGTAAGCCTTGATGAGGACATCCCCTTCTCCTTTAGTGTCATGCCTTTTAGATTGTAAGCCTTGAGGACAGGGATTGTAAGCCTTGAGGACATCCCCTTCTCCTTTAGTGTCATGCCTTTTAGATTGTAAGCCTTGAAGACAGGGATTGTTTTATATATATTATATTAATCTGTGTTATATCGATCTGTCACCCAGTCTGGAAGCCTTTTTGGCAGAAATGCTTTAAATAAATAGTCACCTCATGCCCCACACAATCGCCCGAACCAAAATAAAGACATTTATCCCTCCACAGTGTTGTTGTTTTTCATGGCCAGGGTTATGATCTCAGCAATGTATATAGTTTCCTGAGTGCCAAATGGATGTAAAAACAAATTACTCTGAAAACTAGAACAAAGACCCCCCCAAAGATGGGAGATCCATAATCAGATCCTTCCTTTTTTGGTGGGGGAAGGGGGGTTAAAGCAGCACTCCAGTTTGATTTTTAACATGCTGCTTTCCAGTTCAAAATTAGCCTCCCCCTCTTTCTCTGAAGCTGCTACTATTAGCCCCGGTGGTGGGGGGAAAACAAAACAAACAAAACAGGGACCTGTATTAGTTATTTAAAGTATTTTAAGAATATAAGAAGAACCAGGCTGAATCAGAGCAAGGGTCCATCTAGTCCGGCATTCTGTTCATCCAGGGAAACCCACAAGTAGGACATGACTGCAATAGTACCTTCCTGCTCATGTTCTCCAGCAACGGTTACTGACAGTCATGTTGACTGGGTTCAGACAACCCAATAACCCACACCCAAGGGTTGAGTACGGGTTGAGTGTGGGTTGTTCAGCGACAACCCACACCCAATCCTTACTCAACCCTTGAGTGTGGATTATTGTGTTGTCGGAACCCAGCCATTGTGTATAGCCATGAAAAACCTATGAAGATTGTTGTTGGGTTGTGAACTGTGGGATGTTCACCATGGCTTGTTATCTTGGCTGGGTTCTGACAACACGATAACCCACATTTCAACAACAACCCACACTCAGCTCATACTCAACCCTTGAGTGTGGGATATCATGTTGTCTGAACTCAGAGAGTTCCAGAGAAGAGCTTGATTATCAGGGAAATGCAAGAGCTAGTGCACCAATGTTATCCCAGTACTCTGTGCCTAGAACTGGAGGCTTTCAAGCAGAGCCCCACCTGGAGCACAGCTGCACAACATCAGTCCTGCCTGAGGAATGGCCTAGTCATGAGATGAGCCTTGCTCATGAAAATACCTTTAATCATGAGGAGTCTTTATTCCCCAGGTGGACATGGCTGCATCTGGCAGCTGGCCCTGCCTGAACCTTTAGGCCAGGGCTCTCCAAGCTTGGGTCCCCAGATGTTGCTGGACTACAGCTCCCAGAATCCCTTGCCATTAGCCATGCTGGCTGGATATGCTGGGAGCTGTAGGCCAGCAACATCTGGGGACCCAAGCTTGGAGAGCCCTGCTTTAGGCACTGGCACTCTCTGGGGGTAAGGTGATCACTTGGCCACTGCCTCCAAGTCTTAGAGGGAGCTAACTCCATCATAGGGGAAGGGTCAACAGCTGTCTTCCTGCAAGGGCCCAGGATTCCCTGATCCCTCAGCGCAGGTAGTTCCTCCAAGATGTTTGACTCCAAAGAGGAATCCTCCAGTGACGGCATGACCAACGTAAGGAACTTCAAAATATTGGCCTCTCTGATGGCAAAGAGTTCAGGCCAGACATGTGCAAACAACTTGAATGTTTCAATGCATTTGTATCTGATGTTCCTCCCACCTATTTCCATTTGTATAACTGATAGTCCGCAACGCCTGCAAGAGCTGGAAAATAGAAGGGAGTAATATTTAGCCTCAAGTCCTACCACAGAATCAAAATGAAATTATCTGCTGGCACTTTGCTTCCTCTCTATTCTACAGAGAGGAAATGGTTTGCCAGGTGATTTTTTATTAAAATCTAGACTGGAGATTCACGTGTTGTTGGGTTTTTTTTGTTTTTTTTTAAATATCTACTGAGTCCCAAAAGGCCTACCCCCATCTGCATGTAAAAGGAATGTTGTTTTCAGACTCTGTCTGAAGGCAACAAGTACATTTTCCTCCTCTCCCCACCCACAGCAATCTCCATCTGCCTTTAAACAATGGTGGAAATGAATTCATTTGAATTTCCCCCAGTGTTTGCACTGAAAGCAGATGGTTTGATTTTTACAGCAGTTCATCATATTAAGTGCAGAGCAGTTAATCATATGCTCCTTATCTGTTTTCCTGTAAACAAATGAGGATTTTGCAGAACCTGGTTGCAAAGCTTCTGGTGGGCAAATCTCCACATAGCGGCCTCCAGGGAGCATGCCTACATTATTTAGGACTGTCACAAATTCCTTGTCAGGACTGCATTCCCATAGAGCTATTTGCAACCTTAAAATGGTAAGAAAGCCATGATCCAGTGTGGAGCTCCCACTTCCCCTTGGGGCAGGGCCCTTTAGATGTTGGCCACTGTAATCTGACCATACAGAGAGCAGGGACATTAAAGTATATCCTATGGAATTCACTGCCATCACATGGAGTCATGGCCACCAACCTGGACAGCTTTAAAAGAGATTAGGCAAATTAATGGAGAATAAGGCTATCAATGGCTACTAGTCATGATGGCTATGTATTACCTCCAGTATTGGAGGTAGTATGCCTTTCAATATCAGTTGCTGGGGAACATGAGCGGGAGGAAGGTATTGGACTTAGGTCCTCCTTATGGGCTTCCTATTGGGGCATCTCGTTGGCCACTGTGGGGACAGAATACTGGACAAGATAGGACTTTGGTCTGATCCAGCATGGCTTTTATGTTCTTAAAGGGGCCTCGAGAAATAATTCCAGATGTCTGAAGCAAGATAGTCAAAACACAACCCATGAAAGGCTTGAAACCAGGATGTTTTAAACTTAAGGGTAGGACTATTTTTAGATACCGGTATATAAAAGTGAGAGCCCTGCCTCACTGACTTATCAATTTATCTCCTATTTCCTGTTCAGCTAGAAATTTGGCATGGTTGTTGCTTATAGATCACTAATAAAAGCTATATGGGGAAAACTTTCTTAAACCTTCATCCTGCATCTTGGGGTGTATTTCTTGGCCAAGGCTCACATTCTTTGTTGTAATTTACATAAGTAGACCTACAATCCTGCCCCGGTTGGACTCTGCCTAAAACAGGGTAGTAAATAATATTTCCAAATTTCAGCCAGTTGCCTTTTTTCTTGCTTTAATCAAACATGCCTGGGACATAAAATGACCCCAAAAATCTGCATTACAATGCTGTATCTGGAGTTATTCAGTGCCCCCAGGCAGTGGGGGAACAATAGGAGCCATCCACAGGTCATTTTAGTATTTTTCTATTGCCAGAAAACACCTCCTTCAAAAAGGAAATAAATCCATTGAAGGAAAGCATTGTTATGATGATTTAAAGTTTTATAAGTCTCAAGCTTTTCAACTGCTAATTGTCTCTTAATAGCTCTTACTAGGCCTTGCCTTTGTTATGCAGATTTCCTGCACTTACATTGCTGAAGGAAAGATTAAGTTTGAACTTACCTTAAGTAGCTGAAACCTGAAATCCATTTTTATTCTGATCCTAACAGCCTGGGGAAAACATTCAGTCAGACAAAAAAAAACCTTTCATATGCACAATCTGCCTTGCCTGAGGCAGTTTTCTCTGGGGTGACTTTGGCACCCCAGATTCAATGTACGCAAAGTTGCATGTTTCCACAAGACAAAGGTTTAAAAACCCTTAAGGGGGCAAAAAGGGGGTTTGAAGTACTCAGAGTATAGGGTAGAAAGTAATTAGTTTTTTAATCTGTTCGAAAAATGGGTCCCTCAGCTAATTTTAGATAAATAACTTAGAGAACTGAACAGAGGGGAGCACAAAGCTAAATAGCACCAGCCATTGGAGAATATTCTGAACCAAGGCTACAATCATATGTACACGTACAGGGAACAAGGATTCACTGCAGTCTGTGGATTTTCTGAGTGAAGCTGTTTTATATCATGCCAGGCCAGTGGTCCATCTAGCTAAGAATTGTCCTCTACACTGCCTGGAGATCTGGGGATTGAACCTGTACCTTTTGCATGCAAAGCACGTGCTGTACCACTGAACTATGCCTTCCCCCTGCATAGGGTCAGTGTACAAGTAGGCTTTGCTGCGGATAAACGTGTGTGTGTGTGAGAGAGAGAGAGAGAGAGAGAGAGGGAGGGAGAGAATGAGAATATCAGTCAGTGACTGAAGGATGAGAGATTTTCTGCTGGGAAAGCATTGCTTGTTCCATGCCGCAGTGTTGATTTTTCACTGACTGAAAGAAAATCTTTGCCTTTCTAGTTACATAAAATCTGACCTAATAAACACATTTATTGCCCCTCCGCCTCCAAATCCGCTTGCTTCGGAGCAGCGCTGCGTTTGATCAGCCTGTTTCAAGAAATTGATTGTTTTACTTCCGACTTCAGGATGCCCCGGTGGGAGCAGCTTATCAATGGCTGTCTGTTAGAGGAGGCCTCCTTGAGTTCAGTAGGCAAAACCGTGGGAAGTGGGCTCCATTTGTCATAAAGAAAAACCAAAACAGAAGCAGAAGCTAAAGGTGACACATCTAAATCTAAAGGAGTAGGAAGAGGAGTGAGCCTTTGGGCTATTAATGTTGCTGGGCTGCCTTGGTTTCCTCCATCCAACAAGAACCCATTAATCACAGGGGAAAGGATATTGCAGCAGGGCTTGGCAAGTGGGGAGGGGCATGAACTGTGAAATTGGCATCACCTTTGATCGCCTGAAGCAGCAGCCGAACAATGACTCCCTGGGGTAGATGTATGTTTTCAAGAGAGAGGAGGAGAGGGAGAAGGAGCTTGCTGGAGGGAGAATATTGTTTCTGCTGAGCATGCTGATACCTTCTTCTTTTCACGCAGCCCTGTTTTGGCTACAGTCCTGTCGGCACTGACCAGCTTAATTCACTAATAGAGGGACTGACATGGTGCCCGATGAATATGTCTGGGGATGGATGGAATTCCACAACCGGGGTCCCACAATAGAAAATATATACACATACACACCTAATTTCTGAAGACATGGTCACTTAGAGAAAGGCCTCAGACAAAGATCTTAATTGTGGTTCAGACTTCTCCATGCGGCCCAGGTGAAGCTCACCACAAGCCTTTGCCAGGAGCCATTGTGACTTGCAGATCTCCTTCTTTCATGTCAGCCTTTTATTTTATATCTTGTATAAAAAAATATCTGCTTGTTACTCCGTGATAGGTAGTGACGACTGGTGGTGGACAGGTGCTCATGCCGTGGTCTTACCCTGTGTGTGTTGGTGACTTGACAGTGCCGGAGAGAGCAAACCGTCTGGTTCATCTTCCCGATACAGAAACTAGTCTTGTTGGTCATTCCAAACTCCATTGTACACTCGGATATCCCCCCCCCCCCAAAAGCATACCATCTTCTCCTATTTATGAACATACCTAACGTCTTTCTATTTTCCATACCTCACTTCTGTGTCAATACTGCGTCATTCACATTCATTGCATTTTTTTCCTGTGTGGGTTTGCATGAAAACTATATAACCTTTACAAAAATCAGACAAGTGTGCTTAATTTTCCTGAAGTATACCACACACACACACATTTGCATGCACACACACACACACACACACACACACACGGCATCGTAAAGACTAGCAGATTTATTGTAAGCATTCACAGAATGGCTCCATTCCATGAAAGCTTACAATAAATGCACATAGATGCAATATATACCAGTGGCACTAGATCTATGTGCTTTTGCTTGGAGTAAGGGACAGAGATGGTGAATCTCACCATGACAGCTCTTAGCATAGGAGTCCAACGGCTGACTCAGCTCCCAATTCACTGGCATGGAAATAAAAACAGACTCCGAGCATAAGGTGCAAAGCATCAAGACAAGCTACAGCTTGATCTGAGAGGGCAGCGAGTGGGATTTAACTGGAGCAAAGCAGCAGTTGCAGACTTAATGTATTGATAGAAAACATCACTGTTTTAAACCATTTCAAGGGTCCATTTCATTAACCAGAGGGTGATGGTTAATATATTATCAATATCTGCAAAGGTCTGCAAGACAGTAAAAATAATTGTACTCGCACAGATTGTTACTTAGATTTAAACTTGATCTGGGACTCGTAAACTTTGCTGTAGTGAAGGTCGCAATTCTGATTTTGTGTGTTCTTTGCAGACCACCATCTCTCTCTCTCTCTCTCTCTCTCTCTCTCTCTCTCTCTCTCTCATTACAGCCACCATATTGGAAGATGCTTGAAAGGCTTCTGAATTAAAACTCAACTGTTAAATTTGGCTTGTGTCACCCAGCAAAAACTGTATGTGTGCTCAGGGCAGAACCATTAAAGTAGCAGTGGTGGAGGTCCTGGCGGCGGTGCGTGTGCGTGTGTGTGTGTGTGTGCACGCGTGCACACATGTGCATGTGGGGTTGGAAGTCTCCAGTGCAATTGTCTTGATGCCCCTAATTTCTGGTCCTCTGCCACACCAATTCTTGTCTAGAGTTCAGTTCACTGACTCTCACCCTAGCCTACCTCACAGGGTTGTTGTGAGGATAAAATAGGGAGGAGGATGGATGATCATGTAAGCCACCTTGGGTTCCTTGGAGGAAAAAAGGTGGGATATAAATGTAATAATAAATAATAAATAAATAATAAAAGTCATTCATTCATTCATTCATTGGAGGAAGAATCAACAATACACACTTCTTTATTTACAAATAAATCCTATCCCAGCACATTGGGGATCACCCCCCTTTCCCCCCCTTAGAAATGCAGCAGAGTCCATCGATAATCCATGGACCACAGTTTAAGAGTTACTGGTCTAAGAAGCGTGAGACAACAACTCATGATGAACTATCCGCTAGAGTAACTGCAGTAACCTTTCAGTCCATTTATATGGATGACTATATTTTGCCATTTTATTGGACTAAGGTATTGTTGGATGATGATAGGTGGGTTTGTGGAAGTGTTGTCCTGATAAATTGCCTTGACATTTTGAACTTCTCGTTTATCTGGGCAAATATCGTTGAAGGTACCATGAAATTTTTGGTCTTCTGGGGAGTGTAACAAGCCACTAGGAACTCTTTATTCATCTAAATTTCCAGCCTGTGTTGTTCATAGCTTTGTCCATAACTATGAATGTTTGATAAAGCTTTTAAATTATTTAGGGGCTGGCTCCAAGGTAGTTTGTGGGTTGGTGCAGAACGAAATTAGCCTGGAGGTGTTCTTTGTTTGCTGAAAGAACAGGCATTGTTTATCATTCCTAGAGAATTCAAAGGAATCCTTTCCCCCTCTATCTTCCCAGTTGCCTAGCTTCCATCTCCTGTCCTTGCTCTGCAGTGATCCTTGTCTTGCTGTGGTTCTATTCTAGCTTACTATTGCAGAGACTTTGGGAAAACACTCTTCTTTGCTTGATAGGGAGAACTGATGAGGTCAGTGCCCAGTCACCTGCTTAAAGCAACATGTAGCAGTCTATGTGTCTTAGTGCCCAGTGCAGATGATGCTACCAATCTCTTAATTATGTTTTAAGAGATAAGGAGTAGACTGGGGACTTTAACACTCCTTCAGTCTCCTCCCCATTCCATGTGGATCCCCCTCCTTCCATTTATCCATGTTAATTAAGATGCAGTATTACATATTTGCACTACAACAAACCACGGTTACCTTTTAAGCAACGTATAAACCATGGTCTGAAGCTGGTTTTCTAACGCTGGTTGTTAACCATGATTAGCACTGGAGCAGCTTAACTCTGCAGCAAGGAGGATTTGCATGGTGAAAGGGAGGATGAGTGAGGGAGTGCAGAAGCGGCCAACCCACTTCTGATCGCTTATTCACAGTTAAATGATCCGCAGTATTACATCTGCACTGGGCTATGCTCATGCATACATCTGACACAAATGCTGCATATGGTTTTAAGCCCGAATGTATCAATAGAATCAAAATCCTGAAATAGCTACAAAATGAGCAGGCACTGCAGAAGTTTCAGGACTGCAAACTGAGTTGATAGATATGCTTATTGAACATATTTTAATTGGTGAGGGCACGTTTTGTTTTGTTTTGTTTTTGGAAGCCACATTTAGCTCTGGTTTATCATGATACAGAATGAAAGAGCAAATACTACATAGGGCCTTTCCTTCTATCATGTCTGGTAGCTTCTGTTAATTAAATTGTAAGTTACCTTAAAAAGCTTTCAGTATTCTCAAACAGGTGCCTGCTTGTACTGAACTTTTCATATTTACTGTAATTATTGTTGTTGTTAAGAAGAATAAGAACAAACAAATAAAGCACCTAAATACAGGTGCTTTCCAAGCCAAGCAAGGACTGGCTTGGAAAAGGATTGTAAGGGAGAGACACGGATGCAAGAAAGGGCCATGGAATTTGGGTGCAGTGGAAGCTGTAAAATGGGTTGTGCCAGAGCACTGAAGCATTCTCTCATGGCTCAGGTCAGCCCTACTCGGGACTTCCCTGTTTCAGACTCTTCAAGGTATGTAGTCAAAATTTTCACATGATTTCCCCCTTGCCGGAAGGGTCGGTTGGGGAAAGATGGTCATCTATTATTTGTATGTGCTAATCTTGGTACAAAAATAGAACAGACATGTCCTTCACAATCTCTGTATCAGGAGTGAACAACCTGTTACTCTCCAATAGTTTTGGCCTACAACTCCCATCAGCAGTAGCCAATGGTGAGAGATAATGGGAGTTGTGGGCCATAACATCTGGATAGCCATAGCTTGCCCAGTCCCCTGTTATCTATCTATCTATCTATCTATCTATCTATCTATCTATCATCTATCTATCTACACACACACACACACACACACCAGCTAGGATAGGTGCTGATCTTTCTCTTATCTTCATCCCATCATGTGATGCACAGCAGAAACTGTTTCAGGTAGAAGCATAGCCCCTATGTGCTTGATGTGGGCAGACACCTGGCCCCCGATTGCATACACAGAGGCTTCTCTGTAAGCACAGAGGAGAGTCAAGAGGATAGATCATTGTCCTTCATTCATCCTGTCACATAAGCTGCTACATATTGTTTCTTGAAATCCTCTCTTATATCCCCTCTGGGCTTTGATGCATCTGCAATTGTACGTACATCAAGCTGCTGGAGATGGCAAGGTGTAGGTTCTCCTGGTGACCCTGGAAACAATACCTTTTCCTTGAACTTAGTCGCACCTGGATGTGTTGCGATGGGAACGTGGATAGAATTGTTCAGCTGGGCATTCAGTCCAGCATCTTTCTCAGCCAGAGCAGTTCTGTTGACCTCCAGTTGTCAAAGGGACTCTGATTCATGGATTTCTTGGCATTTATCACCATCTCTTGAATGCCCAAAGAGGCAGGACCCTCCAGAAACTGCTTCACATCTCTAGACTGTAATGTAATACTGTATGCAGCTATCCTTGGCGATCTCTAGCATGTCAGAACTCAATATGCTGGCCTTCATCATAATGAATGCTAAAAAAAATGGCCACACTGACACCTACTAGTACTCTGAATTCTGATATTTCTGCTACTTTTATTAACATCTGAAGGAACAGTTTGCAAATTGTTAGCTCTTCTGACTCATTCTTCTTGCCGACATTCAAGTATTCGGTTAATAACTTTCTGTTCCTATGTTTGTGTGCGTGTGTGTTGGTTGCTTCTTGTTTCTGTGCAAAATTGTTCAAGGGGGGGATGTCCAGGGAGGGGACGTACCCCGAAGCTCCCTTGCCCAAAAATTTCCTGACCGTCAGAGCAATAAGACAATGGAAACAATTACCTAGGGAGGTGGTGGGCTCTCCCACTCTGGAGGCATTCAAGGTGCAGCTGGACAGCCATCTGTCAGGGATGCTTTGACCTGGATTCCTGCATTGAGCAGGGGGTTGGACTCGATGGCCTGGTGGGCCCCTTCCAACTCTACTTTTCTATGATTCTATGAGATCCATTTGCGCATAAGTCATTGGTGTTCAACTGGTGGGTTGTTTCCCACAAGTTGGTTGTGGCCTCAGCACTGGCACCATAAACATGCGACGTAAAAAATTCAGTGAGTCCTGTAATGCATATCTGGGCTAAAGATAGGACCCAGGTCTGAAAAAGTTGAAGAAGACTACTGGATATTTGTTGACTAGTTGAGGCAGAATGTTGGATGGGAATCCACATGCTACTGAATATAATGCCGCGTGGTTAGACAGAGCACACGGCTCCATCCATATTCCGAAGCAAATTAGGAATGCATAGCTATAGCTGGGTCATGGCTTAAGTCTTGTCTTAGAGTGTGTGATGGGAAATGAAAACACCAGTGTGGCAAGGCAGAGCATATTAGCCAGGTTGCCTAGGCAACAGGGATATGCATTAGTTAGCTCTCCCCGCCCCATGAATTCCGAGCTGAAGGCAATGGGCTCTTTTCTTTGATCGGTGACTGATGCACATTGACAGAAGCACTGCACAAAATGGAATCTTCTTCATGCGCTTTGGGGAAGGGCTGTAGCTCAGTGGTAGAGCGCATGCTCTGCATGCAAACGGTTCCAAGTTCGAACTTTGGCATCTCCACATAGGGCTAGGGGGAAACCAACCACAGCAGCCATTCCAGCAGGCTGAGAGGAGGGAGCGCAGGGCCATTCCACCAGCCCTGCCAGGAGTATTCATTAATATTCCCCCTTCTTCCCTCCCCTTTCCTTTTTCCTTGTGTGTCGTGTCTTTTTAGATTGTAAGCCTACGGGGCAGAGACTGTCTTGTTAATTGCTGTAAACAAGATAGTCCCTGTCTTTATACCGCCCAGAGAGCTTTGGCTATTGGGCAGTATAAAAATGAAATAAATAAATAAATAAAACAATCAACCAACCAACCAACCCACTCCTACCTGAAACACAGGAAATCCACTGCCAATCAGTGTGGGCGGTAGTGGATCAATGATCTGACCTGGCACCTTCCTAACACTTGTTTGGTTTGTTTTAAATGAAAGGCAGCCCCAGAAGGCTACAGATTTGATCGGGGTAGCAGCAACCAGGGATGGGCATAGGATTCACACTGTTGAGGGTTCTTTGCTTTTTAAAATAAATAGATTTGGCCAGTTCTTAACCTCTTGAGCTTTTCAGCAAGCCGAGTTCTGAAATCCACATTTTTGCGAACTTTCTGATGCAGCTCCTCTCTCGAAAAATGCACACAAAATGTGTATATTTCGGAAACGTGCACCCAAAAACACAGCACTTCGGCAATTGTAAAGTACTCGGGGAAATGTGTACTTTTAAAAATGTGCCTTTTTAAAAAGTATGGATTTCTGTACAATTTAAAAATAATAATCGCAGACTCATGTGGGAACAGGATGTTACAAGTTTGACCTGACGTCCCTGCCCCGCCCGACAATCTAAGCAAGACGAAGATTGGCAGATCTGTCCATCCCTAGAACAGTAGGGTGGTGATGGTGGTGCTGGATGGAAGCACTTCATCTCCAAGTATCCCCCCGCCCCGCTTCCATGGGTGAAAAAGGAGCTTGGGGCGGGTGGTGATTTTGATCAGGGAAATGACCTTCAGGGAAAGAGAAAGGGTCAAACATCCCCACTCCTGCTTCTTCTATCAAATTCCCAGCATCTGCTGGCTGCTTTCTAGGTTGTTTTTTTTTTGGGGGGGGTTCAGGAAACTGCCACATGTACCATATAGCCCTAAGGTCATTTCTCTTTGTCTGTGCCAGGCACTGAGGAATTGTATGGCCCTCCTGTGCTTCCATGTTGAGATCAGGATTTGGCAGAGCTTGCTGTTTCTGCCATGGTGAATTCCTTTGATATTTCATTCCTTAATATCTGGCTCTGCTTTGGTCTCAACCCTTCCCCTCTAATGCCTCAGCAGGGATGGAGCCCCCATGGCCGATGTCACTAGAATGGAAACGTGTGCATGCCGCATGGAGACAGCGGGACAAAACTGGCTGGCAGGGTTAAAGAGCACACACTTGCTTAGCTGTGCTTGGATCCCAGCTGTTATGCTGTGCCGGCTCTCTGCACACACCCTCCTCCACCCCAAGCGGAAGGCATCTTGGTGACATGGTTTGCAAGCTGCAGTTGTGCTTCTGTTTTCCAGCTGGTTTGTGACACAGCTGCAGTGTGTGTGTGTGTGTGTGTGTGTGAGAGAGAGAGAGAGAGAGAGAATGAGAAGATATACAGAAATTCCCCCACCCCCAAAGCGTGCCTTGCAAAACAAAAATGAACTATACAGTGACATGTGATATATGAAAGAGAATTGTATCAAGGGCTAGCTATTATAGCTATTCTATATATGGGACAAGTGCACAAATTACACTTGATATAATGCTCAGGCATTCACACTTTTGTTTGCCATGCTGAGTGATCAGCCTTCCTCCCTATCTTTTTTGAGCAACAGAAGTCGGCTGGTTTCATGGTGATCCTCACCATTTCCCCAGTTCCAAGGTTGCAAGGATGACTGGTCATTCAGCCGCTGAGCTGCTGGGGTGCCCGGAACTCCCCAGCTCTGCGGGGCCAAATCAACTTAGGGTCCTTAGTCATGGAGTAGCCACACCAGCAGGGGCTATGACAGCCCACCACCATTTTTGGCTTGGCTACCAAAGCCCAACATTCCATAGACTGCTAAATAGGAGTGACTCTTCACCTCTGTGTTACCAAACAGGAACATTGACAAACTCATGAGTATTCAGGTTTTCCAGAAATCCAGAAACCTTCGCAGTTGGTAAGTACCTTCCTTGAGGTAGATGGGGTTGGAAGCTATACTTGTGATGCAAACTATGAAAAGTCTAGTCTTCTAAACTGGGGGTGAAGTGGGGGAGGCAGGCATCAAGCTCTCAGTGGAAGCCCATCTAAATGTTTCTGAGCATTTCCAGGATAGGGTTGGGTGAGAAATTCTCTCCATTTACTTCTTTTTATGGGTTGACCCAATCTGCAACTCAGTGCAGAAAGTGGTGCCATTTGTGGTTGCAAATGTGTCAATTTCCAGGCTTGTGATGTATTCTGCAAAAGAAAAAGCATGCATTTGATAACATGCACCAAAAAAAAATACTGTGTACATCTCTACATTATGTGCACAAACAGGCTTTAGTCACCGGGGGAATGTATCCATTAATGTGTCCATTTGAAAAATGCACACTAAAATACGTACACATTTTTTTTCCCATAACCACCCCCATCCCCTAAAAAACCCCCAACAACCCTCAAATGGAACTGGCACAGGATGGACTTGGAGGTGGGAAAAGGAGGAAGCCCATGGAAACAGACTTGAAAGATCAGCACATCCGTATTCCTTAATCAGTTGTTCAAACAAACTGTGTGTGTGTGTGTGTGTGTGTGTGTGTGTGTGTACCTTAAGACAATGGAAAGCTTCACACAAACATTGTAAATATTGATTCAGAAGGACAGAAGCCAAGAGAAAGCAGAGAAGAGGAAGGTCTGTCACAGAGGGCATTGACCTAGTACAGACTGGCTGAGATCAGAGTTGGAACTGTGGCACAAAGCAGGAGATAGAGCCCAGGAACAAGTCAGTAGTCGGAGTCTTGGCACAAAGTAGCAGTCGGAAATGAAGGAACGCATGGAAGCACGACGGAGCTGGAAAGGGGATTGTTGCTGACAGAAAATCCCAGCCCAACAGCAAGCCTTTTATAGCCCTTCCTGTCTAGGAGGGCCCAATGCCCAGCTTGAGTTGGTAGGGCAATGGGAGTACTTCACAGTCCAGGAAAACGCTGGTGGCTCCTATTTCGGTGGGACTCCTAATCCATTGCAGGTTTTATTTGGAGTTTCGTAGGAGCTATCCATGGTGCTCCATGGTGGTGAACCTATTTTGGAGATGGAGTTTGGCACCATGTATAGCTCCCATAAAGCTCAAAGTAAGACCTGCAATGGATTAGCAGCCCGACCAAAATAGGAGTTACCAGCCTCCCCTACATTCTAACCTACAGTTCTGTGACTGTGACACACAGATCCAAAGGTCCCCAGTGCTAGCCCTGATGGCTTCTGAGAGTCTCTGCTAGCAGAATAAAGGGGCTTCTGTTCTCACCAGCATAGGGAATGGTGACAGGGAGGGAATGGCTTCACCATCTGTTGAGTGAGAAGGACGGATTTATTATTCCTCTGCCTCCATCTCTATCGGATTTGGTGAGATTTATGTTTGCCAATAGGATCATTTGCTGCTGTCTTCTGCTTTGCTCCTGTGTGAAAAGTGGCCGAGAAAGTGGCAAACTTCTTTCCCGGGTATATTCTGCTGGGGTGTGTTTAATCGTACTGCATTAACTTAATTGCCACAATGAGGCGGGTAGAGAAAGGGAGAAGGGGTGGATGGAATGGCACTATCTTGAAAGTGCTTGAATGAAAAATAACCCACAGTCACTCACGGCTTGGGATGGGTCTCTGGCTGCAATTGCAAATGGTATTATTAATACAATGTGTATTTCATATCATTTTAAAAAAGAGAAGAAAAGCACTTTGCAGTTACCCAATTCCAAATGAAATTAACATTCCGTGGCATTTCCAGTGAATGGTTAGTTTGCACACATGAGTGGAGGCAATTAGCTGGGAAGTGATTGAGCACCGTGACTGGGTTGAGGATGAGGACTGGGTTAGCGTTAAGGGAAGGGAAGGTGAGTGGGGGTTGCTGCTTGAAACAGGCATCCCGTCCCTTTTGGCAGAAACTGGTGTTTTCAGCTGAGAGAGGGGGTGCACTTGAACCCCTTGAGGCACGGTGGCAACTAGACTGGTCTCTCCACGCTGCCACATCAAGACTGAACAACAGCTGAGGAGATGTGGCACCTCTGGGAGATGGAAGGTGAGAGCATGCAACAAATAGTGCCAGTGTGGCGTAGCGGTGAGAGTGTTGGACTGGGACTTGGGAGATCCGGGTTCTAGTCCCCAGTGGGGCCATGAAGCTCACTGGGTGACTTTGGGCCAGTCATGGACTCTCAGCCTAACAGGGTTGCTTGCTGTGAGGATAAAATGGAGAGAAGGATGAGGATTATGTAAGCCGCCTTGAGTTTCTTGCAGGAAGAAAGGCAGGGTATAAATATAAAAAAATAAAATAAAAATAAATAGAACCAAACAGAAAGTGCCAGTCAGGGTAACTCTGAAATTATAGGGCAGAATGTACCAGCAAGCTTAAAACACTGAAGCACATGCCAGGCATCAGCCTTCAGATTCCCCTGTGTTAATTATGGTATTAGGCAAACTTATAGAAAGTCCTTTTTTTGCCCACATAGTGAAAACAAAGGGAACAGGAACTGTCTATGGGAACAGGAACTGTCTTTTGCCTGTTCCTGCCTCCCTGGGAAACCTGCCCTGCCCAAAACCTTAGTAAAGACATGATCCATAGTGGAACCCTGTAACCCAGACATCACCTGCATCCAACGATGCTGAGCCCTCACCAAAACAGAGGCAGAACAGAACACCCCACAGGCTTACAGTCTAAAAGACAAGACCAAAAAGGGGAAAGAGAATAAGGAAAGCAACCAAAGGCAGGCAGCAGCACTTCTTAAAGTTACAAAGTTTTTATAATGAATAACTTGAATAGAAACAGTTGTGGGAGAGGAGGGGCCAGATGGAGCCAGTCACTCCAGTCTCAGATATTTACCCACGTACATGTGAAAATGTAAAGTGTGAGTTTGGGCAGTGCACGTTTGCAAACATTTTTCCTAAAGGTGCACTTGTCAAATGGAGCCAGTCTCTAAGCCAGTGGTTCCCCCAACCTTGGGTCCCCAGATGTTGTTGGCCTACAGCTCCCAGCATACCCAGCCAGCATGGCTAATGGCAAGGGATGCTGGGAGCTGTAGTCCAGCAACATCTGGAGACCCAAGGTCAGGAACCACTGCTCTAAGCCAAGCCAATAGACTGGGCCCTGCATCTCTTCTCTCCCTCTGCCTGCTTGTTCACTCCTATCGATCGATCGATCGATCAATCAATATTTACCCATGTATGTGTGAAATCGTAGAGCAGGCTTCCCTAACTTGGTGCCCTCCAGATGCAACTCCCTTCAGTCCTACAACTCCCTTCATGGCCAATTATCATGAATGCTGGGAGTTGTAGTTCAAAATATCTGTTGGGGCACCAAGTCGGGGAAGGCTGTTGTAAAGTGTGTGTGTTGTGTGTGTGACCAATGCATATTTACAAATGTATTTCCTAAAAGCACACTTTTCCATGTGCTGGATTGCACCGCAGCTGTACATTGGGTGGTAAACCCTGCCTACTGTGTAAGTCGCTCCTCAGCCTACCCCAAGCCACAGTGGAGTTGCAAGGCTAGAAGGCCACTTTTGAAAAGAGGGTGGCATGTACATGTAACATAGTCTGGAGCAGGGCTCTCCAACCTTGGGTCCCCAGATGTCGCTGGCCTACAGCTCCCAGCATACCCAGCCAGCATGGCTAATGGCAAGGGGTTCTGGGAGCTGTAGTCCAGCAACATCTGGGGACCCAAGGTTGGAGAGCCCTGACCTGGAGGAAGGTAATAGCCACAAGTTTTGCTTTTGCATTCCCTCTCCTTCTAGCCAGCATCTTCTCTGGCACCATCACCATCACACTCTACAGGCTGGCCTTGCCTCTCTAGCCAAATCTCTTAATATAGGAAAGGCACCTGCTATTCATGGACCCCGGACAGTTTGGGACCGGGATATCTGAGGGACCACCACCTCCTCCCATATGAACTTACTGCACACTTTGATTATGGTGGGAGGTCCTGCTGCATGTCCTGCCACCTAGCTGAATTATAGTGGGTAAATGCACAAGAGACGGCCTTCTCTGGTGGTGGCACCCTGGCTTTGGAACTCCCTGCCTCCGGAGTCCAGTCAGCCCCCTCTCTTCCTCTTCTTTCTTTTGGGGGGTTGGAAACATGTTCATTTAGACCACTGTCTTATTTTGGTATCCAGGTTTTATTGTTGTTAGTGATATTCTGCTTTAACTTCATTGTATTTGTTTTAATTTTATGTTGTTTTATTATGATGTTTATTTCCATGCATGTGTGTGTGTGTGTCCTTCTGCGACTGAAATGCCTAATACACAAAAAGGATGTGGCTGGCCCACCAGGAGATACGAGCCCTGAATATCTTGGTCTATTTAAAGCAGGGCTCTACAACCTTGGCTCCACAGGTGTCGCTGGACAACAGCTCCCAGAATCCCTTGCCCTTAGCCATGCTGGCTGGGTATGCTGGGAGCTGTAGGCCAGCAACATCTGGGGACCCAAGGTTGGAGAGCCCTGCTTTAAAGGAAGGCCTCACCTGTTTAAAACAGTGCTGTGGTGGTGGGAAGATACGGCAGGTTTTGCCCTTGTTTTTTGGATTGTCCAAGAGAGATCTCCAGTTCAGCATCCCAGCTCCTCTCTCAATGACGCCATGTCTCGCACTGGCATCATGCGTTCCGAGCTTTATTAAGAACCTGAGACAGCCCCCCCCTCCTCCCACCAGATTTGTTAAACTACTGAAAAACTTGTGATTGTATCAAGGTTTTTCTCTTGCCTAGCACCAGATAAGGGCTGTTGTTGGCACTGTGCCTGGAACAACGAAGGGATAAGCATTCAGGGAAGGGAGGCATCTCATGAATATATGAAGGAGAAAAAGTACATTTGTTCAATTTCCCTCGGAGGGGAACTGTATCACTGACAAAGCATCACTCAGCTCTGCCCTTACCTCCCTCCCCCCCACCCAGGAATTCACAATTATATATATTTTGTATGTGGGTATGAAAGGCATACATTTCTATCTTGAAAGCCATAGCAGGTCTGCGAATTTGAACTGATAATATAACAGTGGGTTTGAAGACGGTGTCGTGGAGACTTTAATGCAGCTGATGATACATTATTTGCATAGAGTTTGCTCTGCCCCCCCTTTCCCCCTCTCTGAGCTGGGCAGGCGGATGTACTTGTTTTAAATCGGTCTGCTGGATCAGCCCGGGAGCTGTGGAAGAAGAGGGAAGAGGGTCCCCCGAGAGAACATTATCCTGCCTTGTTTATAATCCAATCCAATTGGCTTATCTAAGAACTGACTGGAGACCAAAATCACTTCCCAAAGCTATCAGTATCTAGCAGGTTGCTACGATACACAATCAAGTTTGGTTATTTTTATTATTGCTTTGTTGCCTTATGTGCATCTAACAACATTACAGTATGCCTTAGAAATCTTACCTGTTCTTTTCTTCAGCAAGGGATGCATAAATATCTCACACTTGCTTTGAGGGCAGCGATGGCTTCTCTGATTCTTCAGTGCCATTTGCAATTTGTGGTTCTGTACAGTCCTGCCAAAACAGCAGGCTTGGCGTAGGCTTTTAGCAGCGGTAGTGTCCAGCACTTCCCATCCAAGAGGCCAAAAAGGTGTGCTTGGTGGGTTTCCTTGGGTTGCTTGCAGAATGTTAGAGCCTCTTGGAGCAGCTGATAGTGGTAGCTATCACATATCCAGGTACTTTTAAGCTGCATTTTCCTTCAGATGGTTGCCCTGGGGCACTGTGCTTCTGGATGAGTTTTGTCCAGGGCTCCAGAAACTTGTGGACAACAGTAACTCTTGATATCCGTTCATGTCACATGTTTAGAGGTTCAGAACCTGGTGGTGCTCTTCAAACCCTGCTTTGCTCCTAAGTAAGCAGGTGGTGTCAGTAGCCAGGAATACCTTTGAACTACGTAGGAATGGGAAAACCAGGAAGGTTCGAGCTTGCTGAAATTATCCGAACTTTACTTCAAAGTTTGGTTCAGCTCGCTCCTGGTCTTGTTTTTTTCAGTTCATTTGAATGTAAAAAGAGTACATTTTTCAAAAGTGGGCACTCCCCCCCCCATTAACCAAAGTGTGAAAATGCATTTTAAAAAAATATATGTGCATTTAAAAAAATGCACAACTTTAAAAATCCACAACTTACAGTTTTGCATTTTTAAAGTTGTGCATTTTTAAATGGTCCATTTCTTAATGTGTGCATTTTTAAAAAGTGATAACTTTCCCACCATTAAAGCATGAAATGGGACTATTTTAGTGTACATTTTTTTTAAAAAGCACAACTTTAAAAATGCACAACTTTAAAATTGCACATTTTTTAAAGTGCAGATTTTGCAGACGTGAATGTAAGTTTGGGGATTTGTGAACATTTTCAGAGAACATGCACTCCTGCTCATTTTCACATTCGGGGTTGCAAACGGGGCATTTTTGAGTGATTTGTGAACTGAACTGAAATTCTTGTAGATTTTTATAGATTTCATAGATCATACCGTTGGAAGGAGCCTACACAAGGCTATCAAGTCCAACTCCCTGCTCAATGCAGGAAACTGGAGGAGGGGTCTCCCATCCAAGTAATAACTAGGCCTGACCCTGCTTAGCTTTCCACACTCGGACAAGATCCCTACTTTGAACTTTTGTATTTGGTGAACAGGCTCAATCTGGTCCCAACTGAAGGTTCCTCCATGCATATCCTTGCTTTTGTAACCCCTAGGATTAACTATTGTAATGCAATTTTTGTGGAACTGCCCTTGAAGTTGCCTCAGAAGCTACAGCTGGTGCAAAATGCTGTAGTTTGCCTCTAGATGAATATAGGGAGGTGATCGTGATCATATATTCAACCAATTCTGCAGCAGCTGCATTATGTCTGCCTGTGGGCTTTCTTCTGGCCTATTTCAAGCTGCTGGTGGTTACAGGTAAATCCCTTCATGGCCTGGAACTGACATAGTGTGAGTCCTCACATCATGTCATATAGTCAGTTGATCCAGTTCTTCATACCCTCCTTATATGAGGTCAAAACATCAACTGCAAAGAGCAAGGTCTTCACTTCAATTTCCCCGCAGCTTTGAAACAACTTCCTTACCAAGGGCAGAATCTGCCCTTCCCTTCAGAAGGGTTGTTTCAGAAGGCTTTTGGCTCCTGAAGCTATTAATTAACTTCCTTCATATGCATTGGTCCTTCAAATAGTCCACTGACTAGTCAGTCCTCAATACTTTCACTTGGAAATAAATTCCCAGTGATCTCAGTCAATTCCAAGCCAGTGTGTATCAAACTTTACAGTTCATTAATTTGTGGATTTTCTCTGTTTAAGTGGTGAATTCTGGACTCTGCCATCCCTACGTATGACTTGTGAATTGTTCTTAAAGTCAGAGATGGATGCTGGCATCTTGGAAAGCATTCAGATGGAAGCTAGTAAGTTGCTAGGCTAAAGGCAGATTGTTGGTCTATCTACTCCAACCAACATGTATATGCTGTAAAGTGCCATTCCACACTGATAGTGCTTTATAAATACTAAATATTACTGCTTCTGCTTCTGCTACTATTACTAGTAGTAGCAATAATACTCTGACTGGTGGTGTCTTCCCAAGCTTTCATGCAGAGAGCCTAGCCTTTTTACTTAAGATCCTTTAAACTGAAGATACTCCAACTATGGTCCCTCCCAAATATGTCTTCAGTATCCACCACTTTGGACCATACCTCCTGGCCATTATTAATCTGCTTCCATTGTGAATACTGGCCCTTCCACAATCCCAGGTTCTCTCTGCCTTCTGAAACTAGTCTGCTGTAGTGGTTAGAGCAGTGCTCTCCAACGTTGGGTCCCCAGATGTTTTTGGCCTACAACTCCCAGCATGCCCCAGCCAGCTACACTGGCTGGGACATTCTGGGAGTTGTAGGCCAAAAACATCTGGGGACCCAACGTTGGAGAACACTGGGTTACAGTGTTGGACTAGGACTGAGGAGAGCAAGATTCAAATCGCCGGGCAGTCTTGAAGCTCACTGGGTGAATTTGGGCCTGCAACTCTCTCTCAGCCTAACCTACCTCACAGGATTGTTGTGAGGATACAGTGGGGATGAGAACCCAGTTTGCACCTTGAAGGTGGGATATAAACAAACAAAAGCAAACCTAAGCCAGCTTTCCTGGCAATGTGATGGGAGACAAGGGTGATTGCTGTAGACAATTGCTCCTCCCTCTTGGAGACATCAGTTCCTACCAACTGCACATTATCCCTCTCCCGGAGCTGGGTCTGCCAGTGCTGATAAGCGTTGGATGAATTCTGGAGTATTAAAAAACTACCGTCTGGGAAATTTAGGTACATTATCTCAGGCACCAGTGGCACCCTTCAAAGGCACAGCAAATCAGCAGCATGTCCAGTAACCTGATGCTATTAGAGACATCCTATAGCTCCCGTTGTCCATGGTCTGGGTGTGAAATTACATGGCCAGACTGCAGTTGCAGCAAAGGCCTGCCAAATGAGGCCCTGCTTTCCTTCTCTCTTCTTGTTTTTTTTTGTCCCAGTGCTTTCTGTTTCCCCCTTCTGCAACCTTTTTATTGCCTTTCCCACCTTTTCTTGCTCAATATTGTCAGTTGCTTTTACAACAGATGCAGCCTGGCAAGTTTCATCTCTTGTGAGTTGTACCCCACCTGCTAGGGGGAAAAAAAGAGCACAAACCTTTAAACAGAATTGCATCTCTCCGTGTCTCAAGGTGCAGACCTCTCTGCCTTGGCATTCTAGTCTTGCTTCAGTTTACACATTCACTGTTTGGCACAGCCCCCCCAGTGTTCCCTGTTAAAACAGGCTATGCTTCATGCTGGAATGAGAATTAAAATCGGTAGGCCGCAGCTTTTTCCAGATGCCAGGCTCCCCGTGTGTCCAAATACATCCAAGTGCAATTGATATCTAATGCATCTCTGGGCCAAGGCAGGCCAACAGGGTTAATGCATTGGTTTTTTAATCCACCCTAGACCCAGCTTGGCCTCTTAACCCAAGGCACTACCTTGAATGAGTTTAGACAATCCACTTGCCGATATAACATTTGCCCGCAATTCAGAACAGCTACGTTACGTAGGTCAGTGGAATTAGGCACGGTAGGCCAGCTCTGAGTGGGAGAAGCTGGGGATAGACTGGTGGATGTTTTGAAAAGAAAGTAATTAAAATGACAGGTGCTTGTGAATACCAGGCTAGTTCCTTTGGAGGAACAGTTCACGGAGACTGTGTCCTGGTGTTGGGTCTGTTCCAATTCTGCCAATTCTTAGGATACTTTCATTCAGAGAGTATAATCCCATCACCATTTCAGCATCCCATATGGGAAAGCTTAGCCTGTGCAAGCATCTACTCGCTTCAAGCCTTATAGTGGAAGCTGATGGGCATCACTGTTCTCTTAAGCCAGAATCTTAGCAAGCCTTCAACTAGGGCAACAAAGCCAACTTGTGATCCAAGTGTGGTGACTCTGCAACTATCTGAGAAGGGCCCTGTTATAGTTTCTTTTTGGTTAGCCTTGTTGAGAATCTGGTAGGGATGTACCAAAACAAGGAAATCTCGACGGATTTCCTGCCCTCTTCCAATCCGATGATCAGAAGCGGGCTGAGTTGAGTTTTTTTCCGCTGACTTCTGTCTGTAAGATGGACCGCAATTTGAGTGTTGTTGTTTTTTAACCACCAATGGAATTTGTGCAAACTGGAACCCAGAAAGCACGTGGTTTTAGAGCAACTTCCACAAGTTATTTTATTTTATTTATTTATTTATTTATTTTATTAAACTTTTTAATCGCCCATCTGGCCGGTCACCCGGAATTTTGTGGGTGGATGAGTGACTTCAGGGATGAATGAGCCGTGTTCCATCTCCATATGACTTTTCTAACCTTCTGCTCCCCTATTGTCTCCCCCCACCTTGCAGCTGCAGAGGGGACACAAGAAACAGTGGAGTCCCTGATGCAGAAGTTCAAGGAGAGTTTCCGGACCAATACGCCCATCGAGATAGGGCAGCTGCAGCCAGCACTACGCAGCTCATTGGTTGGGAGGAGAAAACGCAGGAACCGACCCCGAGGTAATTTGTCCCCTTTTGGAGTATCAATTTGTTCCCCATGCCACATCCTCACCACCACTCATACCAAGCGGTATGAGCATCATAGAAGCTGAAGAATGCATCAACTCAGGTATGACATATACTGTACGGACTTCACATTTTACCTCTTAGTTGTTGTAAGGGAACTACACTCGTACCCGTAAGACACTGTGTCCCAAATCCAGAACATGGGTCCCTACACTTTGGCTTCAGCTATTGGACTGTATAGAAATGTAATAAACACATTTTAATAAATAATAATAATACACCCACAGATTAAAATTGGAAGACCGCTTCACTTTTATTCTCAAAAGGATTCACAAATTTTCTTGATCAACTCCTTTAACAAAAGATAAGTGGAATCCTTGCTACTGTGAGATAGTCAGTTAATGGAGAGCCAGTGTAGCGTAGTGGTGAGAGTGTTGGACTGTGACTCGGGAGATCCGGGTTCTAGTCCCCACTTGGCCATGAAGCTCACTGGGTGACTTTAGGCCAGTCACTGACTCTCTTCCTAACCTACCTCACAGGGTTGTTGTGAGGATAAAACAGAGGAGGAGGAGGATTACGTAAGCCACCTTGGGTTTCTTGCAGGAAAAAGGTGGGGTATAAATATAATAGATAAATAAATATATAAATAAATAAAGCTAATTTCTTGTGCCCCACCCTTCCCTTTGCCCAGTCTGAACTCAAGGGCTTAGCCATGCTTTCTGGGCAATAGCATTGCTTCTGGTATTCCGCCATGCCTTTCGGCTATACAACAGGTTTTGGCAAGGAATCTTCATGCATTCATACTCCATCAGGCCCTTGGAAGGGTGTTGTGGGATGTGAGAATCAGTGCTGCATAGTGCTTCAGTACTCAGATGCACATAGAGTGGTGGATGCTTTAAAACAGTGTTCTCCAACCTTGGGTCCCTAGAGGTTTTTGGCCTACAACTCCCAGCATGCCCCAGCCATCGTAGCTTGGAGAACACTGCTTTAAAACATATCATTGGTCCATCTAGTTCAGTATTGTTTAAACTAACTGGCTGCTGCTCTCTCCCATTCCAGAAAAGGAGGTGTTTCCCAGACCTACCTGGAGATGCTAGAGATTGAACCTGGGACCTTCTGTATGCAAAGAAGGGCCTCTTCCACTGAGCTATGGGCCCTTTGAGGAACACTCCAGTTTCTATTGCCGCTCACTAATGTGCCTAAGCAAAGAGTACAACAATGTGAGAGATAACTGAAAACCTTTCAGGGTTAGGATGTTCTATGTAATATGGACATAGAATCATAGAATAGTAGAGTTGGAAGGGGCCTATAAGGCCATCAAGCCCAACCCCTGCTCAATGCAGGAATCCCAAGTCAAAGCATCCCTGCCAGGTGGCTGTCCAGCCGCACCTTGAATGCCTCCAGTGTGGGAGAGCCCACGACCTCCCTAGGTCGTTGGTTCCATATCCATTGTCAAAAGTCATTAGTATTGGTTCTCAGAGTTTCTGTGGTTTGGCTGCTTCCTAATTCTGCTAAACTTCTATACTGAGTTCCATACCATCAAGCATGTTGAAAACAGTGTTGTTTGCTATTTCTGAAAGTGTTGGGTTTTTCCACAGGGATTCTTTGCTGTACTGGAATCCTTAGATAAGGTTTCAGTTGTGAAAAGAGTTACCGGGATAACCTTCCTTTCTTTCTTCTTTCTTTCCAATTGTTCCCTTTCTCCAAGGTGTCTCTTGTGCTGCTTTCCCTTTCCTCTAGCAGCGCCATAGCCATTCCAGTGTATGCGCTCATCCTGGTTAATAGGTAAAAAGGGATTTTCTCTCCTTCATTAGTAAGAATCCCTAATTCAGCATCCAAAAACCCTCCTGCCTGGGGCTGTTCCCATCTCGTTACCCCCAGTGATCAATGCTGTCATGGCTCAGAAGCTGTTCAGTCAACTAGCAGACAATTCATGACTTAATAAGATTTGGCTTCCTGCTCCTAATAACATCACCTCTTAACTTTTTCAGCTAAGTTCATCCAACTTTCGGTGTTTGGGATTTCAGCTGGAGATGAATGCCATCGAAAGTAGCAGCTAGTTCGCTTCTCTCTCCCCAATTTCCACTTTCATTCTTTATTCCATTCAGGGTGCTATTTCCCACATAGTTTACCGTGTATAGGAGATGTTCCAACTGATTTTCTCAGAGGCTTAGCCTTCCCCTTGCCCCCAGCTTCTTTAAAATTAGAAATAGAATTACCATGTTAATTTATAGAGGGAAAAATCCTCTGCCCCCAAACTGGGGAAGTTCAAAGTGGCTTACATCAATTAAAAACAAAATGAAAACAGCCAACAAAAATGGAGTGGTGGGAATGAAAACCACATCAAAGTAGAAGAATTGAGAACATCATAAGACATTAAAAACAAACACAAATTAATCAACAGAGACACAGATTAAAATGAAACCTAAACTGTAAACAGCTTTTTATGTTGAGAACACTTTTCTATGGGATACGCTTGCTTGGGCAGGTGGTCGTTAACTTGATGAGTGAATGTTGACCTCCCCCATTCCTGTTTCATCTGTATTTCCTTAAATAATAATGTAATTATTATAATTAATTATAATATAATTATTATCAATATAATTCCTACACACACACACACACACACACACACCTATCTTAGCTGTTTTTTCACAATCAAGTTCATGAACTTAGTGAAGAGCACAACGTACCTAAGTTTTGTTAGCTCCAAATCGTGAACCTGAATGATCTATGACTATGCCCATTGGTCTATGGAATATGGGAAACTGCCTTATACTGAATCACAGACCATCGGTTCATCCAGCTCAGTGTCATCTACATCAGGGGTGGAGAACCTAAGGCTCATGGGCCAAATCCAGCCCTCCTGAGACCCCCCTTTTCCCCCAACCATTGAGCAGGGATGGGGACTCGGACTCCAGGACTCGACTCGTGAGTCGGACTGAGTCCCCCCTCTGACTCGAGTCGCACTCGAGTCCTAATATTTTTAATGGGACTCGAGACTCGACTCAGGACTCGAGACCAAGGACTCGTCAACATCCCTGCTTGATGCCACCTGCAGGTGCTGTCTGGACCTAGTTGCAGTAACAATCCAAGTTTATTTTTTAAAATCATTTTCCTAAAATGCAACCTTTCAGACATTTTGGGTTTGGCTGCCTCTGCCTGCCTGCTTTGGGGTTCCCTGCCTCCTCTGCCTGCCTGGTCTCTTCTTAACCAGTTCCACAGTTTGAATTGTCCAAGACAAAGGCCTCTGCCTGCCTGCTTTGGGGTTCCCTGCCTCCTCTGCCTGCCTGGTTATTTTGGGTTTGTCTGCCTGGTCTGTTCTTGTCAAAATCAGCTGCAGAGTTATGAGATAAAAAGGCACACTTGTGCCCAGGACCGGTGCAAGGCAGTTTGGTGCCCTAGGCAAGATCAGATATTTAGCGCCCCCCCCCCACTTGAGAGTGCTGTATTTTTTTTCAAGGCGTTTCTGAAGCCCCCTTTAGCCTTGCGCCCTAGGCAGCTGCCTAGTTGGCCTAATGGTAGCACCGGCCCTGCTTGTGCCTAGAATTTATTTAAGCCACACATCTGAAGTAGCCTTATTTTGTTGGGGGGGAAAACCCATTGATTTTAATAGGGACTCGTGGAGTCAGCTTTAGGAGTGACTCGTGACTTGGGACTCGTGAGTCACCATTTTGGACCAATGACTTGGACTCAGACTCGAGACTCGGGTCCAAAGACTCGTGACTCGACTCGTGACTCGAGACCAAGGACTCTCCAACATCCCTGCCATTGAGTGTCTGGTGCTTTCCTGGCTTTTGTGCAGCTCCCCCCCCCCCATTCTAAAAGGTTGAAATGCCTCTCATGAGGCTTACTCACTGGCAGTAAGAACTGTAAGCTACAATATGCTGGCATTTTTTTGCATTTTGGACCTTATATATTTTGACTTTGGCTGCACCCTCTTTGCCTTGGGCCACACCCACGACTGGAATGCAGCCCCCAAGGGCTCCCCTGAAATTGAATTTGGTCCATGGGCTGAAATAAGTGTCTGCCATCCCTGGTCAACAATGAGTGACAGGGGGTTCTCCAGGGTTTCAGGTCTTTGCCAGTCTTACCTGGAGATGCCAGGAATTGAACCTGGAAACTTCTGCATGCGAAACTGATGCACTACTGTTGAGCTACTACAGCTCTCCTCACCCCTTCCAAAGCTGTTACGTGAGTGTTGCAACAATGCACATCCAGATTATGACCTGCCACACAATCATTTTTTTAATGGCATTGTATATACTGCCCCTTCAGCATTCTGAGGTCAGGCCAATCCCACTGTTCTCCAAACTCACACAAACAAACTTGCAAACGTTCACATACTTGCTCTTGAACATCCGACCCCAGCTGTTTTGAGGCACAAGCTGGCCCCTTCAGGCCTCTTTCAGCCTGACCATTACTTCTTGGGAAGACAGCAGTGGCTAGCCTAAATGCAGAACATCAACCCTCCTATATGGCTGGTCATATGGGATACCTTCGTGTCTCCCCAATAAAATTCCATTGTGAAAGCTCACCAAACCAGTTTGTATAGCCTTCCTTTCTACAAGAGCCCAGATAAACATGAAATTGGCTCTCCATTGTCGTACTGACTATGTATCTAACCCCTGGAAGGTTACGGGAGACACAGATTAACTTCTCTGTAGAGTGGGTTGGGCTTTGGGTTCCTGTCTTAATAGTGTTTCTGGTTCTGATGGGTTAAGGGAGGTGACATAGGGGGAAATGATAGCCGTGGCATAATTCCAACTTCCTGAGTGAAAATGGGCTCCTGAAATTCTCCACCTTCTGTGCCGGTGGTGAAATTGTGGTGTGGGGGGGCTGGGAGACAGTTTCACTAAATATTCTCCAGGGGGAGAAGAGATTCAGAAACAGTTGCCTAGAGGCTCAGCTCACCATTAGAAGTGGCTGAGGTACAGTGTCATTATTTTTTTCTCTGTGTGTGTGTGTGTGTGTGTGTTTGCTGCCATTGCTGCTTCTGCTGCAGCAGCTGTGTTGGACGTCTGGCCGCCATTTTGCATTCTCCACAATGCCCAAGACCTAGCTTCCTTCTGGGGCATTGTGTGTACGCCTGACGTGAAATATCAGCCAGCACAAAACAAACCAATAAATAAGTTGGAGAATATTTGACAAAAAATGGCCCTCTTTTTCAGGAGGAAAAAGAAAATAAACAGACATTTTATCAGAGTATCTCTTTTGAGACATTTCACATCAGCTATAGTGTTAGGCCTATTGTCTTGTCCTCCAGTAGTGATCCTGAGAGGACCTTTGTGCTGAAATATTCTCTGTCTATGTTTGGTTCAGCTTGGGAGGATTGGACTCAATTTTTTGGTACAGTCATGCCTTGGATTGAGAGAATAATTCGTTCTGGAAACATGCTTGTAATCCAAAACACTCTTATATCAAAATGAAATCCCCCCAAAAAAATATTTGTACACAGATTTTTAATTTATGCTGTACTACAGTACTTGTATTGCAAGACGTCACTTGTATATCAAGTCAATTTTTTAAAAATATATATTTAAAAATTTGCTTGTCTTGCAAAACGTTCTCAAACCAAATTACTTGCAATCCAAGGTATTACTGTACAGTGGTGATAAGAAGCTGGAGGGAAGAGAAGCCTTTCAATCCCTTCTCTGTTAACGGTGTGCTTTCTATTGTTTTTCATTTATTTATGAGCCTGAAATGTGATCTCCCCCCCCCCCGCCTTTTGTTCTTTTTCTTATTCCGCGTACATTTTTCTTGTAGTACAGGCCTGGAGAAACTTATTTTATTACTATTATTATTATGATAGCTTGGGCCATAAATTATTCACTTAGTGAGGAGAAAATGCTCCTTCTCTTTAGCTGCTTTAAATGATTCAGTTTGCTTTGTTTCTACATATTCAAACAAGATATTTGCTGTGGCCGGCTTCTACAGTCCACACCCACTGTTTGCTGTGGCCTTCCAGGTTTTTGGGGGTAGAGTGGTCCAGGAAAATTCCTGGCAGCCCTGCATCCTTTGCCCAGGAGAGCCATGGTCAGAAGAACTCCTGACTGTTTACTTTGGAGCAGCTTTAGGGGACTCTGATGTAGATTGGAGCAGGGGTGTTGGGAAAGGGGGCATTTAATTCTTACCCTCTGTGCTGCTTCCTTGATCTAAATTACCTTGTTTTCCAGTGCCATCTTGGGTTTGGCAAAGTTCCGGTGATGGCAAAGTATGTGTTTGGTCTGCTGATTGTTGCGGGAGCTGGCTGCTTCTTTTCTCCTCCCAGTGTGCTGTGAATATCGGCAGGCACTTGTCACAATCCGTCCAACCCAGGAGTCTGTACACCCTTTTCTTGTGTTGTCACCAGTTCACATGAAATAGTTTGCCTGCCAATTTGTTTGTGTATTACATTTATAACCCACCTTTCCACCAAGGCATTTACGGTGGCATGGCATATGTGGTTCTCACACCCTCCTTTTATCCTCACAACAGCCTTGTGACGTAGGTTAGGCTGTGGGATAGTGACTGGCCCCAGGTCACCCAGGAAGCTCATGTCATGTGCATATTGATTTCATTTTATTTATTTATTATATTTGTATCACACTTTTTTTTCTTCTGCAAGGAACCCAAGGTGGTTTACATAATCTTCCTCCCCTCCATTTTATCCTCACAACAACCCTGTGAAGTAGGTTAGGCTGAGATTCAGTGCCTGGCCCAAAGTCACCCAGTGTGTTTCATGGCCGAGTGGGGACTAGAACCCAGATCTCCCGAGTCCCAGTCCAGCACTCTAACTACTACACCACATTGGCTCTCAATGTAAGCTTTGGGAATACTTCAGTGATAGGCAAACTCTCGCAACAAATACTCGTCAAATGCAGGGTACACTTTAAAACAAAAGCCACAACCTTTTGTGCAATATGGTGGCCATTAGCAGAGTATTTGGACAAGGCACACATTACAGATAGGCAGCCAACCGTATTAGGCATAGGGCTGGTTCAGACATTCCCATGAAGAAATCGCACTTGCATGAGCCTCGAGAGCCTACACGTTCCCTTTCCTCTCTTCTTATGTGGCTGTCAGAAGGAGATTGGAAGCTTTTACTTACACATTTAAGCAAGCCACAGGTCCCTGTTTGGCCTGAACACTGACAACTGTGGGTTTAAAATATGGCTTGATCTTGGCTTGTTCTAGCAAACCACAGTTTAAATAAACCACAGTTCCCTGAGTTTGGACATAAGTGGGGGGCATGACTTGTTCAAAAGCAGGAGTGAAAGCTTGCAACTTCTTCCTTGCGGCTGTGCAAAATGGGGAGTGGGTAGAGCATGAGCCAGAGGCTCATATATGTAGTTGGGCAACCCGAATTTCCTATTTTATTACATTTATGTGATATGACTGAACTGGCCCACGCCAATGTTTGTTTTTCTTGATGCAATGCTTATGAATATATTTGGATCAAGAATGATGGGTGGGATACGAAGGGGGAGATGAATATGTTGGTTTCTGCCTTTTATTCTTCTGCATTGTGAAACCCTTTTCTTAAATAAAGTTGTTGTTAGTTTACTTTACATAACAGCATTGGCTTTTATGGCACTTTTTTCATATATATATATATATATATATATATATATATATACATTTATATCCCACCTTTTTTCCTGCAAGGAACCCAGAGTACAAGAGGACAGACCCCTGCTCCAAGGAGCTTAGAAGCTAAAATTTGATACAGGGGAAATAACAGGGGAAGGGGAGGGAAGAGTAAAGGAAGAAGCAACAGATGATTGTAACTGATTGTTTCAGTTACACATGTGCAAGCTTAGTTACAGGTTGAGTTGCGGTAGAGCCTGAGGGTTAGGGGGTTGTGCCAAAGGCTTGATGGAAAAGGTGGGATTTGAAGGATGTAAGAGAGGTGAGATCATGCAGGTGTCATGGGGGGAAGTTCCAAGCAAGGGAGAAAGGGTGGAGTCTCCTGAGGGAGCAGGAGACCTTAGGATAGAAGACAGTAGAGGAGCAAGAGGGGTGACGATCACAGGCGGAGATGTATTGAGATACTAGGGCAGAGAGATAAGGTGAGCAAAGCCATGGAAGGTTTCGAAGGTAAGGGCAAAGAGCTTGTCCTGGATCCGGCAGCAGACTAGAAGCCAGCATACGGATTTGGGGGGGGGGGGAATCTCATGATCAGAGTGAAGGAGAGGTGGATGGTGATTTTGGTATATATGTGAGGGGACCATGGTGATATGGACCAGGGAAGAGTGCGAGAGATTACAGGGCAGAGTTTTGGGGGAGAAGGCAGAGAGGAACGTCCATATTTTTACAATGCTGTAAAGGGAGAAGAGAGATGACTTGGCTGTGGACTGAATATGGGGAAGGAAGGCAAGAGGATTCAGAAATAAAGCCATGGCTACGTGCCTTTTCAACAGGGTGGATTGGTAACCTTGCCAACGGATAAGAAAAGCATACAGTTAGAGGAGGGCTTGTGAGGAAAGATGAAATGTTCGGTCTTGGACATACTGAGTTTGACAGTGGCAAAGCATCCAAGCACAATGATCAGAGAGGCAGTTGGAGATTCAGGGTCAGAGTTAGGATGATGGTTTGCGGGGTGGGAGAGAGAATTAGTTTGAGAGTGTGGTGTCATCTGTGTACAGGTGGCACTGAAAGTTGTGGGATTTAATGAGGTCACCCAGGGCCAGTGTGCAGAGAGAGAGAGGAGAGCAGAGGGCCAAGGACAGATACCTGAGGGAGCCCAAAAGAAGGCGGGAAAGCCGAGGAAGAGTGTTCACCTATAGAAACAAAGAATGATTAGCCAAGTAGGAAAAGAACCAGCTGAGGATGGAAACACAGAGACATACAGTATAAAGCGAGTCGAGCAGAAGAGATGCATCAGGTGGATCAAAGGCAGCGGAAAGGTCAAGAAGTATGAGGGCTGAATAGAGGCAGTGGGGATTTTGCAGTGATGAGGTTATCACCTCATCAAAGTGATTTTTGTGGGGGCAGTTTCAGAGGTGGAAACCACGTTGAACGGAGTCAAGACCAGAGTTGGAGGAAAAAAACACTACATGTTATACATTATATATGGGTTTTTTTTAAATAGATATTTTAGGCCAGTACTATATTGCTTCACACTGTATTTTATTCTTTTAACTTTTGTAATCTGCCCAGAAAACATTTGTTATTGGGTGGATTAAAAATATAATGCATGGGTTAAAATAAATAAATAAACCAAGGTAGCAGGAATAAGCAGCACACTCCAGGAGTTTGGAGGCGACGGGTAGGAGAAAGCTGGGGCAGTAGTTGGAAAGGGGGAGATGGTGGAATTCTGAGAATAAGGAAGACAGCAACATGTTTGGATTGAGCTTCACAATACAGAGTACTTTGCCTGCTCTGACTGGCAGTGGCTTTCTAGGGTCTCGGGCAGGGGAGTTTTCATTGCCCCTTACTAGATCCTTTCAACTGGGGTTGCCTGGGAATGAACCCGAGACCTTCTACGTGGAAAACCCGTGTTCTGTCAATGAGCTATGGTCCTTTCACTTTATGCAGGCAACGGGGTGGGTTCACACCTCACGCTAAGTCACCCTGTGAATAAGCCACGATGGGTTGGTTGTCCGCAGAACAACCCACGGTGTGCCTGACAGATGATCAGGCTCACCGTGGGTTCTTCTCCCTCTCCTTCCCCCTCAGTCCTCCCGCTGGCTCCAGCATGTACCCATCTTGTCCTCCCCTCCCCCGCACTGATCTCTGCCCCTTTTCATTTGCCACCATTTTTAAAAATAAAATAAAATTTAGAGTCTCAAAAAAGTGCAACTCAGGTCATGTTTCCCCCCCCCCTTTCCCCAGCCCCTGGAAATTGTGCTTTTCTATTATTCCTTTTGTCTGTCCTTCACAAGTGTGCACTCACAGCTATCCGATATGTGTAGTCTTGCCTGGTCATTTCCTTGTCTGTTTCAGCTGTCAAAGGGAGGATGAGGCAAGACTTCATATAGGCATAATTTGCGTGCAGTTGCCAGTGTCCAAGTGCCTATTGTCAACGGAAAAGCACTGGTAAAGGTGGGGGGGGGGGAGAGAAGCAGCCAAAGAAGGTGCGTGCACCAAAAAGTGGGGGGACTTTATCACCCCCTTGGCAATGTAATCCCCTCAATGTTAAGTCCTGAACTGACAGTTCCACCTTTTCAACACCTCCCTGAGTCTGCAGCTACAAAGAAAGGGGAGATATTAACTTCCCCCACCCTTTTTTGGAGCAGTTACTCCAGGTATGCGGATTTTGCCTACATTTACTTCCCAGTCCTTAAATTGGCACAAATTTCCTCTTCATTTACTTCCCAGCCATTACATTTATGTATATTGCCGCACTATTTGCTTCCCAGCCATTACATTTGTGCCTATTTCCAAGTCCCCCAAATTGTGCATGTTTTAGAACTGGTGGGGAACTGCAGTAGAAGCAGTAAGAGCTCTGAAAAGGAGACTTGGAAAGTCTGGGGGGGGGAGTTAAGATCTCCCCTTTCTGGAGTAGCTGGAGACTCGAGGAAGTGTTGAAAAGGTGCAGGGCACTGAGAACTGTCAGTTCAATATGTAAAATCAAGAGGATTACAGTAATACCTTGGATTGCAAGTAACTTGGTCTGAGAGCGTTTTGCGATACAAGCATTTTTTTAAAATAAATTTTGACTTGATAAACAAGCGACGTCTTGCAAGACAAGTAGTCGTAGGGATGTAACCGCTCGCCTCGAGTGGGTGTGGCGGGCTGAAATCGGCCCCACTCACGCCCGCCAGAGACTCGCTTTGATATAAGAGTGTTTTGGATTACAAGCACGGTTCCAGAACGAATTATGCTTGCAATCCAAGGTATTACTGTACATTGCTAAGTGTGTTGCCCCATCCCCTTTTGGTGCACTTTTACTTACTTTTGCCACTTTTTTGCCCTTTACCAGTGCTTTTCCATTGACAGCAAGGCACTTGGCCCCTGGCAACTGTGCACAAATTAGCCTATATGCAGTCTCACCTCGTATCGGATAGCTGTAAGTGTGCACTTGCTCACCTGACAAAGAGCTGACAAAACACACACACACACACACACATGAAAAATGCACAATTTTCAGGGGACAAAAAGAAATGACCTGAATTGCACTTTTTGGGGGGCTCCAAAAATAAAAAAAATAAAAATGCCAGGAACAAGCAATAGTCCTTCTGAAGTGCTGTTTTGGCATCAGTGAAAGGGCAGTCACTGGCGAGATCATGAAAACGAACGACAGGGGTTTTGCCATTCATGCTGAGTGGCTCTATAGTGGCTCCCAACAACCCACGTGAAAATCTCCCTGCTGTGTTCGGATTCGGATGACACAACCCATTGTGGGTCGAACAACCCGTAGAACAAACCATGGGTTCTCAGAATGGCTTGTTCGTGGAAAAATAAGCCACCTTGCAGAAACCGCATCAGCATCAGCTGGCTACCCATGGTGGATTGTCATGTCATGTGAAACAGGTCACCCTGTTTGCCACTGGACAACTCAGCTCTTCTTAAGGTTTTTTCTGTTAATAGCCACAATAAATCTGTTAGTGTTTAAGGTGCCACAAAAAACACCCTCCCCTTTCCCTCCTTTTCCTGCCAAACTGTACACATAAAATCACTGCCTTCCTTTTAAACCTCTTGGCCATGTGTTCTTGAATGCGGCTTCATTTCCATCTTTCTCCTCCACTTGTTCTTCAGTGCTTCTCCCATTTGGAATGTTCTCTTTTTCACGGCTCATGGTTAATTGCCCCTCTGTTGTGCTAGCGACTGGAACTGTATTGAACATTAAGGTTAAATGATGATATCACAACTTAGTATGTTTGCATTTTACATCCAATTGAAAACACAAACCCTTCGCCTCATTAATCCTTCACAATCCCATTTTTTCTTCTTCTTTTTTACTCTTCCTAAATGAAATTGTCCATTTGGGATGCATTTATTGTCTCCTAACAGCCGCATGACAGTTACGCCAACGGAGTTCACATCCAGCATTGATAGCGGGTAGTGACAACCTCCCTTTGACGGATGTGTGTGTAATTAGTTTTACGGTTCTATTTAATTAATGCTGGAACCCCTCAGAATCTTGGTCCCCTTGTAGGAATTGGAAGATGGTCAAAAATTAAAATTAAAAATATCTCCTTTAGGTTAGAAAGAGGATCTGAACAGTTCAGAGCAGACAGGCTGTGAAAAGATCTTCACAAAGACATACAGATCCGGTTTGCCCATAACACTAACCCATGGTTTATTAACTTTATTTAACTCATGATTTGTTGCCCTAGCCAGGGTTTATCTGGCAGATGATCTGACAAACCGTGATTTGCTTTCTCAATCCATGGGTTGTTTGTTTCCCTCTTTCTTCTCCTGCTCTCTCCCTGTATACCAAATGCCTTTTCAGTGCCAGAGTACTGGTACTTGGGGGGGGGGGGGTACCACTCTTGCCCACTGCTTCTGTAGCCTGGTGAAACAACCCATGAATAACCCACAGTTCTGGGTTCATACATGATGACAACCCATGGTTTAAACAACCCAGAGTTCACAAGCCAACCATAAACCATGGTTCTCTTTCTAGGTTGTTCGTGGGTAACAAAACATGTTTTGTTAGCATGGCTGGGTTTAGCCTTCAGAAGAGGAGACTGAGGGGAGATATGATCACACTCTTCCAGTACTTGAAGGGTTGTCACACAGAGCAGGGCCAGGATCTCTTCTCGATCATCCCAGTTTGCAGGACACAGAATAATGGGCTCAAGTAGTTACAGGAACCCAGATTCCACCTAAACATCAGGAAAAATTTCCTGACTGTCAGAGCAATAAGACAATGGAACCAACTACCTAGGGAGGTGGTGGGCTCTCCCACTCTGGAGGCATTCAAGGTGCAGCTGGACAGCCATCTGTCAGGGATGCTTTGACCTGGGTTCCTGCATTGAGCAGGGGGTTGGACTCGATGGCCTGGTAGGCCCCTTCCAACTCTACTTTTCTATGATTCTATGATTCTATGATACCCATGTTATAGCAAACACAAAAAAAGGAGGCTTGTGGCATCTTAATGTCTAATAGCTCACAATAAATTTGGTAGTCTAGTATTTAAGGTGCCACCACAAGAGTCTTTTTAGAGTGAGCCTTTAACATTTGTGTGCCCCTGAGAGCTAGGATCCCCCAAAAAAACAAGCCAACAAACCACCATCTCAGAACTCCAAAATGAGATTCTCATCTGCCACATAAAAGTACCACAGCACCCACACATGGTTATGTGGGTACAGGCAATGGTGTTTATGCTCTGCCAGTGTTATTTTAAACAACCACAAACGCTCACGAGGAAGCCAGAGGGGGAAAATAACAAAGGGAAACCCTGCCTAAGAGCAGCTGGCAGATTCCAGCCCCCGAAGTATAAAGCTGTTAGGTGGATAAGAGCCTGGGCTGAAATATGGTGTTTATCTTGACTGCCAAAGGTAAATAAAAAGGTTAAATGAGCTCCTTTCCCTTTTAAAATAAATAAGTGATTAATAGATCGTTCTGCCGAGGGGAATAATTTACCACCGATCTGGGCTTTGCTTAATGCAGTTTCTGAGGCCTCTGCTGTACTGTAATTCACAAAAAGCTCCCACTTTGGAGTGTGTGTGTGTGGGGGGGGGAGATGCAGAGAGCACTGTGGTGGGGCTGTCCCTCCCACTCCCAGAAACCCTGTATAATTTTGCTGATCTTTTTGCTTTCTAACAAATAAGAAAACGTGGCTTCTGGACTTCTCCAGTGTTGAAGAATAGTGTTACTCTGCTCTGTGTAGAAAAAGAGACAAACCTATTGCTACTTGTTGCCTTTCATAGCCCTTTGGACCCATTGTTTACTACTACTACCTAGGGATGTGTGAGAAATCCATTGGGGGTGTGTGAATATCTGAGGGATTTTCCCAGCTCAGCCCTCCAGATTCTGTTCTGTTTCCTCCATGCTGATGCTGAATCGAACTGACACGAGTCGAGCCTGCACATGGATTTCCACTTTTAAAAGGTGCTTCGATTTGCACGAGTTGTTTGGTGTGTGTGTGTGTGTTTTTTAACAGCTCAGGAAATTTGTGCAAATTGCAGACCCCAAAATTTGTGCACATTTTGGGCTCCGCAATTTCTGCAAATTTTCTGAGCTTTTTTTAAAAAAATAACCTTGCGCAAATCAAAAAGCCAAAGGAATCAGATATTGTACGTGTAATGAGGGTGGGAGGAGGAGATGAAAAGAAACCCATGAGCCCACTTGAACAAATCATGGGAGCTGAAAAATAATAACTGAAAATAATAATTAAAAATGTGTCGATTTGATCTGCGCAAACCACATAGCCCTATTGGAAAACCATAGTGTCGATGCTGAACTAGACAACAATGACAATGACAAGTTCTTTGTGAAGTAGGGAATGTCGTGGTGAGCTGACGATGAAAGTGGTGAGAGGATGAAACTGACAGGGGTATTTACCAGGGGAATATGCTGTGCCCAGGATTACGTAACGGACTTGTGAATGTGATAAAGTATTAAAACCAGTGTGAACCCATTTACAGAAATTTAAAGAATCTGACCCCATTTGCACAAAAGACCCAATTTGTGCAAATCACCATTTGTGCAAATGGCCCTACACATATGCGGATATTGGTTCTCAGTGTGCACAACTATTTTGCGCACATTTCTGGAACCCGAAAAAAAAATCTGGCACCGTCTGTTTCCAATTGCCACATCAGAAATGCTGCAGCAGTCCATCGGGCTCAAATGAAACTGATTTCCCAGCGTTGCACATCCCTCGTCCTCTTCTTTCATGTGTGTGTGTGTGTGTGTGTGTAAGAGAGAGAAATCTCCCAACTTAAGACAACGTTTTGTGCAATTGTCAGAGTGGGTCCCTGCTTTGTGACAGCTTATGCTGCAATTAGCCTTTAATCTGAACATATATAGCTACCTTGTACTGGGTTGCCCTATTGACCATCTCACCCAGTGTTGTCTCTGTCTACTCTGACTGTCAACAGTTATCCAAGATCTCAAACACATTGCTACCTTGAGACCCTTTGGTAGGAGACAGAGACTGAGACACCAGGTTTGAAACCTAGGACTATTGGCCTGCAGCACCTATGCTCTGCCTCTGAGCTGTGCCTCTTCCCCTCAAGGTGCTACAGAAAACTTCATTCTTCTTATTTTGCTACTTTCTTTTCCTTTTACCCAAGAGTGGTTCTGAAATCTTGCTGATTCTTCCTTCTTAGTATCTCCCAGATCCACCCTTTCCTCTCACTGAATAGGTTCAGACAACACAATAAACCACACTCAAGGGTCAAGTGTGGGTTGTCCAGCCACAAACAACCAGCAGTTCACAACCCAACAACAAACCATGGGTTCTCTTCATGGTTTGTTCATGGTTAACAAACCATGGTTTGTTAGAGTGGCTGGGTCCAGCCAACCCATACTCAGACATGTTTCAGCAACAACCCACGATTCATTGGCCACCCATATTCAACCTTTGAGTGGGTTATTTTGTTGTCTGAACCCAGCCTTTATTTTACTGCTTACAGGCCTTGCTTGTGTTCTGGTCCTTTGTTATCCCAAACATGCTCCCTCTCTCCATCCCCTCACATCGCTTTGCTTCCCACAGACTTATCTGCCATCAGCCCTGTGTGCCGTCCAATCCTATACATGTTTACTCAGAAGTAAGCCCCATTGAGTTCAATGGGACTTATTCCCAGATAAGCAGGTGTAGGATTGTAGCACAAGTCACTTCCCACCTCAATGCCTTCTTCTGCCATGTTATTGTATTATACTAATTAGAGCAGCCTTCCCCAATGTGGTACTGTCCAGATGTGCTGGACTGCAACTCCCAGCATGGCCATACTGGCTGGGAATGATGGGAATTGCAGTCTGACACATCTGGACAGCACCACGTTGGGGAAGGTTGGGTTAGAGCATCAGACTAGGACTGGCAAGATCAGAGTTCAACCTCCCTTTGCTCAGGCGTGAACTTCACTGGGGTGACTGTCTGCCAACCACAATCTCTCTGTCTTCTCTACCTCACAGGGCTATTGTGAGTTTCAGTCTTCCCCAGAGGCCTTGGTGGTTTGCATATTCACTCTTTCTCCCATAGGTTGTTGGAGATGAGATGGTGCGTCCTTGCTGTGATAATCGTAGTGGAGACCTTGTTATGACCCTGCTTCTGTATAAGGGATTTCTTAAAACAATAAAACACTTTTGGAGCTGTGGGGCATCTTCCCATTTTGACTCTCTCCTGGCTAGTTCACATTACAGCACCATTAACAGTGAAGAGGATTTCCAGGTCAAATCTATCCCAGCTGGGATTCCCCGTGGTTGAGCCATTCCCTGTGAACAGAGGAAATAAAAGAGGCCCCATGAGGAGTGCATACAAAGACTCCCTCCCGCTGCACATAAACTAAAATAAAAATCCTGCATGTGGTGCAGGAACATACAAAGAACCCTGCTGGCTACCCATTCGTACTAGGGCCCAATTTAAATTATTGGTTCTTGCCTTCAAGGCTTTGCGCTCTAATGTCCCTCATTACTTATCATCTAGGCTTTCCTGGTATGTTCCTGGTAGGAATTTAAGATCAGTGGGCCAGGGATTATTAGCGGTCCCACCGACACGCTCTGCCTTGTCAAGGCTGCGAACCTTTCAGGACCTGGTTCCACTTTTGTGGAACAGGCTTCCCATGGACCTCCGATTGGAGGAGGATCTTTCCCACTTTCGAACGGGATTAAAGACTTATCTTTTTAATCAGCCAGAATGAGTGGTTGGGCTAATGTGGTGGTTGCTGGGATTTGATACTGCATAGTAAGTGGTTGGTGTTGGTTATTTTATTGTATTGTTATGTTTACTGTATATGTTATTTGTCCCGCCCTTTGGTATAAGGGGCGTTATAAATAAACATTTATTATTATTATTATTACTGGGTCAAACTGAACATCCAGCTAGTAGTTCAGCACCCTGGTTCCCCACACTGACCAGCCAGATGCAACTGGGCAGCCTACAGGGCATCAAGACAGTAACCCACATCCTCATCCCACCCCACCCCAGCAACTGGTATTCCGTGGCATACTGCCTCTTGTCTTAGGGCAGAATTCTATGCATATTTAGACAGAAAAAGAAGTCCTACAACTCCCAGCATTCCTCAGCCAGACATTCTGGCTGGGGAATGCAGGGAGTTGTAGGACTCCCCCCCCCCCTGTCTAAACATGCAAAGAATTGAGCCCTTAGTCATTCTATGTAGCCATCATGGCTAATAGCCATTGGCAGAACTAGCCCCAGCAGCTCCTGAAAGAGAGAACTGGGGATCTCACAGCTCTATGGCCATTTGCCTTTTGTGAGAGCCACCAGGGCTCACATGGTAGATCATTTCCTATGTAATAAAGGGTTTCACCTTCTAGAGTGATTCTTCCCTGCCCACCCAAGCAGGTCATTGCCATACCAAGGACTTTAAAAGCTTCTGGTTGAGGCTATGATGGTTCTTACTGGCTCTGATGTGACCTCTGGCTTCTGCCTCCCCCTCAATGGCTGCTTATGCCTCAGCTCGGACATGCTCTGCCATAACTTTGTTTAACACCCCTCCCCCACTGCCCCTTTGGACGCCATCTAAGTCAGTGGCCATCACTGTCGGGATCCATCAGGAATCCGTCACTTGTCCTGGGTGATGGCTGAGGCAAGGAAGCTCAGTATGGTCCAGATGGCTGGATCACGTCTGGAGCTTAGGCCAGATTCAGGACCTTGGTCAGTGATCCCAGAGTCAGAGAACTGACAAATTACTCCAGCAAACTCTTGGAGCAGCTGGCAGGCTTTTATGGTCAGGCGTAGGAGAGTCTCTCTCTCTGGAAACTGTACCCCTTCAGGTGCTGCCTCTGGCTGTTAAAGCCTTGCAGGCACTGGCTTCTCCTAAGGTTGGAGAATGGGGGAACGAGTGGCGGACCTGCTCCCCAGGATCTCCCGGTCTGCTAGGAGTGCGAAGTACACTCCACAGACTCCGAAGGTAATAGCACTACCTGGGGGTTATGTGGACAAGATATGGGGTCTGAAGCAGTGGGCCCCACTTCAGAAGGGCCAGGAACTGGTTCTGATGCCTCCCCTGAATCACTGTCACTGGAGGCTTCAGTTTATATGGGGTGCCGGTCCTGGGCCATGACAATCACCACAAGCTGTGGGCTCAAATCAGGGGTAGGGAATCTGTGACCTTCCAGATGTTGTTGGACCCTAACCCCATCATCCCTGACTATTGGCCATGCTGCCTAGGGCTGATGTGAGTTGGAGGCCAACAACTTCTGGATGGCCACATGTTCCCCACGCCTGTCATAAATGAACTCTGTGCTGTGTGCAACAAGTAGTTTCTTTGGGCATGTTCTTGGAGTGCTTTTGATGCTGGTCTAAGTTATGCCAGAATCCCTCCTGAAGGTGAATGACTCTTTATTCCTTTAAAGCTCAGCTATGCACTTCAGGGTAGCTGGCTGAATTGGTGCCTCTGTGCAAAGCCAGTGTGGCGTAGTGGTGAGAGTGTTGGACTAAGACTTGGGAGATCCAGGTTCTAGTCCCCGCTCGGCCATGAAACTCACTGAATGACTTTGGGCCAGTCACTGCCTCTCAGCCTAACCTACCTCACAGGGTTGTTGTGAGGATAAAATGGAGAGGAGGAGGACTTTGTAAGCTCCCTTGGGTTCCTTGCAGGAAAAAAGGCGGGGTATAAATATAATAAATAAATAAATAATAAATAAAAGAGGGCCAAGGGTGTTGGTGGCGATGGGAAAGCACTCTCCAGTTCTGCTTCTGCTTCCCTGGAAATTGGAACTGGGACCTGTGGGGGCTGTGGCTGAGTGGATTAACAAGCTTGTACAGCAGCAAACAGGATTAGAGAGAAGACACCTTGATTGAGACATGCCTCTGTTGGAAACTATGGTAACAGCTGTAAGTTTTTGTTCCCAGCAGAGTCTTAGAGATACAGGGATGCTGGCATGCTATGAGTGAGAGTGTGGGTGGGTTCGCACATAATGGCAACCCATCATGATTTACCATGATGGGTTGGTGGACCCCCCCCAAACCCCCATAATGAGCCTGGCAGAGGAGTGGGCCCATTGTGGGTGCTTCGTTCCCTCCCCCTTCCTTTCCCCTTGTTCCTCCAGGTGGTATCCCCGGGGGACACTGTGGGGAGGAACAACACTCTTCTCTCTGACAGCCACAATTGTGAGCTGATTTTGGCTCATGACCATGGTTGTCAGAGAGTCCCAGTTGTGCCCTTTGCACACTCCGCTTGGGCACTTTGGGGGCAGCTGTCAGCTAGCTTTTGCCTCTCTTGCCAAGTGGCTTGCTTGTTGTGGGGCTTGACCCATGATAGGATGACACGGCAATCCATCGTGGGTCAAACAAACCCTACAACAAACTGTTGGTTGCTTGTTGTGTTGTGTGAACCCAGTCTCTCTGTGTGCATGCGCATGTGTTGTCTTGCATCATACCATTATTTTTTTCATTGCTTGGACAAGGTTGTATTTCCCCCATGTAGCTGCTTAAACCAGTATCAAAGAAAGATCAAGTTTTGATACTCATTGTATTTTAATGTTTTAATTTTAATTCCTAATTTTTATGCTGTTTTGTGAGGGCTTGGCCCTAAATGACATGACGACAACAACAACAAAGAAAACAAATGTCTATTGCAAAGTAGATTTCTTACACTCTCCCATCATACATATTTTACAAAGGCAGCATGGTGCAGAATGTGTGACCCTCCAGATGCTGTTGGACTGCAACTCCCATCATCCTTCAGCATTGGCTATGATGGCTAGGGCTGATCGGAATTATAGTCCAACAACATCTGGAGGGCCACGTGTTCATTACCCCTTCTTTACAGCCATGAGGACTAGAATCTTTGGCTTTTAAAATAAAAATCCTTGTAGCAACTGAATATGTTCTTTAAATCTCAATCTCTCTCTCTCTCTCTCTCTCTGCATCTGTATCTCTCTCTCTTTTGGTGCTGGCTGGCATTTTATTGGTCTTATCCTGTCTATGCTGGGCAAACTCTTCATTGGTAACTGCAGGCTGATCAGGGACTGGAATAGTGAGAGTGCAGTAATCCAGATGACTCAGGCTAAACTTAGACTTAAACCTAGCCTCCTCCTGGCCCCTCGAGAACGAAAGGCACGCTCATATTTCTTAGTTAGCCAAATAATCATTTCCTCTTTGCAGGGGAGTCAGGACCCGGATTTCTTTTCTGGCCTGTTCAACAGCACTTTGGTTTGCCCCATCCCCATGTTTTAAAACCCTGTGCAGGTTCTAGGTAATCAGAAAATGCAATATCGCTGTCGCCAGCTCTTTGGAGATGTGCGGCCTGGGTAATTTATCCTGTCAGCGCCATCCATCATGGAGACGCAACCGGCAGCCAAACGAAAACGGAGGGTGAAGAATGACAGAGGCAGCTGTGCAGGGAGCTGGGTTCATCCAGAAGCAGAAGAATGCACACACACACACACACACACACACACACACACCGATGTGTGCCTGTGTTGGTGCCGGCAGTCCATATAAACCCTCCCTTCGCTAGAGCGTTCCCTTGCTTTTAACTGATCAATTAACAGGTTAAAATAGACCTTCAAGCATCTTAACACAGGTGGTAGTTTGAGTCTGCTGAGCGAAGATTGAGTTATTTAGTTCCCTTGACTAAATAACTGATATAAAACTAATATTCTTTGGCTGGATTATTTCCTGCAAAGAGAGAGATGTACATAAAACTGCAAAAAATAATAATTGCTGTGGCACCTTCGCAATGGGACTGGTTTATTGAGATGTAGAGTTTATTGGGCTTTACTAACTGGTTTATTGTGGCGGCAACTCTCAGTATGACTTCTGTGTGCTTTTGCAGTATGGTTTTGCTGCGGCAGATATACGTAGATGTATATTTTCAGGGGGATACAAAACATGTCTGTGTTTTCATAGCAGAGAACTCCGAACAAAACCAGATTTATTTAAAACACAAACAGCAGTTTAGTCTGCAGTCCGCGCATTAAATATATTTCTGGCTCTTTTTCATGCTTCTGTCGAAGTGGAAGCACAGCGAGTCTCCTTGAGGGTGTGGGTGTGTGAATGCAGCAAACTGGGATCAGGACCGGTGCAAGGCAGTTTGGTGCCCTAGGCAAGATCAGATATTTAGCGCCCCCCCTTCCCACTTGAGCCCTCCCTCCCTCCAGCCCTATGCTCCTGGCGCCCCCTTTAGCCGGGCGCCCTAGGCAGCCGCCTAGTTGGCCTAATGGTAGCACCGGCCCTGACTGGGATTAGTGCTTCTTCTCCTTGTGCCCCCAAGCATTCTGATATTGTCTTCCTTGCTGCTTGGACAGACATACTGGTTCCTCACAGGCTAGAGGCTCTTCCATTCCCATGTGTGTGTCTGGGGATCCTCATTTTCCCTCCAAAACCATTTTATTTTGAGGTTACAAGGAGCTGAAAGGACTCTCCCTAGCTCAGTGCAATATTTAGATTGGGCTGTGTCCAGGAAACTTCCTGGTGCACTATGCGTAGCTAGGCCTCAGAGGCTTTCTCCTCCAGGCACTAGTGGAAATTGGGATGTGCAGCTTCAACCTCTGGATTAGCCAGGCCAGGTATCAACCTAAAGAGCCTGGCCTTCTGCCCTCGCCTGGTATAGAGATGTGAAAGCCTGGGGGGGGGGGATAAGTGAAAAATTCAGGAAAAGCCCCCTGTTCCCCCCTCCATTTTGTCCCAAGAATGCTTTCGTTTTCTTCCGAAAAATTGGAAAGATTGAACACCTTTGGATTAGGTAATGTTTTCCTTTAGAATTTAAGACAAGGTGATTATATATTGTTACCCAGCCTTTACCCCCCCAACCCAAAGATTTCTAAGAAACTATGTAGGTAATAAGAACACTTTTATAGAAAGACTACAGAAGCCTGGAAATAATGAAGCCATGGGGGGGGGGGTGATGTTTGGTTTTTTTTTAATCCTCTCTGTAAAATCCCCAGCATAGTTACTTCTCCCATTCCTTATTAAAATTATTGATCTAATGTATCTTCTACTGAAAGACATTTAGGGATGCTCCAAGTGATGCTCAGTTTCCCAGTATGGGAGCAGAGTCACCATATCATGATATGGAAGAAAATGTGCATTCTTTCATAGATCGTAGAGTTGGAAGGGGCCTACAAGGCCATCTAGTCCAACCCCCTGCTCAATGCAGGAAACTAGAGGAGGGGTCTCCCATCCAAGTCATAACCAGGCCTGACCCTGCTTAGCTTTCCACACTCAGACAAGCTGAGCCAGCGTGAGCCACAGGCCTGTATCTTGACAGTTTGGGTTTTGTTCTACAGAGTCCTGTGTTTCTGGGCTTGTGCATTCCTGACCATTAGCCATGCTACCTGGGGCTGATGGAAGTTGAAGTCCAAAATATCTGGAGGACACCACATTGAGGAAGGCTGTCTTCAAGGAACAAAGTGATTAAATCTGTAAAGAACAATTTTATTTTTATTTTTTTAAAAAAAAAAGAAGAGTATTGCTTATTTTTATTTCCCCCTCCCAAAGTTTTTGGGTGTTTTTCTGATCGCCTCTTTTTTCTGCCCCTTCTTCCCCTCAATGGTTTCAAAATTTCTGGAAATTTTACATCTCTACCTGTTCAGCATAGTGCCTGCTGCACTCTAGGCTTCAGCTTGAGTTTCTCCCCCCCCCTCCAGTTGTAGTAGCAAGGGTCAGCTGGGCCCCTGGCAGGCAAAGTGGATGGGGGATATCTGTCCCAGATGCTTTACATTTAGTTCCGTAAAAGAAGGATCAAGGAGTGAAGAGGAAAAGAAGCAGCAACAACCCAGTCTCCCCTGTGCTGGCTTCTTGATCACCCCCATTGCAGGAGAATAGCTGGATATGGATGCAACTGTATTCCAGGGAACAAAGCTGGCCCTGCCATGGAGCAGAGTGAAGGAAGCAACCTGCTTTGGGGGGTAGGAGTGAAATGAAAGCAGTATTGGATGGTCCAACAATACTTTTTAATAGCACTTGTTTCCTGAAAATCAGTGGCAGAGGGGTGGTTGAAGCTCAGCCCTGCGTGAACTCTTCTGCGGCTCAATCGATTGGGAAACAGCTGAGCTGGGCTGTGGGGCTTGGCGGAAGAGACCAGGGTGTGTGGGTGTGTCTAGTGCAGTGTTCTCCAACTTTGGGTCCCCAGATGCTTTGGGGATCTGGGGACCCAAGGCTGGAGAACACTGGTCTAGTGGTCCCACATCTGCCCCACAGGCCACCGGTTCTCCAAGCATGCTAATGCATACATTGTCGTTCAGTGTAGAAATTTGTGGATTCCGAAGTGCAGAAAATAATTAATAGCCTTGTCCGTTTTACAGTCTGAACCGACGGGGCTGAGGCTTGCGGGAAGTCAGAAGCAAAGCACCTTTTCTCCTTGCATGCAGGGCTTTTGTGTTGGCCAGATTGCATTCGGAGTCATAATTCTCAGAGAAATCATAATTCTATTAATATCTGCTGTGTGGCTCTGACAGTTGTTCCGGTGCAAACGTTCACAGCCAATTGCTGCCCGGTTAGGGGGTTACCAGGAGTTGGAGGAATGCCAGCAAATCACAGCACAGGCATTGCTGAATCTTGGCCAGAGGGCTTGCAATAGCAGCCAGCCAGACTAATGATTTATTTCTCTTTGACCAGAATTTTACAGAGTTTTCCATCTGTGAACATTTCTTTTCTTTCCCCCCCACCCCTTTCCCCTTACCTCTTTTTGTACTTGAAAAGATCCGTCTTGCGGAAGGCAAAGAAGGAAAGGAATTATGGTCCTTTGGCTAAATCACTAAATGGTAGAAACAGTTCAAATTATATACACACGCTTGAAAACACGCACAATCAAATGACGGAGGAAATTGCCTAAGTTAGAAAATGATCCTGGAATATACAGGGCCCCAATAATACACTGCCCATTTTTCAATCAACTTATTTTATGTGAAATTGCCTCCCCAAACTAGTAAATATTTATTTATTTATTTATTATTATATTTATACCCCACCTTTTTTCCTGCAAGAAACCCAAGGCGGCTTACATAATCCTCCTCCTCTCCATCTTATCTTCACAACAACCCTGTGAGGTAGGTGAGGCTGAGAGGCAATGACTGGCCCAAAGTCACCCAGTGAGTTTCATGGCCGAGCGGGGACTAGAACCCGGATCTCCCGAGTCCCAGTCCGACACCCTAACCACTACGCCACATTATGTCAACCTTGACAAGACCAGCAGTATCTCAGACTATAGCACACAGCCATCAACTGTCTGCCTATTATTTGACAATTGGCCAGATATTCCACGAAGGCAGGGTTGGCACTGTGTAGGTGGAAACGTATATACGGGATTTGTTTCAAATGAGAAGCAATATGTATAGTTGCTGTTAAGAATGTATGCATGTATGTATGTGAATCTGTAATATTTCCTTGGTTAGCAAGGGCAGGAATTAGGGGGTGCTTGCTGCAGGGCTACCAGCGCAGTCAGGAGGTAAAACTAGCAGTGTAGAAAGGTCCCTCCGGTGGTCATCTCCTCAGACCACCCATGACACTATCTTAAGGCACAATGCTATGCATATTTAGATGGAAAAAAAGGCCTACAACTCCCAGCATGTTCCAGCCAGCATAGCCTTTTTTTTTCCCCGTAGGATTGTGCCCTTAATTGCTGCAAGAAACGGTGAATCCTCCCACGTGCTCTGGCTGTCTGTTTCTACAAAGCTCCAGTGAGTGATTGGACTTGGGTCTACAAACCTTAGCCTTTTGAAAGTTAATTCTGTTCTTCCACAATAACAATTAACGAATTGATTGATTTACGTATTTGATTTACGCATTCCTACACTGCTTTTCAGTACAGCTGCTTTTTTTCAGTACAGCTAAAGAGCATCTTACATACACTCAGTAAAACAAGACAGTGCTCGCCCACAGGCTTACAATCTAAAAAACGTGACATAAAAGGGGATGACGACAGAGTGGCACTGCTTCTCATCTCGTTTGTGTTTGCCGTTAGAAGTATCAAATTTGTTGACAATTAAAGTATGTATTTTGTTTTTCCAATGAAGCCAGCACTTTAAAAGTACTTGACCATTCCTTGGCAATATTATGACTGGTCCATTGGCCAAATCTATTTTTCCCGGTCAAATGCCCAAACCTACCCTCATCTAAGCACAGTTTCCACTGCACTTTCTTCTTGTATCACATAGTGGTTGTTGTTCTTCTTGCTTTGGGAATTGTGTCCCCCCCCCCCACTCCTGCACTAACTTTCTCTTTGGGGAGGATCGGTCATGTTGGGCTAAACGTTTCTCTTGACTCTTGGTTGGAGCACAGGTGCCAATGAAAATAGTTTCCGTGTCTCAAGCTGCAGTCTTTTCAGTTCAGTGCAGTTCTCTGCGTCTTTGCTTGAAGTGATTAAGATTTTCACGGGGCAGAGAGGTGGCACTTTCATTTGCAGTTCCCTTGCCAAGAAGCATGGAGACTATACTTCTATGTAGAATAATAAAGGGGTTTTACAACAGTAAAATACTTTAATGGTGGTTTAAAGGGCCACTGCAAGCCCCTGGAGGCCTCTTTCCTTTTAACCTTCCATGAAGAGTGAGAGGTGTGTGCCAACTATTTTTATAAGGACTTTCATGTTCCTTAAAAAAAAAAGGAAAAAAAAGCTTGCTTTCCTCTTGTAATTTCAGAATCACTGGGAACAGGAGTCTTAGAATTGCCATAGGCAGTCTAAGGAAGAACTGGTGGGTGAGGATGTCTTTTTCTGGGTAACTGATGGCTGTGAACACCGGCACTGATTCACTGGTTTGCTTCTTTCTAGGTGGGATTGGGTTTGGCCGTGCGAAAGGCAACTCTGGCTCAGAAGCAGATGATGAAACTCAGCTGACCTTCTACACTGAGCAATACAGGAGCCGGCGACGTAGCAAAGGTACAGAAAGGAACAGATCTGATCTAATGGCCTGGGCCACGGTCTGCAAAGAGGCGTAATGCAACAATCTCGCTGAAGCTAAGCCGATCTGGCTGGATGGGAGACTGCCTGGGAACCCCAAGCCTTGAGTTCCGTCATGGGGTGGTTGGTGGAGGGAAGGCAGGATATACATTCAATAAATAATAAGCAACTCCACTGAATTGCTCTAACCAGTCCAAAGTCCTAACTATCTTGGATCTCAGCTGTTCAGCTGCACTAAGATTGGTCTGGCTGTTTCTTAACGCTGAGGCCTAGTGTACACCTGCAGCAGAATGGGGTGGTGGTGGTGGTGGTGGTGGTAGAATGGACTATACCATTGTCATGGACCAATGACACCCTGTTTCATTTGTAAAAGGGACACCAATCTAAACAGTTTCCCCCACTCCTTTTTGCCTTTCCCTTTCTGTGGCCTTTTCCATTGCCACAATGTGGAAATCTTTCCCCCTCCCTCTGGCTGCCGCCCACCAGACCAGCCTTAGAACCCCTTGGGTTTCAAGTATCTACTTTTAGGCAGGGGAGGCTGGTGAATCTATTTTGGGGGTGGAGTTCAGCACCATGTATAGCTCCTATAAAGCTCAGAATAAAAGCTGCAATGGATGAGGAGTCCCACTGACACAGGAGTCACCAGCCTCCCCTGCTTTTAGGTAGTGTGGGGGTTGAATACTAGACACGGGGTTGGTAACCCAACAAAAAAAGAGACCACAAAGTTTCAAACAACAACATACAAAAAAAAAAAAAAAGAGCAATAGGGTAGTAAAATAACGAGGGATAAACACATCCAGCTAACCTAACTGGACTGTGTCCCTATTTTATCCCTTCCCAGCAATATCTTATTGTCATGGTCCCAGCCTTCTCTTAACCAGTTCTCCAGTTGCAGAAGCTTTCTTCCTTTAGGACTCTGGGCTTCTCTGTCTTCTGCTCTTTCTTGTCGTCCTCTCTCCGAATTTTTGCCTTTCTGCCTCAGGCTTTCATGTTGTTGTGAGGATAAAATGGAGAGGAGGAGGATTATGTAAGCCACCTTGGGTTCCTTGCAGGAAAAAAGGTGGGGTATAAATATAATAAATAAATAACTTAAAAATACCTTCTTTCCCTCCCCTCTCCAACCAATTTGGAGGGCAGTCTCTTGTTCACCTTTGCCCTAAATGCTTAGTTCCTGAGGCCTTCCCCTGACCTTTAGTTGCTTGCCACAAACCTGTTTTTCCCCTTCTGCAAATATTTTAGCACCAATGTCCACCTTTTGCTAACTTTCTGGTTAACCTCCTGCTTACATCTTTCTCTCCTTTTCTTCTGTAGACTCTCTGGCTCTGTGACCCTTCTGCAAACTTTTGGCTTGCTGAGCTAACATCCTGATTCCAAGAATCTTGTACTAGATTTTTCACCTTTTGGCTGTAATTGACAAGCACACACACACACACACACACACACACAGGAATTTAATACCATAATATCCAAAAAGTAAACTGTATACAAAAATAGAAGAGAGTTCTGTTCCTTCATAACCACATACCAGTAACTGCTTTAGACTAAGAGATACTATTTTTGATTGCTCCCTACATAATAAACAAAACAAAATCCCCTGCAAGTAGACAACTAGTGCAACAAGGCAAGCAGTGGGCTAGGCTGAAGCCTTTCTGCTTGATGCATTACTTTTCTTTTCTTTTTTTTTTTAACTTGCAGGAAAATTTCTATACAAGGGAGCATACAAAAACTGTGTCTCTTACCATGAAGAGTTACAGTCCATTCTGCTACCTCAGGATTCTATGACCTCATTTTGCTGCATGTAGACCTGGCTTAAGACATTTACAGACTAATGAGAGATGTGGGAGAACAGGGCTGTACAGAAAACCTCCTAAATTGTCATCTCACAGTTTTGATAGGATGAAGGGAGAAATTCTTGCTCCATCGTTTTAAACTTAATGTCAAAGTTTTCCCTCTACTTGCTTTGTTTTGTGAAGACCCTATCTCCATTGTGTGGTGTGTGCATTTTAAAGGAACATGATGCTTTATTTTGGTTTGTGGTGTGGAAGGAAGTGATTTTGAAATAAAAGAATGTGAAGGAATACTAATAGAGTGGGGAGCAATCCCAGCAGAGGAACAAAACGTTGTTTTTGTGTTGGTTTCTGTGCTCTGCATTCACTAGACTTACTTAAGCATAGCAAGACCCGGGAACAGAGGTTGCCTGAGCCATCCTAAGAAAACACAATGTACATTTATTTTAATTATTAGGCGTTCACACATAGGCACGGGGGTATTTTCATTTTGGAGTGAAGCTGTCTTCACACCTAGGAGCAGTTCAGTTGTTGTGCATTGGAACAAACACTGGTGTTGGCTTTATTTCTGTGAAATGCATATTGCATATG